>JASANN010000233.1:2215126-2241167 GCA_031762395.1 Calameuta pygmaea | reverse complement strand
TGTTATTTTTTTTTAATTTTTTAAAAAAAAATTTATTTCCTGAACCACCCCCCCCCCCCCCCCCCCCAGATAGACAGGGTGAACTGCGTCGTAAAATTACAAAAAAAAAATCGAGTTATCCTGCTGTCTAAAAATTCGTAGTCACGTATGAGATTTTACCTTCGATTACGATTCAAACTGATATCGTTTTACGCGGCAAATTTAAAACCAGAGACAAACTGTTCCTCGCGTAACGTATCCTTGGTCCGATATCCACAGGTATGATATTCGATTAATCGATATGAATTGACACTAGTAAATTTAGTGGTCGTTAATTTTTTTTTTCCAAATATTTTAAAGTTCCACCCCGAAACGATCGAACTTCGCAGCCACGTTGGGGTCGTTTTAATTATGAATTGATCAGAGTTTCCTAACTTGCCGGGCATAATGAGTTCTTCCGAACGGGCCGGTGCTCATGGCTGTAGGTCAGACCGATGCCCAGAGTCGGATATAAAAATTGTATAGTTTCCAACGCCGGAGGACATCCCAGCGCTGAAAACTTTAACCGCAAGACTCTCGCGCTTCATTCTACAACTTTTTTCTAGAAGAAAGAAAAAGACAGGAGCGCCAGACCGGAGGACGTGCTTCGATCAATTATTGAACTAAATTTCTCACTTCTTAAAACGAGGTATGTCTCGTCGAATTCCAGAAAATTCACGACGTTGCCATTTTTTAGAATTTACCGATACCACGTATACACCTAAGCATAATGGATAGTCAATCGATAATTGTCTCTTCGGTTCGATATTAATACTCCGATAGTATCTAGCTTCGGGCGAGGGGTCATAATTAATAGACTTCTTTATGTAGACGAGTTCACATCTAATCTCGTTTTTCATTACATTAATTCGGCTCATCCGTAGCCCCTGGATACAAAAGTTAATTACGCTGTTTTCCCATGACGCCAATTAGTAATTGCCAGTTTTTACCTGAATCGTCAAGTATAAAAAAAAAAGAAAGAGGAAGAAAGCTTTTTACGATTCTCGCGAACTCTAATTATAATAGGAGATAAGTGGTGTGACTAATTAGACGAGGGGAACCTTGACGAAACGGTAGAACTTCAAGTCGGTCTCGTAATCTTACTTTTAGGAGAGAATCAAAAAAGGAGTCACCCGGTATATGGTCTCAGGTTGGTAAGCGATAGCGGAAGATTATCCAAAGGGCAAATGCCTTTTTAATTTAGCTAAAATCTTTTAAATCTCTAGAGGCATTTTCTCGTCTTGTCCATCGCGCTCTTGAGAATAATTAATCGAAATGTTTGATGCATCGCGAATTCCTTTACACGTCCTGTTCGTGTCGCGATTCCCCAGCAAAAATAGGTAACGACGAATGACGTTCATTAACACCGCGTCTGCTGCGCGCCGTTTAAAAAAGTTCACCTACCCATTGAATTACGCCAAATTTTATCACACGCCAGAAGTAGTGTCCAATCCGCGCCCGTATATATATATATATCGCTGTAGCACGGAAAGTGACAACGCGCTTTCGAACGGCGATGCGGACTGTTTGGGCCTGTCGATGAAACGAAACGATCGGGCGACCGCGCATTCCTACATTTCCGCCAATTGCTAAATGGGAAATGGGAACGTCCATTTTAATGTCGCGCGTCCTCCGCCTATACTTTTTCTGTAACCGTCAGAGTGAATTGTGGCGACGGTAATAACAAAACGTTCGTTCCCGTAAAATCAAATTATTGAAAACATTTTAATGGAAAATATTTTACTTATATTTTTGTCCATCGCGTTTCTATCGCCTTCCAGCTGGTCGTATCCGGCTTAGAATAAATCAACGCATCTGCACGAAGCAAAGAATTGTAAAACGGTACGGAAAATATAATCTCACGGTTCAAACTAATGGCCGTTAAGTGCGGTTGTATTAATTTATATATAAAAAAAAAGATAAGAGGTTTTGTAAGTCGAAATCAGAGGATCCAAGAAAGGTCCAACTCGGGTCTCTCTTGAAGAACGACTTTTGGAATCGACTTTTCTAGCGAGCGAAGAAGTTTGGCAATTTCCTGGGGCTAATCTGGCGGTCGGTCAGCATTGAGATGCTGCGGGGTTACCAACCGGGTGGAAACAGGAGGCTAGCCGAGGGTGGTGGGTCCAACCACCACGAACGACGGGTGGTCCTATGAATTATACAAGCGACTCCCCGAGCAAGAGAGGGAGAGAGAGGGAGAGAGAGAGAGAGAGAGAGAGAGAGAGAGAGAGAGAGAGAGAGAGATATCTCCAGAGACCTCAGGAGACTCGGAAAAAGACGCGAGTGCGTGCCTGGAGACCCTTCGGACAGTTCCACCTTTCTTAAACTGGTCCAAGGGTCGAGCCAACTGTAATCGAGAGGTCACCGATAATAAACTGATGTCATTCAACGTATTTCCGCAGTTCAGTCAGTACAGCCACCGGTTGATGAAGCAGCGGTATCCGCCAGCTAAAAGCAGCCCCAAGGATGGCTTTTAATTAGTCGACAGCCTCCCAGCAATTTGTCGAGGTTAATGCCTCTCGAACCGATCCTTGTTTACTTTCAATTTTCGCAGGCTCGGTATGTGCGGATTTCCAGGAATCTTCTGACAGGGATTCAGCTGTGGGATTCTCAAAAGTTATACAAAACTACGTCAAACCAGGATCCCCGTTGATATGCGTAATTATCCAGGATCTCTCGGAGTGCGAATGTAGCCACTGACGTAATTTGACCTTACACTTTATTCTCTATAATATTTTCATTTCATCCCTTATTCTTTTTCTTACGCGCGTTACTCCCGATGTCTCACTTAACTTTCTTCCTTTTCTTTCTTTATTTTGGTGACACAATAACGTTTCTTCGCGATCCTCTATATTCTTCGGTCTCTCTCAACACCGTGTATAGGGCAGTGCCTCGACGGAGCCATCTTTCACAGTTCTTCGACGGCCATGGAATATTTTATGGGTATATTCTTCCTGTTACGATGCTCGGGCTTTCCGGGGAGCTTCCGGCGCAGTCCTTTTGCAATCTCAATACTTCACACAGGATGGAATCGATTATTTGCGTTGTGCTCGGTATCGTACGACCCTACGTAAGAGAATTACACAGTCTGGCTATACAAATAATATACAGCAACTGTACATTATACTTTATTTACCGAATACAATGAGTATACAAATTGTATTAAGATTCTTTGAAGACTTAGACGATACAGGAAGGATGTTTAGGAGATCATAGAGGTCGAGAATTGCGTATGAATATGCCGATAGGAGCGGCCTGTAATATCTACGACGCTCAGCGTCGCTCTGATGATATTATTAAGAGAAAGATTGACACGTGACGGTAATATCTCAAGAATTCAGATTAGCTCCAAAACTCTCGCGCTCCTTTCAGCCTCCTACATATATTAACTTTCGATTTTTCATTAAAGTCCCCAGTGACTGCCAACTCACGTCCCGACGCATCAGGCTAGGCACTTCGGATTTCCAAGGGAGCCACTCTGAATATTGTCGTCATCCTATAGCTAAATCTCTCGGCATTCCTGGCGAGTGTCTCTTAGCCGACTTCAGCCATCTTTGCAGCAGCCAAGATGCTCCTAGTAAGGATACCCAGGAATACGAACGAATCCATAGGCATGGATACGCTGCGCGAATTGTAAAAGATTCGCGATATAACATATGCATATATCTTATATGCATATACGTTATATTTATATATTTTATACGCGTATACGTAAAGCTACAGGATAAGTTACTCGAGTGTGTCTCGATGAAAATATAAAGAATGAAAAAAAAATAGAGAAAGAACGAAGAGGCTATTAACGCCAGTGTAAGCTTTATGGCCAGGGCACGGATCCGCGATCTCTGCGTACACTTAACGTACCTTTATATACCTTCCCTGTGATAACCCACATCCACCTTTTCCCGAAGCTACGAGTTATCCTTGGATACGGGCAGTTTCCATTCGCACAGGATCATCTCAAGAAAAAGCTCGCGTGATACAAAGGCAAAAGTCAGAGAGGTTCCAAGATGGGCGTCATCGCGTAAAAAAATACGTTGCAAAGACCAGAGTTTGGTGCTTCCATAACGGAGAGAGCCGCTGACGGCTTGTAAGATTGATTGGAGTCACGGGATGGAAAATTAACGGTCTAGCTCGGGTGGTCCAGGGTGAACGAAGCCAAAGGGAGGAGTGTGACAGCAGCCGCATACTAATTCCCCTCGCGCCCTTTCTAGCTTCCAGCCACCCTAAGCCACCCCGGAGGCAACCTCCAGCCACCCTCCAACAACCTTCTACTCCTCGTCCTCTTGATCCTGTTACTCCTTCTCGACTCCCTCCCTCCCTCCCAACCGTACCCCCTCCCCCCCCCCCCCGACGCTTGGCCTGTCGCCTTTGTATCCAAACCAAGACCTAACATGTCCGGACCTTTGTCATAGTTAACCTCTCTTGGTCACGGACAAGTACATGAGCTCTCGAGGAAGTTCCGAATCGCCCCAGGTTGTACGTATAGTCTGGCTATAAGTTTTCCATCAAATTTTATTCACTTACTATACATATACATCGGATAGCCCGTCACTGCCGAGATCACTCTGTTATCATGCATGGCTGGTTTACATGTGTATTTAGTACCAGGTCGACTAATGAGAAGGAACTGTGCGCAATTACACCGTCTCCGCGACACGTACCATTAAGGCTCTTGGTTCGTTTAATTCCTTCAGCTAGTTTGAAATACGCACGGCGCGCCTGAAAAGACATACTCAGCTGTACTCCGAAGCTGGGGGAGGGAGGGGGGGGGGTCCTTCGATATTAAATGAGGCTTAAGATCGGCAGTACGGGAATATCGTGGGAAGTCCTTGATCTCCTATTCTGTCCACGCTGTAATTTATTATCGTGCTAAGTGGAGCGCTGGTAGCCATAAGGATTTTACGGTGCTAATTATTAACGACGAGTTTACTGAAGGCTATTCGATGGCTTATCGGATGAAAGCGTTAGTATTTTTTGTTGTTGTTGTTGTAATACGTTGGATATTTATATAAACACATACGTTCTGTGGTATACGTCACTCTAATGCATGTGCATATAAGTGATCAGTCCAATTGGACGCTTTGAAACTATACTTGTACGTTGTTTACTTTTATTAAGGGTTAAATGTTAAAGGCAAATAGAGATTAGACGCTTATTCTATTAAATACGTGAAGTGCGAGTACCTGTTAACGATCTATTATATGTAATTATACCTATGTAACGACCTGCAATTTCTATTTGCCATCCCACGCGGAAGTGGCACACATTGTAACTTGTAGTAATTAAATTTACTCTAGCTATAGGAGATTCGTTTCTCTAATCAGACCGGCGTATCGAACTTCCGGTGAGTCTATATTGTCATTACGTATTGATATCCAGTTGAAATGAGAAATTTCAAGGCAATTATTATACAATCATAGGATATTACTTGACGCTATTTCATTTAACACGTGCGATCGTGTAAAATGTTTGTTTATTGAAATTGGAGTCTCGTTGGAGAAAATTAGCTCGGAAAAAGAAAAAGGATAAGACAAAAAAGGTCTTTGGTACCCATACTCTAATTAGTACCTATGTTTGAATAGCTTCGAGCGAGACTCTTCTCGTTTGAAAGGCACCGGAAGAAATTGGATGGATGGTGGCGATGGTCTGAGGTGCTGATGCTGAGACCGAAGGGACATCCGGGACCGCCGAGGATGCTGCTATTAGACTAATTAAGGCGTCTTTAAGACTTAACAAGTCCTCTTGGATGGCTTAAGGTCTCGTATGAAACCCACGTTGAACGTATGTGGCGCGAAGCACACGAAGGGAGTATTTGCAAGTCGTTTTGAAAATTGCCTGCGTCAAAGGCAGCCGGTCTACGTTTCCTGGAAGCGATCAAAGGCGTTTCATAATACAGTATACGTCACTAGCTAACTGAAGGAATGAGAGGGCGATATCTATCTACTGGATAAAACAGGGAGAGGTTGATCTTTAAAGTTTCCCTTTAATTATACGAGAAAGCATCGCGCGAACGCATTGAGCAGTCCCTGCGTATAGGGTCTATAGGCACGCGGGAAATTAGTAAAGAATGATATTTCTTTAATGCAAAAGTGAAAAAGAAAAAGCAGGGCTGGAGCGAATAAGAAAGAAAAAAAATGAAAGCGGAATGCATGTGCATACGTGGGATGATTTATATATGGGAATTATGGATAAATTCAAATATGAAATTGGGATTAATATTGTAACGCCCGGTGACGTGAACAGGACATTAGCCAGTCTTGCTTTATTAATAGGACCTCACGAAGGACTCAATGTGTCAAGAAGTCCAGAGCAGCCAATCATCAATCAGAGGAAGTTAAATGGCCGGGACAACGGGTTTTAATATCTCCGGGTGAAATAAAAGTTGCTGCGATAAATCAAAAGTGAAAAGTCACCGTCTAACTCTCTGTCTGGCCGCCATTCAGCTAGGAGGAAAATGGCAACTTCCAACCTCTCCAATGGCTTCTAATACCCCCCCCCCCGTCCTATCGGTAGAGCCTTGGTCGAAGTGATAAATGAATTTCTCCCTGCCTATTTATATCTATGGTCCGGAGACGCTTTTCAGCATCGCGTCAATTCGATAATCTCGAGTAATAATCCTGGATAAGTGATTCGATTAGCCGAAGCATCTATTAAGGCTTACCCATAAGTGAATCTTAATTAGACGATAAATCAAAAGCGTCGATATCTCCTTGCTAGGTAAGTTAAAGCCGAATGCGAGATTAAGTATTAATCGAGCGAACGCAATTACATTAATTATTCTCGTATGGCTTTATTTCCCAAGAAAAAACACAAGAATATCATTTAACCCGATTTCGACGTTCAAGTCGATAATTGCCGGTGAAATGTACATGCGGCCATGTGTTATGGAGGTCAGGCTAACCTCGATGAATAACGAAATTAGCAATAATTATTCAAGTATATTCACCGGAACTACTGGCAGTGGTGGCTACTGGATAAAATATGATCTGGAGTTTGGCCGGCTGGCTGGCTGGTGGCTAATATGTTTGAGGGTGAAGTTAGTAACAGGTGGCGCGATCCATAACGGCTCTGCTTCGCCGTTGTGCTCCTGTGCACACGCGCCTACGGGAAAACTTTAATTAAAAATAAAAAGTTATTTGTTCTGTTGCAGAATCCGCTCCTCCGAGCACGAGTCCAAGTCCGCCCACCACTGACTTGTCCAGGAAAGGTAAGTTACGCGGTTAATGTCCGAGGCTCAACCACTTCCCTGGTTCTCTTTAACGAGAACCGCTAATTATATTTTGTTCATTTTTTTTTTTATTTTATTTTTTTTCAAGTGCGCCCTAAAATATATTACTCACGCATAACACGTATTTTACATGCTGATTCAATTTTACTTTGCATACTTGAATTTCTTCGAGAGACTCCGGTAAAGTGGTTGACGTTTTTTTCTTTTCTTTTTGCCAATTTTTGCAACAATCTACCATTTTTACCCGCTTAAACCGCTTAAGGCACATGCAAATGTCCAACAAGGATTTAACTGTGTTCCATTGAAAATAAATGGTACCCTTAAGCATTAAGTATATTTGTGTATATATATATATATATATGTATATATATATATATATATATATAGCAATTACAATACACACGTTAAACCATATACAAGCCTCTTCCCTGAAACCATTTTCATCCCTAATTCTCAGCAACCCTCTCTGCATCCCTTTAACAGCTTGCCGACCTTTTTTTTTTATTCGCAATTTTCCCGAGATCCTCCTGTCCCCCGATGGTAACAGAGAGAATCGAATTCCGTTACGAGTCATTAATCTTCCTGGTCGACGTCGTCGCGACGTCCAGGACACACTGACACGTTGATCGTCTCGTCTCTTCAATTCTCTTTATGTTTCTGACCTTCTCTTTGTATCCCTTTTCTTTTACCATTTTCATGCGAAATACAAGTACCTATAGTGTAGTATACACCCGCACGAACTATACTAATATACATTCTAAATTCTTTAACATTAACATTTTTAGACTGGGACGTATTTACGGAGTTGAATAATTCCGTTTACGGAAATCCCAGTTCCCTCACGATTCACGAGAAGAATATAAAAACAGGTGACTACTCATGAAATACTTCTATTATTTGACCAACAAAAAGAAACGCATATCCATTCAGAACCAAAGGAGAATCCAGGAGCATTAGTATACCGTCATAAGAAAAATACGTGAGACAGATGACGAACCTGACGTAGGATATAAAAAATTTAATTTATCCCAAGTTCAATATCCAAAGAGCATCGATCATACAGTATAGGATTTACTCTGACATTGTAAAAGCTAGATAATTCCCATAACGATAATGACGATGATAACGTGAAATTCAATGATCGACCAGACCTGATCTCACCAATTCCAGGGATTAGACGCTTACGTCTTCTTACTCCAATGAAAGATACCCTCGAGACAGGCAGTAGACGAATTTTCTCTGGCTATACCGTAAACTCCTTAACTTTAACTCGGTAGGGGTTAACTAGTGCAATCCTCGTAGCTTCCTCGAAAATCGTGAAGGGGTGTTACGGCTTTAAGAGTAGCTTTAAGGCAATCAGGCTGCTTTAGCTCGAAAGAGCGAGGAGAGACAATAAGAGTGAGAGAAGGTGCGAGCGAGAAAGCTCGTTATGGAAACTCGACTCAGGATGCCGACTCGGTCGAGGGTACAGGGACGTAACATCAATATTTCATGTATGCTAACACGCCAGAACTAATAATGCTCCAGCGAGGAAGACCCAAGAATAATATCAGCCTCCACTCCAGAGTCTCCTCGTTCGTTCGGCAGTGGCAGAGCAGCAGGCCGTTTATGCCTTATATATTAAATTTAATCTAAAGTGCAAGTGTTTTCGAAAATGTCTCGCCTATGACTAAAACTCACGGTACCGGCTACCTACAACCTACAACCAACCTAAAACTGCTAGGTTGCAAACCCCGGCGTGGCTCAAATGGCTTATGCTTTGAGGTCTGGGGTGAGGTTTGTAATTGGCGCAACATCTGCGGTCTGTGGAGCATTAATGTTTGCTCCCTCGTACCTACCACCTAGCTTATCCATATACCCACCAACCTACCAACCTACCGACCTACCGACCGTGCTTACCGGGAATCTAGGCACCTACGTGTCCACTTCAACAGTCTGTCTGTCTGTACGCGCGGGTTATGCAACTTCCCTTTCGCTATTCAGGAGAGTTGTTGGAGTGCCGATAATGTGTAGATACATGTGTATGTATCTTATATATATTATGTCATATCTCAATTAGGACACTCGAAGTTGCCGCGATCGAGATTCAGTTCAAATTCTGCTTAATTGTTCCGTATCGTGTCTAATGTTCCCTATCCGATGGGTTAGCAGGGAAAAGAAAAGACGCGTGGTCCCTTCATTTCTTCCACGAAACGTACTCGGCAAATTCCAGCCCTCTCCTGCTTTCGATGTGCAAGTTACTAAGTTATGAAATAAATGACTAATGAATGCTGTGCATTGTTATTTTTTTTTTCTGCACATCGGAAATGGGAGATGGCTGAAATTTGGCGAGGACGTTCTGTGAACAATACGAAGGAATGTGTCTTTTATTTTTCTCTGTTAAAATAAATTTTGAAATTTGGTATTTATTCGTGACTCCGGGATGCTCGTAGTAACTTTTGAAATGGGTTTGAATCCCTTGTACTTCGGGACGTCAAATTACATGGAACCATCGTAGACGAAATATTTACATGCTGCGAGACGATTACACGAAATTTGATTATCCGAATGAAATTTCATTGATTACTTATATGAAACTTATTAGCAATCTTACTACCTACCGTACAGAAGTACAAGTCGTTCGGGAAATATGATTACCTTGGATAAGCTGTCCCTTGATTTTTGGATTATTATCTATTTTCGTGGCACAGGTCGAATCTGTCAAAATATTTGATCTCCGAACGACATCGCTAGATTTTGGCACGAAAACGAGGGGGAACTCGTATTCGGCTACTTCCGGTGCCCTACTTGGGATGGGACATACCGTATACAGCCTGAGTTATCCTAGACTTCGAATCTAGGAGCAGCTCCCATGTGTATCAGCTGCGCTATTCTCTAATCAGACTATCAGCACCTACAGGCAAGGCATTCTTGAAGTCGTATTATAAACATGTCAGGGTACGTATCCGCACGAAAATTTTCTATTCAAATGTTTTACTCGGTTCTCTCTCAACGATCGATTATAATTTCTTATCAATGAACCGCTTACAGAGTCATTGAAGTTGTGTCGATCTCACCTTAATCAGAGACCGGGAGTAATGTGATTAGAGAATAGCGCGCCTTAAACATAGGAAGGCTCCTGCCTGATTCGAAGTCTAGGCTAGATCATCCTGTACATCGTTTCATCCAAAACTTATGATTATTGTATGTAAATAAATCGAACATCAAATTTACTGATAATTTGTTCCTAATTAATGTAGCATTATTTTTTTCTACTTTGACATTTCGTTATTCTGCGACAACAACACTGCTCGTAGCGATAATGAATTACGTCACTAGCAACCGGATCAAGATTCAATGAAGGCAGAACAATCGATCGCAATAACAATAGATCAAAATCGTGTACCATAGGAGAAAGGATTTGATGTTCGATAACAATAGCAATTACTTGATCGATTTTGGTAAACCAGTCAGGAAACGCATTCAGCATACAAAAACAGTCACATTACCCAGAAGAAAAATGATGCCATTGCGGAGCATTTGGCATAAACGAAATTTGTAGAATTCGACGGAGATTCCAAAATATGATTAAACGCCGGCGTGGATGATATCGTTACAGTGCAGATCCGATCTAAAGAACCACAGTGTTCATACTCTTCCACGGTATATTACATATAGAAAAAGATCAAGAAGCTGGAAGGAAAAAGCAATCTACCCTACGTAACGGTGGCATTTTGTCCCAATGCCAAACCCATTGGCGTACCGATCTGGAACTTCGGGTCATAGAGTTATCTCGTTCTTGTACGAAGACACCAAACACAGAATGGTCAGCCTATAATTTCTCGAGAACGGTAGATTGGCTTAGCCGCGTGCCTGCATATGGTTAACGCGAGCTGGTATCTACCGTACGTACGTACACTCGGGCTTTATACGCGGACCCTCTGAGGTGGTTAAACTGGGTAGCAATAGGCGGTTATAGGCCATACTATGTAGCATATGTACATACCTAAGTATATATATATATATATAAGATACATAGACCTCGTGGATGCTATAGGGTCGTCGCATTGCCGGTTCGTACCATAGTACGCTGTCACTGCTAATGTTTGGCCAAGATTTGCATACGTCTGTCTTCCCTATCCATTCCTCCGTATACTATCCTCGGTCCTGGATCCACCGGGTATACCCGTCCTTCGTTATACGTATACCCGTACAATCACCCATCCAGGTAGGTATGTACATGGGTCTAGACGACACAGTGGCATGATCGCCAATTACCTTACCAAAATAGGCTATTGTGCCAAGAGCACCTTGCAGATTGGCGAAGTGACGCTGAATTTGGAAATTCAATCGGAATCAAATCACAGATCCCACTCGACGTCAGTGCTTTATAGATTATTCTTGTTACGTTGGAATTTGAAGTCATTCTTGTGACTTTTAACTGATTCACGGTGATTCCGATACGACGTGGCGGCATTGGAGGGTTTTGAAAAATCTTTATATTGTTTATAGAAATTTTTATTATTTTTATCAGCTTTCACTGTTATTCGCACTTGTATTCGCTTGCACTTCTATGGGTTTACTTATGCACGGGGGGTCGTGGGAGGCTGCGAGGGTACTCTAATACTCTAACTATTTGTAGAGAAGAACGGCAAACATTGGTGAAATATCGCGTTGGATTTTTCAAAGTGTTCAGGGGCTGGGCTGATGCATCGCGAACTGTCCACGGGCGCAGGACGAAGGTCGTTTAAAAACAGGACGAATGGTTGGAATACAATATTAGATTGAAGATACGAAGGAGAACATTGAGAATAAGAGAATTCTGTTTATACGGAGTTTGCATACTAGTTAGCAGCCTGTATCTAGTACGACAGCAATGACTGCATACGTAACGTAACGGGCATGTAAACATGTTAAACCTGAGACACTATTCGTTGCACGTCCCTTTGTCTTAACTCGGTACAATGTCTTAGATTACAATTCCTAAGGTATATCTAATTTATAGTATAGAACGACCTACGAGTAGAAGGTAAAGCCCAGGGGACTCCTTTACATTGAAACTCGTAAGGAGATGGCCTCTCAGAAACTAATTTACTTTTTGACGGACTTTGACTGACTGTACGACATAAAAATGTCCAATTCTGAAATAAAATCTTCTAGCTGGTAGGTGATGTGTTTGCTGTACTAAAGAAAAATCGGTCACTTAGATGTTACCCTGTATTCTCCTTGGATGAAGTCTGAACTCCTGCTGCTCTTGTATACTTGTATATAATGTGTATACACGCTTGCTCGATTTACCTTCGCAGAATCTAGTCACGGTCTATCTAATATACGCTATTCTATTTTCAGGGAACAAGTTCCAGTCTAACCTCAACGAGATAGACAAATCTGAACAAAAGTCCGGTGACCTGGACAGAAAAAGGAATTACAACTGGCCGCCGGAAAATGGTAAATCTACAGTTTTTCAGTGAGAGGAGTCCGTATGTAGATAACATTTGATAAGAGTCCGACGATAATATTTATATGGTGTACGAATATTTTGAGGATTGAAAAGGACCGGGATTAAAAGGACCCTTTAAGACATTGACCAGTGACGTGTGTGTCTATGCTGACTACTTTTTTTTTTCTACTCAACCACCTCGCGTTATTTGACAGAAAAAGAGAGTCGTGTATTCGTCGATACTCTCTAGAGTCTTTTGACTGATGTTATCGAATTATTTTTTTCAAGGCTCGAAGTCACGTAACCCTTTATGTCCCTCGATCCTGCATGGTGCCCGGAGAACTTTTCATCGCGGATAAATCTCAAGTCACGTGTATCTGTGATCTTCAATTATTTTCTGCGTTGAAACGTCCGTGTCGAAAGCGCCAACTTCCTGTCGTGACATTTTGCTATTGGTGATAAATCGGTCGCTGGTTAGAACTGGCAGTATTCGCTTCTTGGTGACGTACAGGAAATACACGGCAACGCACTGTAGCTGTACGATAAATTTCGACGAGCTAACAAAATATGTATGGCTGGTGGAGAGTTGAACGTTTAAAATTTTGCCTGTTCGAACGATCGCGAAAATTATCTCATTGTCGGTATTAACGTTCCTCGTTCCTTAAGAATTCCTCGAAGCCTCGGGCGACATTGCTTGGCTCTTCTCCTTCATATTTTTGCAGTGCCTCTGCACTTTCGCAATTTCTTAAAAATAATTTGCATAATGGCGGAATGTGCAAATCCGTATTCGCCAGAAACGTCTAACCATCCCAGTAAAGTCATACCTTGTGGCGGGCAGGTAATTTCTTGGATTACAAGAAGGAAAGAAGAAATAATGATAATAACGAGATGCAAAAAAAAGAGGTATAAGAAATGGCAGGGAAATAAAATCAAAGTAAAGAGAAAATGTAAAAGGGAACCTAGAGGATCGCGCACCCCTTCGGCTTTCTCTAGACTCGTCTCTGCCTTATTCTCCAAGGAGGTCGATTCGTCGTTTAATTTTCTTCCTGGCGCTTCGAACCGTTAACCTCGATCGCGTTATTTATTCTCTCACGGTGCGCGACTAGCGTGAAAGGTAATGGATAAAGAGAGAGACAGGCAGAGACAGAAGGAAAAAAAAACGCTATGAAGAGGAATAGGCAACCCAAAGTCAAGAGCAAAAATGACAAAGGGGATCGTCGAGCGATTTGTTTAATTTAGAAAAAAAAAGTTCGATCATGCGCGTTCACCACAAAAAATGCATGAAATTCAAAATTCGTATGGCAAGGATTGAATGAAAATGATTGGAGGGGGGGGGGGGGGAGTGAGACTAGCTATAAAGTGAAAAAAAAACGAGAAACGTATGGACAGCTAAAGTAAGAAAAAGGTAAAATAAAGTCAATGGCAGAAAGAAGAAGAATAGAGAGAGAGAGAAGAAGGGGGGACGACCGTGCAGCGGCAATGGGGTTGCACGGTAAAGGGAGGCTGAAAACTGAGTGCGGAGGGAGAAAAGAAAGGAGGCTGAGGAGCAGAATGAGACGGGAATGGGATAACAGACCAGACAAAAGTAGCGAAGCGTGGAGCTCCCGAGGGACTAAAGGGAGAGTAAGAAGGGTAGTGGTATTCAGTAGGAAGGATAGAAAAGGAGGGTAGTTCGAGCGAGGGGGGGGGGGTGGGGGTGGTGGCCGACTGGGTTGTTTCTGATTCGTAATTAGAGATGAGTGAGGGTAGGAAGAACGCGGAGAATACATTTCTCTCGAAGCGAGTAATGGCTAAAAGAAGGGAGAAGAGGGCTAGCAGGAAAAATAACTGGCTTCCTCCCAGTTTCCTCCCTGGATTCCATGAAGATAGCTGAAAGATTCTTCGCGGAGTCCAAAAGCTACGTCAAGCTCGCGTTACGCGCGTACACGTTAGTAATTCCGGTAGAAGTTGTCTTGGTGGTCCATGAAGCTAGTCGCATCATCCCCCGTCGAGTTACATCTCGCGAAGAAATATTTTACGTATGTCTTACTTTTTTTTTTTCTTTCCTCTTCTATCTGTTCCAGACACGGCGGCGAGTATCACGACGACCATGGCGTTACTAGTGATGGGTTTGATCGCGATAACGGCTATCCGATAAGCACCCTTATTTAGCTATATCAAGTAACTCTTGTAATTACGAACTCGAAACAAAGGAAAGAAAAAGTTGAAACGATATGAAAACAAAAAAAAACACATAAAGACTGACCGAATAGCTAGTGCCGTTTAAAAGTTTACGTCGTAATGCGTGCCAAGAGTCGAGTCGGTGCATATGTCGAAGACTGAGGTGTGTTCGGCAACAGGACGGAGCAGCGTGCGCGAACTGTCTTCCTGCAGGAAGACGCCGACAAGGATACATCCGGATGAAATGTGAAAGGGTCAAAATCTTTGACGAGGACGGACAATGTCAGGAAGTGCAACGACTATCGCTTTCAGTGTAACATATTGTAAAATGTGTAATCTGTCTCCATATACTACTGCTAACCCTTGACCCCACCCTGACCGAACCAGCCGTCTACATTAGGATTAATATAGTTTGCACGAGGATTACTGCCCCTTTTTAATTTTCATATTGAACTGTACGCGCTCATGATAAAGGCGTTCCTGGTGCATCAAAAATTATTGCCAGCCAGGATATCAATGGTACATTTTAAGCGCATATCTTTGGATGCTCCCTTGTACTGATTTCCTTATGCTTTTCTTCCGTCCTTTCTCTTTGTACCACATCAACCCTCCCACAAGGGGTCTCCTATCATTTCTTATTCCCGCTGATATTTTTTACCCGTCGAATTCCCAATGTCCCACCCCTATAAAATCGCAGACGCCATCTGAATACTTGAGATTAAAATGTCATTCGCTCATGGCCACACCCTTACATTGAATGGCTTAGATTAAAGAACGTAGACAGTGCTACAAACGTTAAAAGAAATAAAAGACCAAGTGACAGTGAAATGTAATAATTTAAGAATCTAAGGAGCTCCCGTCGTCTGCCCAACGATTGCACTCACCTCTAATTACGAGACAAAGCAGAGACGGCTAGTACCGCTTTAAGATTTTCACGGTGCTCTCGATAATCCATATATAAATCGATAACTTATAAAAATACCAATTTATCATGAACGAATAAGGCTCCATTCACATGGGTATAGGACTTGCCGTGATGTGAGAACTTATCTTCATTTAAAGAGTGGAGTGCCAATTACGTTACGGGAAGTAGCCACTTTTGTCGTTATCTTCTTTTTTTTTTTTTTTTTTTTTCTTATCCTACCCCCATGGAATCCGTAGTCGTTCAAAGATCAAACCAAACTAGCTTTCTATGAAGTCACTTGGTTGCACGTCCCGCTGTGCATTTTCAGTCCAACCCCTTTCATCCCCTTGCACCCTTATTCATTTCCCACACTTGTAGTTCCCCACGGAGTCCTTATAACGTCCCTTATCCTGTGTCCTGGTACTGCGATCTGTCCCCCCTGCCCCTTCTCTTCCGTTTTATCAGTACCCAATGAATGGATCGAATAATTTGGTGATATCGTCACTTCCATTATTAAATTTCCGGACTTTAAGTCGCCACTAGCGTTAACAAAGAATGACTGTGGTTATCGAAAATAAAAGCACCAATAACGTCATCGCTAGTCAAACAGTGCCGTTTACTTTTAATCGACATTGTCCATCATCGAATGGACTCTTGGCTGTTGCAAAGTGAATGACTGCCGGAAAGAAAAATTAAATGGAAAAGGAGACACAGGAATAAAAAGTGAGAGAATAAAAATGCTATTAGATAATATACTACTAATTACGTGTGCACCAGGTATAACAACCCTTTGCTGACATCATACGTTATCTGTACGGGATGGAGTCGCCGACTAACCAAGTACTAATTGACTTTCGCATTTTACTCAGGTATACAGCTCTAACTGCTCAAGCGAAAACGCGTTGAAATTTTCGAAAAATCAATTGCCGGTAATAAAGCTTTATCCAGCGTTACGCGACCGTCGACAAGGATCGCCAGGCTCTTCTGTAACTTTATGTATATCGAGATACGCAAAAATCACAATAGATACGAAATGCCATAGGTAACGTAAATCATCTTTTATCGTTATATTTGTTTTTTGAAAAAAAAAAAAAAATGAATTCGATTTTTCCAAAACCGCAAATAACCATTGCCCCAATATCGGCTGGAGTCTTTTAGGGCTGCTGCATAAGTCTGTCGTAAAGATAGTGAAAATTCAAGACACGAAGAATTCTATCTAAAGAACAGCTAATGCTGCACCGGACGTACGTAGACTGTAGGAATATCTATTATTCAACGAGGAACTTGTTTCAAGCAACAGGTACGGAACAGGCTCGGGACAATAAGGGTTAAGGGCTGCCACTGGATTAAGGAAGAGAAAATCGAGTTCAGGGCTTTACCAGAGTCTTACCTACCCAAGCGTTGGCGTCCCGCCCCTTCAAGGACTCTCGAGTGTCCTTATCGTACAGGAAATGCTGTCATTTCCCGAAGTTCACGAGCGTCGACGGGCGTCGGTCCCAAACGGTTCGCTAGAACTTCCCTTTTCTCGTCGCCGCTGTCCCCGTGCGATAACGCCTTTACGGCGAGCGACTTTGTCGCAATTATTTAATAGACGCTAATTAGTCGGGTTAATCGGTCGCCGTAAAGAACGCAGCAAATTCAAAAATTTATTCTTTTAATATTAACACGCGGACTAACCTAAGGACGTATTAAATACATTTAATTTGACGTCACAAGGGCTGTTATGGATTATTTGTTAATCGGTCGACTCCAATCGCCGTTTGGGTGTGGCTTATATATATATACATATATTATTTGAGGCTGCTGACTTTTTATTTACATTGCGTCGTGTAGTGTATGTCACCAAAAACTATAAGTATTCTGATAAGGGAGGGGGTAACAATTCGGGTGTGTAGCAAAGTCGGTGATAAGACGCAAGAAGCGAACCGGTGAAACGTATAAAAGTTTCCTTCAAATTTTTCTCATCGACTATTTTTTTTTCGTTCTACGGCATGTCTGAGCAGAAATACTCATCAACGGCGGATCTGTACATACGAGTAAATAAGTATATACCATAGATTAAATCTAGCTTTAAAGCCTGAATGGGACGGCGGAGCTTCCCGAAGTGGTTCTCGTCTGTCCTCGGCGGAGCTTGCAAAAACTGAGGACAAGGGTAAACCTTAGGAAAGATATTTTGACCTTAGGCTAAACGAATTAAATATAAACTTGGCCGTCTAGTTATTACTGTAAGATGATTTAAAAAAAAAAAGGTAATGAAATAATTATAAAGGTATATATGTATACATATATTAAAATTAAGAGGGATTATTGAATAATGATATCACTATATTGTATGTTATATGATATTATTATGCTTTGCGTCGTTGAGTTGAATGTTGTTATCTACCAGAACCAGACGAGAGATTCTTATAAGTACATACGACATGTAATAAAAAGGAGGTGAGAAACAATACCGTGTGTCTAATTATTTTTATTCTTTTTTTCTTTCTTCATCTTTTTTTAATTCACGACCACACCCGTATCTTAATCCCTGACTAAAATACCTTCCAATGCGTTACTTATAAATTCTGGCTACATCTAAATTCCAAGCATCAAAACTAATCTCATTGAAATACCACTGGACGTCCGAGATGAGCTTATAGATAAGATCGATAAGCCATAACTTCTATATTTGGTTGCCGAACCCGTGAAATCAGGCTTCTGGATAGAGACACTCTCTCAAGTATAACTAATACGTTAATCAAGGGTTAACTGTAAAGAGCATCCTGTATATGGTATATGCTAATTAGTAAGCCACAAAGTGAGTTCATATCTCTGACCGGATGATTAAAGTCTACAATGATGTTTGACTAGGCGAATAGATATACGGTTTAACAACAGAACTGGTTATTCCCAAAGTATATACCGTACAGATAGTGTAGAGTAAATCTCTCATCAACCGTTGTGCAATATTTCATCAAAATTGTGGGAACCTCTGATGTTGTAATAGCTAACCCTCTAGTTGCATACGAACCAAGGATTAACTGCATCCCTCACAACCTGTATATTGTTAGTCAACTAGGTATTACGTAAACTTCCCTTAATTAGGCGAGAGTGGTCGTCAATGAATCTGGCCCGTGACCACGATTGTCATTTCGAGATTAGGCTAATCGTGCGAACGTCAATTCTGTTAATCGTCTGTGGATAAAGTAAATCTATCTATATTATAATTAATACATAATACAAGCGTAAATAATATAATACTTTTTAATCGCGTTATAATAATTTTATTATTTAATTAATTGATTTTTATAGCTTTGATTAGATCGTTACCGTGGTTTTAATCGCTCGGAATGGGATGCTGTACAATCGTCCATTAGGAGATGAGACGATAGATAAAATTGTTTAACGAAAAGTAGAGCACGTAACTCATGCGTGATTCGTATCTCTTTTAAAAATATTTTGAAAATATTTTTGGAGAGCCGTGACTTTTTCTACAAATCAAGAAATGAAAATATGCAACAATGTCCTTTATTAAGTTCTTTACCAAGAGCGAGAGGATACTAAACAACAAATTTTTAATTTGCGATTTTTAACAGATTCTATGATAAGGAAGAAAATTCGTCATTGTTAACACAAAAAAAAAAAATTGCAAAAAAATATCTAACGAAAACGTTTATACAACTGTCAAATCTGACTGTTACGTAAGATCAGCACAGTTCGGTGAAGCATATATAGTCATATTTTATTCTACGATTATTATTTTCTAAAGAAAGACAATGAAACCAGGAAAAGATGATCCCTGCCATTGTGCCATAGTTCACAAATTATCAGACTCCCGTATTGTGCGGAGCCGTCGAACCCTCGACGAACGGCTAATGAAAAGTCGACGAACCGTGTAGCGGCCCAGTTTTGATTAGCCCTGCAATTCCAGCGATAACGCACAACGAAAAAAAAAAAAAAAAAGAAAAAGAAAGCCAAGCAAATTTAATGCATTGCCGAGTAATGCGGTGCAATAATTCGTAGCAAGATCAATATACATATACAAGAAGAAAAACAAATAAAGGAAAGATTACAGTAATAAAAAAAATTGTAATGTCCCCATTCAAGACCATACAGAAAATATCTATCGACGTTAACGGCCATCCTGATAGTTCGAGAGAAAGAGATTTTTATCACCAAGGTATCGTAATCCTCCGACATACTTTATAAATATCGTACCTCTGTAACTACATATTCAATTTTCCACGCGCAACCACGGAAATGTACATCTAACTACGTACACGTGTTCATATACGTAAGCACACGTATATACCAATATATGTATATATACATATAAACTACATAGTGCAAGAAGAAAGTTATGCTCTCATATACCCACAGAAGTACGTTATGTATTTACGATCACCGTCCCAGCAAGCACCGGGGCGATTTTAAAGTTTCACCCTACTCCTTTTCAGCGCCGCCAAAACGACGCGACACGGTTCTTTCAAACTGGCATTATACTCAGTTCCGAACTGACCACGTTTCCGGATGAAATGTCGAGGCTTCGTACAATATTCTCCAGGGGCATCCATAACGTGTGTACTCGCTGAATCGTCGAAATTTCACGACTACGTGATACATTGTAATTTTTTGTTTTCACGAAAGAAAATTATACCGATCACGTAAAAAGGGATCGTTACGTTTAAAGCAGAGCCAAAAGTACGAAGATAACAAGGTATCGTCCCACGCGAAACCTCCAAGTTACTTTATCTTCTACAGGCGTGGAAACAGTCAAGTTCAAGAAGGGTTGCATCAATTGATAATGAGCCAAGTTACTAAGGGGTAGACATTGTGGCAGATTACGAATTAAATTTACCTTCCTACAGTCCTTTAATGTATAGTTCATTCACTAGTAGCAACACTTACCACAGCGGCAGCACCGTCGCTGCTCGGTGGTTCCCTTTACTTTATAATACGGTCCATAGCCGGCAGCCGACTACCGCCAGTTTTCTTCAAACATTGAGCCACGTCCCAAGGGACCCTTTGAAAACTGCCCCTTGCAAGTAACATTGAGTGTACGTACAGTGGTTATTCGCATTATTAGACGGAGGATACTCTTAAGAATTTATTATGCCACTTATAGATATAGTTATAACGTAACCGGGTAGTATACCCGTAGTATACAGGATATCGTTATTTTATTTTCAACGGAATATAGATTCGTTATCTTGAACGCGTTCAGCGTCCCTTGAACGTGGGGTGGTACTTCATGCAAACACGTCAAAAGGATCGGCCACTTTTCATAAGTAACTTGAAGTAACTCGAGCTAGATGCATCTTCGTGGAATAACAAGCTGGCAAACGTATATATATATATATATATATATCTACGCGTAGTCAAGTCGGACACCTGGAATTAATCAGAATGGAATTTAAGTGAATATTATGAAGCAGAGACGAATACACACGAGTTTATATAGCAAACCGTGCGAGAGTGCATTACTGTTGCAGCTGCGTTTCTATTATAATACTGGAATCTAGGATATTTCGACGGTTTTGCTCTAATATATGCGAGAATGCCACTTTGGTATTCACTAGGTAATATCTAATCAGAATTTCATCCACGTTAAAAGTCATATCGAAAATATTTATTTCATTGATTGATAACGGAGCGTGAATGCTGCTACGTAAGAAATTATTAATTAACCTGAAGTTCGTTGTAATAATTATTTTTTTTTTTTTCTTAATTCAACTTATTCATTCATAATGTAAATTAACTTGCAGCTCGTGGACTGCATTAAATTTCTTGTATGCAAGAACTAGACCAATACCATTTATAAAGACAATCGAGAAGTTAAACACTGTAAATCCTTATCAAATCAAAACGAAAGAATCTCCCCACTGATACTCGAGATTATTAATGCAAATGTAAATCTTTTTCCTTTCGAAGTTTACTTTGCACGTAATTACACACGGTCCATAGCCCCCAGGTACTTTCAGTGCAATTTTGTAGAAATCCAGGGCTGCCAAGTATTTGTGTAACTAAGAAAATGAAATTATTACAGCACAGGTACTGCTGATACTTACCATTATGATTCTTCAGTGCGCTTTCACGTGTATTAAGTGTTATGTAAGTTGAACGAAATGAAAAATTATTTTTGACCACTGTTAAAATCATTAAGTCCCGATCTTACACCGTTTTCATAAGTTTGGCCAAAATGGTACAAAACAACCAAACATTATAAGTATCCTCGTGTCTTCAAACGGCAAAGCGAACAAGCAGTCACGAAAGAAATTTATGTGAACATACAAGTTTACTTAGTAGCAGCGGAGAAGGTGCACATCTTTACAGGAGGTCTTACCCAGTAAGTGCATGCATTTCCAGTACGCCAAAGTTTCCTCAGAAACTTGGGTCTGGTGTAATCCGCGAAAGTGGTTCTTTAGCACACCGCGTGCTCCTAGCAACACATGCGTGTACCGACTCAGCGTGGAATTCCCAAAATAATAAAAAATTTTTTTACTATAGAACGATTACCATAATTTCATTTTATCCTCACATGCCATAATTGTCCATTTCTGGTAACGCGTGGTCTAATAATATAGTTAACAGGAATTTTTCGCCACCCTATATAAACATTATCGGTTCTACGAATGTATCAGCCAAGATGCAGGTTTGCGGTGAAATGATGCACGATTTTGAAAATCTGATTTGACACCTATGGAATATTTTTTGATTGAGCATCGATTGCGCGTATTATTATTATTTTTCGTTTAACTTCCGTTGGCAAGTAAAAAAAATTATCTTTGCCATTTCAAATGATATCGAAAAAAGTAGTAAAATATTGTACGGTTGTCACGTAAAATTTTCAAAATGATGCACCGTTTCGCCGCAAACCCCAAACGCGCATCTTAGCTGACACATTTCATACATTGATGAGCCACTAACAACATTAGCTTGTTTCCTTAATATATCTGAGCTATAAAAACGTCTAAGAACGTCTACTGCCTTCTAATCGGTTTCACCTAGAAATCGAATGTGTGTACACTGGACTTTGAGCTTAGGGATTTCAAGAAGGAAGACAGAGCAAAAGCAGGCCTAGGATCTAAGTTAAGTCCGTTGAGTATGTCCATAGCCGTGTCTTATCAGAGGGACGCGGTTTTGATCCCCCGCCTACCGTGCCGTGGCATAACAATTACCCTATTATTCGCACACCCCGTGGGCACTTACGGACCTACCCCAGCAGGACCCATTCCATAATCGCTATGATACCCCCTGCAAGATTATTGCCTGTCGTAGCTATACGAAGTAGATACGGCGTGTGTACGTAATGATTTACAAAGACGTATCATCTTTTTCTCTAAACTCATCCCTGGGGACGCCGAAGAAGAAAAACATTAAAAGAAACTTGGTTCGGGAACGCAGAAACAAAGAGTGAGGCACAGGACAGACGTCACAGGGAGCTGAAAGTGCCGCACCTGTAATTAGAAGGAGTTTGTTCAAACGCGAGTTTAATTCGGCAGAATTAGTTAGGAAAGTCTTAAGGAAACTCACGGCGAATCTTACTCGAGTCTGTTTGCTTGCCTGTTCCCGAAGATGGGGACAAAAAGAAAATCATTAAATTCACAAAAGTATCGGGTTCGCTACCGAAGTCTCCAGTCTAACCTTCTTTCTCGATGGTGCATTCGTTGCTCGTATATTCTGATATTTTATTCTCTCCTCCCGTGGCAAGCACAGATACGCGCACGCTCTATTGATTCTACTGATTGCACACGTGAGGATTTCCAGCGCGAATTGCACATCTTGGAATCTGAAAGCGGAGAATGTTATACGTCGAAAAAGATACTGGGAGAAATTTTAAAGAATGGAACGACTATACTTCCCATACTGTTCAACGGCGTGTTTACTCGTAATGCACGCTGCACGCTATTCCGAGTTCGTCGATGGCTGAAGCGAAGACATTGATTTTTTTTTTTTACGTTATATTCTGTCTATGAGACACCAAAGGAAATAGTGGAGCACAAACGATCGTCAGGAACTGGAAGTATTCATGGTTCTTGTATTTCTGTTATCTCATTTAACTCAAGAAATGCTTAACTTGACGTTTAGCCTTTTCTTATCGCAGCATAAATTCCCTGCAAGCATTATGGACAATATGAAATTAATAATGATTAACCAATATTCATAAAGTTTTCGTTAAGTTCGCTCTTGGCTTTTGAGCCGTAAGTAATTAGTGCAGAACTCCTATCATTTACATTTTGAGATTTCGTTTCTACTTGGAAGAACACGACCGCTGCTATATATATATATGGTAAGGTATTTCAATTTATATATATATACATTTAAATACTTTACTCACCTGAGCGCTGTTGTAAAGTTAACAAAGGTATTCATCTTTTTTCACTAGAGTTACTGGCTTCCGTCAATGTCGTATCTGCTACCGACGTAACTAATGCCAAATTGCGAAATTTCAATTTTTCCTTATAATTTTCGTAGTGTGTGAAAGGTTTTCTAGCTTCTGAGAATTGTCACGAGCCATGTGGTCGAAACATGCATTTACGAGGGGCTCTGCAAAATGCACGTCATACACTCTCCCATATCGTTCATAGTTTTATACGACCGCTCGTAAAGTTGTAACAGCGGTACGACTACTACTGAAAATACTAATCAACGATATACTGATACAAACGTCAACGCTGCTGGACGCTAATACGTTTTATATAATAACCCACGAAATGAAGTCTTGTAACGCCTGTCTATTATTTTCTGCATTAAAAGACAGTGACAGATAAAAGATTATATTTTTCAAAAAGTGTGAAAACACATATCATATAGTTAATGTCTCTTTGTAATAGATTTAATCCGATGGGACGACATTTATCAGTGGCATCGATATACTGTATACATCTGCTGTGCAATATATATATATATATATATATATATATATATATATCACGTACTCATATGTTTTCGAGAACGCATGTATATATATATATTTAATAAAAGTAAAGCTCGTCATTCTTCATTAAGCGTGGCCACATTCGGCATCTCACATCGCGCTGATGGTCGAGAAGGTATTTCCAGAATGATAATTAAATTTGGTTTCCACGAAAAGCAGGAAAATTATTGTCCCAGGACGATGAACAGTTCGAGTCAACGGCTGTGCCGTCGAGCTAGTCGATAAATGTCCAAAGTGCTGGGTGTCCGCGAGAGTACGCGAGTTCCGTGAATATAAATTTAGCACGCCCTGTACCATCTGTATTCAGGAGAGTCCTTTCTTTCTCGTGAACTTAGCCAAAGGATGGCCGACCGAGACCGGGAGAAATAAAATACCGACGCGATTTCTCCAGATTCGATTCGCGACTCGTGAACAAGAAAGTGAGGTTATGAGAGTCAAGAATAATTTTCGTTCCTGACGTATCGCTAAGAATTTCATTAGCTCACCGTATATTCGAGGTTATCGAGGATCGTGCATTTATACCTGACAATGTATGAAGTTAACGTAGACACAGACTTTACGTGCTTTAAAATTGATAGAAGAGCAAGACGTGTGTCGCAGCTGAGCAAAATGTGCCTTATGAAAAAAGACGTGGAGGAAGTGAAGTTTTATTAACTAGCGAATGGACAGTCTAGGTATGTCGTTTGATCTTAGGTTAAGCTTAAGAAAAAGTTAATAAGTCGAAGGTTCGATGGGTAAAATTGAATAAGGGATTACTTATGCGATATCACTGTATTGTATTAGAAACTCGTAGATAATCTTGATGAATTAACTCTTGTGACTGTACTGTGTGCTTCGTGGAATTCATGGGTTGCGAGTTATGCCGCATTCGGTGGTATGTACTAATTAGCAACATTGCTGCCGGTCTTGCCCATCCTCCAGTAGCGTCAAACTCGCTCCCACTCGGTTGCTTGGACTAAATGCACAATTCATCCGAAGTAATCAGCTGAGACTGCGATTATTATTTTGTTAATTATTACAAATCTTTCAGTGCCGTATGGCGCGGACTTTAACTACCAGTAGTAAAACATGGATGCCCGAGATAGAATGAGAGGGAAAAGCACGGTAAACTTTTACCCGCTTGACTTTGCTAAGTTTAATAAAGTCTTTGGCATCTGTAGCTAAATTATCACTGAAGTTAGCTATTTTGGTTTTGGCAAAAAGCAACTTGCCGCAAGACAAGTCAGGGCGAAGCTCGCAAGACTTCAATAGTTAGTCTTGGGTGGAGTCGGAGATTAGTAGGGAGATGCACAACGCTACGGTTTTAGACGATACGAAAATCATGGCGCTAAATCGTAGCGGCGAGTCTGGAAGTAGGATTTTGTGATCATCGCCTCCGTCGATAACGCGTAT
>JASANN010000233.1:2186168-2215026 GCA_031762395.1 Calameuta pygmaea | reverse complement strand
AGCTACAAGTTCGTGTTCACGTTTAGTTCGGCTACGACTGAATACGCGTTATCGACGGAGGCGATGATCACAAAATCCTACTTCCAGACTCGCCGCTACGATTTAACGCCATGATTTTAGTAACGCCTAAAACCGTAGCGTTGTGAATCTCCCTACTGAACTCTGATGGAGTATTGATAAAGTGGTGTGTCCCTGCAGCTAGAATTAGATAGATGAAAGTTTAAAATGGTAGATCGCGCAAAGTGGACTCTTTGACAGTTCTTTCCTTCTCGTTACTTTTAATAAACCTGAGTAAAGCCGATTACGCAGGAACACAAAGAGAAATTGCGAAGTTATGAGAAAAAGACATTCAAAAGACTAGCTGTGACATACATGCTTTTCAACTTAAACGTAGCAATTGAAATTTCTACTAGGGCTGCACATAGTTGTGCTTTACTAATCAATTTTAATTAATAATTATCTACCTTAGAATTACTCTGAAAACTTATTGTCATTATCATTGTAACTTATTGTTATTATCGAAATGCATTTCACCTAAAATAAACAGATTTTTTAATATTAAAATTTTAAGCGAACTCTGTTGAACTCTTGCGCGAACTCCGTAATTCTGTAAATTTCCAGGAAGTATTACAACTGTATTAAGTTACATTTGTTATGCATTTAAAAAAATAACCATTAACGTTAATGCCCAAGTCACGATTAAAAAAAGAACTTCAAACCCATCCATTTCGTAATTCATGTAATCTAAGTCAGAAGATTCAGACTACTTTCCATCGAACCACATGCGCGCTGATAACATAAGCGCTTGGCGGCTTGCGCAATGAGTTAAGGATAAAAATAATAGCAGCTTGTCAATGGAATAGTCTCAGCAATAAGTTATAAGATCATCGTTTCCTTAACGAGGCGTCGGTCAAGTAAGGTCATCTTGTTAGTCTTACGTATTTACGGATTTTAAATTTATTCATAATTGGTCCATTGATTCATATGAAATGGTTGAATTTCTGCCTGATATTCTACACGTTATTATTCATCTGTTTATAGTTCTTCTGTTTTTTAGCTGTCTTCTGCCAGACGTTAAGTCACAAAGTGAAAAGGTGGAGACCATGTCACAAAGAACGAACTCACTGGATCTGATACAGGGACTTCAAGACACTGAGACTCCATATGGTGTTCACCTTGCTGGGATATATAAACGGTAAAGCTCTCTTTTATAACCTATAGATCTGAAGTTTGGCTTTATTGGTTGAAGTTATCGAAAGTGACATTTTTTTTTCATACAGGAGCTTTGCTTTTGTGACCATAAAAGATAGACTACCAGTCATCCTAACAAAAATTGTTGATACTTTAAGTCGCGAGAAAGATGAAATTATTAAACAATATGGACAGGTGAATGTATATTTCTCACTACTTCAAATAAATTATATGCATGTGATTGCACATAAATTTCAGTATATTTAGCTAAAACAATTGTTCAATGTTAAAGATCTGTGGATAGTCCTGTGATCAGTATGTATGATCCCTGTTATATATATTTTATTAAATACCTGCAGGAATCAGCAGAGGAAGTGAAACACATTATAGGACGTATTAGTAAATTAAAAAATGAAGTAGTTACCAATAAACCACTACAGCGACTTCCACCAGTTGATATTGACGATGATACAAATGTGTGGAATGAGTACCTTGATGAACGTACTAGAATAGAAGGAGAAGTACCATGTTGGTTTAACACACATTGGTTATATTGTGAATGTTATCTGTATCGTAGACTGGCACAAGAATTTGCACTCACGTAAGGTTCAAGTCATATTGTAGATGAATCAGTTACCTTAAAAAGGAATACGATGAATGAAATCATGTTTGTAATTTCAGGAATACCTTAAAAAATTATGACCCTTTTAGAAAACAAAAGCAAGATAGTTTTACTGGATCGATTGGTAGTATCATTGCCCTTAGCCACTATACGATAGATCTTATTAATAGAACAGAAAATGTATCATCTGCTGAACGGAAGCATGAATTGATTAAATTAATAAAAGTTGATCTTTGGGGAAACAGGTAATTATTTCTAAAATGAGACAACATATCTCACTTTATGCCATCATCTGAAAAAATACATGAAATCTTAACTGGCAATAAATCTTACTTACAGATGTGACTTATCTCTTAGCGCTGGCGCTGAAAGCAATCAATCTGGAAATCCAATCTCGCTATTAGAATCTTTAGAAAAAGACATTCTCGTGGATGAATCGAAATATATTTGGGATCTTCTAAGTAAGACTGACAAACAAAATAATTCTCTCATTGTTGATATAATACTAGACAACGCAGGATATGAACTATTTACCGATATATGTTTGGCTGCATTTATGGTGGCTCATGGTCTAACGCAAAAAGTTCGTTTTTACGTTAAATCTAGGCCATGGTACGTGAGTGACGTCACTGTCAATGATTTCCATTGGCTAATAGAGCAAATAAAAGCATCGTCAAATCCTGATTTATCAGCCTTGGGTGAAATATGCGCCAATCATATGCAAAATAATATTTTCACCATAGAGGTATTTCTTCATACTCCTTGCTAACTTAATCACTGAGCTAACTACACTTGACTCAGTCCACTAATTCTGATGTAATTGATCCTACGTTGCAGGAAGAATTATTTTGGACTGAACCGTATGACTATGCCGAAATGAAGAGTCGCGATCCAATATTATACGCCAAACTCTCTGAAGCCACATTGGCCATATTTAAAGGCGATCTGAATTACAGAAAACTGATTGGTGATATCAATTTTGAATATACAACCAGTTTTCTAGATTCACTGCGAGGTTTTACACCAACTAATTTGCTCAGCTTAAGAACTATAAAATCTGATGTTTGCGTCGGTCTGCCACCAGGTAAAGCAGAAGCTATTCGCGCAAAAGATGAAAACTGGCTGATCACTGGTCAATATGGGCTTATACAAGCCACCATCAATAGTGGATGTCCATGCATACGAAGAGCATGTTAAATCACACAAGACAAATTTATAATATTCAAATGCTATTTGAAAAATAATTAATCATTGCTATGGCGAGAAAGAGCCGGGTTCACAAAAGATTTAATTTTCTGATTACACATTCTCCCCCCTTTTGCATATATTTACTTTTATAACTTTTCCAAATATTGAATTTCCATATTTTGACATGTACATAACATTCTCTAGGAAAAATAATTTTTTTTTTTGTACTAAACCTTATACACGCGGTGCAAGAAAAATGACATAACCGCTGTGAGACACAAGAAATTAATATTTGGAAAATAAATATACGATTAAATCAACTGACAATATTATTACAAGTCAGCAAAAGCCACATGTACCTGCTAATATAAAATATGTCACCTTTTCGTATATTTAATAAGAGAACAAAAAACAGACAGCCATAACATAGAAAAAGTAATCTAATGTAAGCAACATATAACGTGTTATTCTTAACAATATATCACGATCTTCCGAATAGCTAAATAATCCTCACTGAGTAGCACCTGACTCGTTTCCAATATTTTGTCAAATATACCAAGTAAATACTGCTTAAGTCTATACAAACGTTTCAATTATTTCCAGAAAGACAAATTCCCGACGACTCCCATACAATTGTATACTATTTGAAGTAATATTTATTTCATTACACTTAGTAGTAATACATTATTTAATAATAAGGGTAATAAGTAACCATTATTCCTAAATACATGATAATATTCTTCTGTCCTACAATCGTTTGTACAATTATTCATTTATAACTTATATCAAATGATGGGAAAAATATTTAATTTAAAATGAACTCTATCCCTTTGTCATTCTCTCAAAACCACCTAAATAGCAATCATTATACATCCTTAATTTGATTACACTAATACTTTTAGTTTACAATAGATAATTATTTATTAACTTAAATAATCATTTAGCATGCCTTTATACACTATTCATCAATTCATGCAATTATATCCTAGTACGCGATTTCTCCATATGTTGACCCAATTAAGAGTTCACAAAAGACAAAGGAATTCTGTCACAGGAAACACCACTATCTCCTGGGTGTTATCACAATATGGAAGGGCCTATGGTGCAACATAAGTACAAGTGTGCACAAAAATGAGAACAGGTGTATTGATATTCATGCTACTTGGCTGTAGGACAAAATAACAAAGATTTTAAGTATATTTCTATCGGTCATATTTAGTACAGAATAACCGTAAAACTTCTAATATTCAATCCTCAATGCCATAGAAATATTAGAAAATTAACACGTAGCGTATACCAAGTAAGATCAATTAAAAAATACATTCAAATGTTCTATTAATGTCCCTCACTAATCAACTTTCCCTCTCTAATAATTTTATGGTCCCAAAATGCATAGACGCACCGGGAACAAATCTGATGTCGAAACCATTCGTATTGTCAATGACACTTTCCACCTACTTCAACTTTACACAATTCAATTTGAACTTACTTCCATATTCCATTATACATTGTAGGAAACTTCAATACCCCATTGGATACTGGATTACAGCCCTTCAATATTATTTTACGCATTGCCCAATGCTCATGCGACAAAAAATAATGAGCACGTTGTTGCTCGAACATTAGCGATAAAGAACTCTGGGAAATATATATACAGGTAATGACAAAGTAAACGAGGTCAAAGAGGTATGATAAGAGGGGTGTCCTAAACCGTTCAGTAAATTACTTAGAAGTTATATGAATATTCTACCAGATAACCGCCAAGCAAATGTGATTAGATAATGTTCTAAGATGTTCCTGAATTTCCAAACGCTCGATCTGAATGTACATATCCAATTGAACCATACGAATTCGCTGGTCCTATATCCTCAAGTAAAATGAAATTTCAATTAAATACCCTCGGAGAAATACTTTACACCTCGTTAATTAAGGCATGACGCTACGAACGCACCGGTATTCTCATTTTTCACACACTCTGTGGTAAAAGGGATGTCTGACGCATTTCGTAAGTATTTACCAAGCTAGTTTATTTAACCCTATGGGTACGTGGCAGAGCCATTTGGCTAAATTGCACAACACACTTTGTTAGAAAATTGTTGACAGTACGTTTCCAAACATCAGTAACAAAGCTATTTTAATTTTGCAAACAATGTTCGCTCGAAAACGTACTGTCCGAATGGCGTTAGTTGTGTTTCTGATTGTGTCTTGTGGCCAAGAAAGAAATCATTTTGTTACTGAAGTACAGAAGATTATAAAGCTGTAGGTTTAAGTTTTTCGCACAATACACAGCCCTGTGTGTTCACAAAACCGACTCATACGGATAGTTGAAAGTTTGGGAAGTGATCAAGTGGCAGTAGGATACTTGTATATTACCAAAAAGAAAAAAAAAAGTGATAAAAATGGCACTGCAGATATAGACCCTATATCCTTAACGTCTTAAACTGTATATATATTTGTTTGTTCCATGCTTTTATTTTATGATGCTGTAACAGGACAATGTTTTCATGAAAATAGAATGCATCTTGTAATAATTCATTTACCGTTGTGTATTTGACCAGCAAATATTGAAGTAGGCAAATTTCAGTATTCGATACGTTTATGTTTAATGCACAATAATTATGTTGTAATTAATAACATTAATCAACTTATACATATTTATGTAGGATGTGTTGCTATATGATTTCTTTACAACGTGCAAGTACCTGGGTAAAACTATTCAGCTTCGTGATGCGTCTCATCTAAAATTATAAAATATCAATGAAATGATACACGTCACCTCCACTACATTAGTGAATGCTGCGATTTTACTAATAGAGAATCAACCGAAGTAGCAGGTTTTCAAATGTTGATGTTCACTTGACCGTAAATGATCATATATTATTTTCATTTGTACATGCGCTACCAGAATCGAATAAAGAACGTATAAAGAATTATAACCTTTGTCCACTTTGTGCCGCTGAACTGAAAAGATTATTACGATTCCTTTTGATAGAACGAAATAGCAACGACACTGGAAAACATTATTATTTGACGTATTGCAACTTTATAAACTTTTGGTACCATACTGCCACTTTACGGTGCCACAGGCTGGTCGGCTGGGTCAAGTTAATTTCTTATAGCGGAAAAGGTCGCATGCTGAAATGAGTGTGTAACTCCAAAAGTTGGTGTAGTTAAAGAATCGCTAAAAGTATAGCGCAGATTGGAGTTATGGATACCAATAAGTTATGAGACAAGACGTAATGTCTGTAGACAGTCTTTTTGTAAAGTTGGCATCGCATCACAAGCACGCTTGATCTATTCACTCACGCTTTCAAACGCGTTATTTACTTTTGATGTATCATCCTCTCTTTTTATTATTTATGGACAGTTCTGATATCGATAAAACATTTTAAATAATAACAATGCAAGCCGCTTACATTCGAAAAAACACTAAACCGTTCACACTGTTTTCACTACAGGTTACTTGGAGTTTCCTGTACGAATGCATTGACGGACGTGTTTTCCGCGGACATACAAAAAAATGATAATCCCACTTTTCACGACAGTATCCAGTACTCTTTCCTTATACTCCTAGATTATGAAAGGGATGTTACTTGGTGAATGCTGCAAATACGGCCCAGAGAACGGGATTAGCATTACGTTTCGCAGCTTCTGCCTCGAAATCAAGCTCCAAGAGAGTTCTCACTCGTCGCATCGCAACTTCATAATCGTCGTCGCATAAAGGTGCAAATGCATTTTCCAGGACGTCAGCGGCATGAGCTAGAATCACTAATGCCAGGGTTCGTCGATCCATACGTCCAGCATCGTTTACCCAACGACCGAGAACAGCTTCTTGAATCTGAAAAGCGACACGTGTATGGAGTATCAGAGAATTTGCGTCGACAAAAGTTCTTGCATTCGTGACGGTTTCTCGACTGAGTTTTAATAGTTTTATGACAAATCATGCGATAACTCTATTCTCTGAAATGATATTGCTCCACGTTTACTAATACTGACTGTAATCAATACTAGCAAAACACACACATACGACTACATGAGATATTTTATCTCCATTGAACTTAATGCTTACAAAATTTTATAACGTTGGTTATACGAAATATTTTGAATACTGCTATCTAATGTGCATAAAGTATGTTTAACAACCTTTTTAACAAGGCGCGTCTTAGCCAGGTTGTCCGTAAGTGGATGGGTTGTCATATCGAACAATAGAAAATTTTGTTTCTCGGTCGTCAGCACACCCTTTTCAACTAGATTTTTTGCTAATCTTTCTCTAACATTTTTCAGCTGATATCGCAGTTTCAATGGATTCCACGTTTCACCTTTAAAAGTTGAAATCAGGATTTAACTGGATGTTCCATGAAAAACAGAGTCACATATTTCTCTTATATATTTTTCTACCAACCACTGAGATATTCGATCCAACTTTGAACTGTTTCTGGAGGATCAGTCTCTTTGATGTGTTTTAAAGCTTCATCTAGTAATACATCACCCGTGGGTGCATTATTTTTTAGTAAAAGCTTTCGTGCCAATAATCCTCTTTTACGCATTCCTGCCTTTTCCAGTTCTACTCGGCCACGAAGACCTAATTCAGCCAGAATGCATCCACGCAGCCCTGAACTTATACAGTCATTCCAGAATGATGTGTAACCCTGAAAATAGATATTGTTATACCATGTACATACGCTAAATCGACACAACTCCACTGATTGTAACTTATGAAGATGAAAGTACACAAAATTTATAAGTGAACCTAACTTCATATTATGCACAAACATACTTTCTAACATCTATGCAGTCTGTTGCATAATAAATCCCATTAAACTCGTGAAAGGGTCATGTGAATACCATTTCCTTTTCACAGCATCATACTATACAATAAAACTAGAATACTTGAAAATCTTTTACTTACATCGTGCTGAGTAAAAGTATCATCTTACTTTGAAGAGAAAATGAATTATTCAGTGCTTAAAATTAGTCCATACAGTGCAATACCGAAATGACTGGACTATGATTTATTAATACTTTAGTTCAAAACAACTGGAATGTTAGAAAGAATGTACAAACATAATATAATATTGTGATATCGTTCAGGATTACCAGTCTAATTATACAATAAAAGATTGCATATATATATAAATTGGATCTGATAAACACAATTAATTGGTGTAATAACGTTCATATAAATGAGTTAAATAAATGATCAGTATCTGTTAAAAATGTACAGTAAATTTAGTATTTTGTACTAACAAATGCACAATATATATATATATTTAAGAATAACAATATTGTGTTCAGTAAAATGTTGTAAATCATGTAAGTACAAAACTAAAGTTTGGGCAACAGAAAATACATTGATTACGTACAGATACATTTTCAGCAAAATAAATTACATTGCATATAAACTGCAGACCAGCATGGTACATACACCCTGTATAAACTGTACAGCAGCGAGTCATAAAGAGTCGAGCAGTACCTATTTAAAAGAGTATAAACATCAACATTTTAAGAAACTTTAAGAGAGAAGAAAAAAAAATTAAAACCCACAGTAACATATTTACAAGCATCATATACGTTATACAAATAATGAAAAACAAAATAATTAATTGCAAGTGCTAATATCAACGTGGCAATTAAGAACATATGTACATAAATATGACGTTGTGTGTTCTTATCACATACATCAAAATGCTTTGCTACGATGCCAGCTCACCAAAGGATATCAAACTTTCACGGAAGCATCATGCGGTAATAAAAACATGGTTAATAATATCAGTACATACCTCCTTATCCTTGAGTCCCAATAAAAGAACCTCTTCCATAAGCGTAAGTCGAGTCTCCTTATCGGAGTCCTCGTCAACTGTAGGATTCGAATTGAGATCCTTCTGGGAGGAACTGTCAGAATCTGCTCCATGGCCAGAAAGTTTGTCTGAATTTGCAGATGCCTGCTCAGGCGAGTCGTCTTGGCCAAGTCCACTAGCACTGCCGCTATTAACCACTCTGCGCCGTTGTACCAGACCGTCTGTACGATTCATTCTCAAATCCGTCTCGTCGGAATCGTGCACACGTTTTAAAACGCCACCGTGTCACACCCCAATAACGTAAATTGGCACAGAATTAATAAGAGCTCACGGCATGTATCGTATAATAAACACTATTATGTTGACGTTTGCTCCGACACGACATATCTTTGCAAGATGGCCAGCTCCCTCCCAGCAATCACTTTTTTGTTTCGCCACAACCAGCCGATGCGGCTAGCACTGGTACTCGTCCTGCTGTTCACTACAATTTACTGCAGTTACTACTGGCGTTATCGCTCTTCACTGCTCTTCGCATTCAACCCACGAGACCAGAGTGACCTGCCAGTAATCCGTTGCTTCGGCGACGTAGCAAACCTTAACAAGTTTCTCGTATATCACGTCGGTATGTACGATACATATTTCCGCGGCCGCCTCAACCACGGCAGGCCTGCGGATAGAAAAGATCATAGAACATGGAACACGAACAGAAAGGATACTTCACGTAACTTTCGGCCAAGCTTTGCCGGTAAAATACCGATGGTTTTCAGCACATTTTTCAACTCCCATGATCGCTAATCATTTTAATTGAAGAAGGTGCCAGATACCATTCATTTTTCTATTCTCTTAATTGGCTTTATCACGCAACCGTTTCGCTCTTACGAATTCAATCAGTCCGACGCTGCCTTTAAAAATGTTTGTGGATTTAAAACCAACATTTCTAAGGGTTAAGCTAAGGAAAACTACAACGCGATGTGAATTAACGATAGGAAGGATCTGCTGCGTGGGAGAGTTGAGCGATAACCACCTTTTGTTTCGTCTGTTCCTCTATTTCTTTATGTCACTATTGTTAAGGGTATTATAACAAATTGCACCGAGTTACAAGCTCGCCATTGTTCGTGCTAGTTAACTCACTGTTTCTATAATGTTTTGACTGCATATGATCTGACGTAAGATTCTAAGGTAGACTGAACTATGATCAATATATATAGTATATTATTATATCCAGGCTAAGGATATTTCAACGTAACATTGAATAAGTACATACCTGTCTACATATATATATACAGGGTGAAGGATTTAAATCGAGACTGTCAAATAACTTAAGAGCAATGTCTTATATGAAAAAACTACTTTAATTTTATTGATTAAGGGCTTTAATTAAAGTAGGCAATTCTATTGCCCCCCCTTAAATCCATACAACTTCTGTCTCAAACGTTTTTTCATATAAGACCTTGTTCTTAAGTTATTTGGCAGTCTCGACTTAAATACTTTATCCCGTATATATATATGTTCATATATCTTTAATTATATAGCCACCACTTTATTTTTAACGTTTTATTTATAGGTGATTTATATCAATTATCCAATCCGTAAAGGAACTGGTCCACAAGTTTAAATGCGCATAACGCAGATGGTGCACTGTACAGTTATAAGCAGTCAAGACGTAATTTTTTCAAACATTATTACACGTTTTATAATGGATGTAGATGTAGCTCTGCAGTGCATGGCTTAACTGTGCTTAGTCCCGCGTCACTGCTTACAATAACTGCCAGCTCACCTGCTTCTATCAGACGTCTCCGAGTTATCTCGGGCCACGAATAGATACGATGGATCAGTTTATAAATGCCCTGAAAAATGATATCTACCGCAATAAAGTGGAATTCTGAGCGATCATTTCTCGTTCCGCCTCATAAAACGTTCCTGCCGTTCAAAATACTTTTCGCATTTCCTCGTTCCGCAGCATTAATTGCTGCATTATAATACGACACGATTTTTTAAACAATTTTCAAACAATGCAACAACATAAAACATCCAGAAGCGTCATTCGTCGTTATCGACAAACAATACGCGGGGTTTGCACTGCGTTCGTGTGCGCACGCATTTGACTATATTTAAAAATTTAAACGAACCGCTAAACTAACTGTAGAAAACTTTATAAGAAAAATGAAGTTACGGATACAAATCTGATACCTATTAACGTTCATAGATGTCAAATACTTACGGTTTTAAATTTGACGCAATAATAAAATACATTTTTGTCATGAAAACAAGTGCATAATGCGTGACGGCGTTTTGACGCACATTTCTAATACCCAAATCCTATTTATTAATATACTTTTTAAATCTGTTTATTATTTTTTAGTGACATAAAGTATAATATATAATACCCAATGAACCTGTCTCTCTCTCTCTCTCTCTCTCTCTCTCTCTCTCTTACTCTATGCTTTAACTCTCCAAGCTCTGTTTGATATCATTCTTATCTTTACACTTACACATAACACCACTCCTACACTTACATCAGTTTCTACGTAACGGCATCAGTGCAATTCCCCAGTGATAGCTTTAACAAACTCCGCGAATGCATTCTGTCACAGGCAACGATAACAATGAAATCGTACCGTTGCACCTTGTTCATAGGACACGAAATATTATGCTTACAGTTATGCGCACGTGTCCTCAAAGTATCAATAAGCCGGTACGTGCACATAGGCATTCTTTATTCATGCGTGACATTTAAAAGTTCTCACAATTATTTTTTTCTATAATAATTTTCAATTAAAGATCCATCGATATCGCGAACACGTATTATTTCCTTTATCTAGAAAACGAATGAACTGCTTTCACGTACTTTTAACGACTACACTGTTTCGTGAAGGCCCAAAGAAAATTGCACGGTCAGGCTGACTCACAGTGTATGCATTTCAGGCAAACACGTGTGCCTTTTTAAAGACAGTAAAAATATTCCGTATGTCAACATTATTTTCGTTATTATTCTCTATCGCGCACATTGCAAACACAGACGCAAAGTACATCAGCGCCAATTGACCAATGGACTTCTTTTAAGGGTTAATGACTGACAGTTTATTGTTAAACGGCAAAGCGATGCTTGACACCGAAGTCGATGATTGTTTCCCGTGTTCAATGTCAGCACAGCATAATGCAATGTAGTGGGAGCAACAGACTCGTAGGCATTGGAAAGGTTGGGTGAGACACTCACTCAGTCGTCCAGGTCCGCTCGGTCGGAGCGCACAACTCGATTCCAAAGGCTCCCTTCTCGTGATTTGTATGTTTGTGCGGATTATTGAAAAAAAAAAAAAAATTAATCGATAGCATAAAGTATCAATCGATTCGAGAAGAACAGAGCTCGCGCGATAAGAACCGCCAAGTAGTTCTACATACGTGTTCTACTTGGTTGACCTTTACGAAAATGCATCGGTATTGTTAAATCGCGCTGTAAGCAGGTAAGTGGAGAACATATAAAATGAGAGATGGGATAAAATGATAACGAGTATCGTAAGTGGTGAAAAGGCGAACTTAATTGGTTATAAAAAATTTAACAAGGGATACCTTGGAGTTTTCGTATGCGACGGAAATGACAAACTGTGCACTTCGGGGTCAATTGGGGGTTGAAGAGGACGATTGTGAACAAAGTGCAGCCAGTAATTTCCTATGTGCTCCGTGTAGTAATCGGATGGTTCAAACACCTTTGGCGTTAATACCGCAAAAGGGAAACTATGGGAACAATGTGCAATCATAATTCATAATTAAATCTTACAACGAGCCGAACACAGATTCTCAGGCTAACGATGCGAACCCTCCTGCAGATCGAGTTTATCTTGAGAAAGAAATCGGTAAGCGCGCCTTCTTGACTTCCCTGCCGAATAGCAGAGTCGAGATTATTACTCGTGCATCGGTTTTATTGGCCACTTCGGCTCTTTAACGATCCTCTCGTAAAACGGTTCGGCTGATAAACCCCATTTTTCGTATAGGTACGTACACCTCTGGCAAATGAGGTATGCACATCAGCTTCGAAAATCTCCGTAAAGGATAAACCCAACGCGGAGATGATAAAACAAATTTTTATTATAGAGAATATAATACAAATTGATTACCAAACGATGTACCGTTCCTCTGCAGTCGCAGAATCCTACTGATGAATTATTTATCGGCTCTCCGATGATCTCATCTTAGTGACTAATTCGAGATCTTCCTTTTTTTTTTCGAGTAACGACAGAAGATTTTAAATCCTGTAAAATAATATTATCGACACGATTAGTTTAAATCAGGCATATTAATTGATACGATATGCACGGTTTATTCGATATCAATTCGTATTACGAAAGTCAATAAATCGTATAAATCGGTATTCCTCATTTCGCAAACGTGATTTGTGTACTAAATTTATCGTTAAACTTTATTCTTCTTTATCACGACACAATCGCCCCGATTACAACGTAGACAAATAATATAACCATGGCCACGGACAACGCTGACTATCGCAGCACGTAAGAACGCGACATAAACAGCCCGTAAGACATTCAAAAACGAGGAACACGATAATTCTATATATAAAAAAGTAGAAATACCACGAAAACACGTGTCTCGCGGTAATTCCGTCAACCGGTGAAAATAAAAGTACATTAAGTAAAGGGAAACGAGCGGATTCCATACTAACCAAAGTTCAAGCTTCGCAAGAGCCCAAAGTATAAGCTTGACAATAATAACAACAACAAATGGCATAAAATCAAGCCGCACCGTGACTTCATAAAATCGCCAAACTTCTTAACTCCGATGCACGTATCATCAAACGAAATTTATCACGAAACGAAAACCCACGTGACGAGCTCTTAAAATTTAAGTGTATGAAAATTATTCGTGGTCCACGTCGTTATACTGTTGTTCAGTTTGCCCGTCTGTACAACTACCGACTTACCTTACCTTCCTGCCAGTCTGCCTTAGCTCGCTGCTTGCCTGTACAATCTTTCTCGCTTTTACGGTTAAACCACTCGATGCGCGATGCCCGTCTACGAGGCATTGTAAGACTCGCAGCCAGACACAGTGTTACATTCCTAAGATGATTCAGGTTTGCCCGATGCTCCCCTGTGGTTCGTTTCAGATGCACGTTCGATAACCGATATCCAAGGTAGCTAACGAGGGGTGTTGCAGCACCCTTATACATTAGAATCTTCCATTAGAAATAATAAAAGCAAAAGCTACCTGGATCCTGCACAGAGTTGGCTCACGTGTCTTACGAGTTATCAGTAGGTACGGGTTCGCGGTATAATACGTGGAGATACTCTTATAGCATAACTTGACGATTAGCATCGTGTACCGGGTGTAATTGATTTCACGAGATTTGATTTTTTAAAATCATACTTTTCAGTTATCTTCGACCGATAGATCAAACGATGTTTTTCGATACGTCCTACTGGCTATGATGGATTTTATTAAAATTTTAAATATCATCTTCGTTTTCACGTTCTATCTAGCTACGGTCGTTTCACGTATCCCATATGTGTTAGCGACAATGATGCCAGTGGTGTATTGTCCCTTCGGAGTGTATTTGATTAGTTCAATGGAGCGTACAATGGTTCCCGGACGTATGTTACACATTTGGAGTATTGTGACAGCAGACCTGGAAGAAATTTAACAGTGAAAGTACAGCTACGAGAAGGTAATGCATATGCATGGATATTCTGAGAGCTGTTACGAGAACACCTGTGGATGCGCATTACGCGTTACATGTGACGTCCACGATATTACGTCAGAGTGGAAATAGAGGTTTCGTCAAGATGCAAGTTTTCCCAGCGTACAGTTAAACGCATTGCGCGTTTCACGGAGTGATACCATTCAAGTTTCACGGAGCGAAAGTATCAGCACGTTAAAAACTGTACAGCTCACTTTCATGTCTGGCGAAATAATTAAAGTCACTTTGCAAATTACCTTTTATGGCTTGTAATCACTCATTTTCCACAGTGAATTATGCGTCTCGTTTCGCGGTGCGGAAAAACACGTCACGACGATAACACGTGGCGACGTTAAACGTCTAGAAAAGCCTCAGGTAAAATTTACGTAAAAACGTCGAGCGAATCTAAAATCAAGGTCACGCCATGTATAATTCTTTCAATTTGCTCCTCCTTAAATATGATTTGTTAAGCGTTTAGCGGTTACTTTTAAATTGCTAGCAATTTCGAGTCGTGCGTGCTCCGCCTGTTACGGGCGTGTTATAGCGTTGAGTTGTATTACGAAGCGTGTATGCACACGTCGCGAGAATCTTTCTTTATTCACTCTCCTTGTGGTCGTAACGTGGGGACAGATATCGCAGAACAGCCTCGTACGACTCGATAGGCAAGAAGGACAGTCGCAACAACCATATTACTCGTATCTGTGAATAGATTTCGAAACTTTCATGTAAACACTAATTTACGCTTGCCTCACCAGACATTTTTAACTACTGTCGAGGCATTTTAATAAAGTCAAAAATTTCAGGGGTTCTTCGTGTAACTCACCTATGTTGGATGGATACGGAGAATTACATTAACCTTAAAAGAGAAGCTGATTCCTAATTGGAAAACATAGGATGTTCGTGCTAGTCATGCTTAGTATTTGATTTCTTCCTGTGCTTCACGCATACAGATAGTCTGGTTATTGTTTTCCACCAATGAGGAAACAGAAGAGCAATTAGCATTTCACATTCCAATCCGGTATAGACAAAATGGACCAACCGTGTACGTATCCTATGATACATTTACGGTCATTACATCGATTTCTAGGTTATGTTTAAGCCGCGGTATATACTTCGCGAGAGTTGCCAAGTTGGGAATTTATAATGGTCCTTTGAGAAACTTAATGACTTTTTTATTCGTTTTACGGTACCGCGTGTGGATAATCAATAAGACGTTCTTGATATATAATAAAATGTAAGACGGGTATTGTCGAAAATTAGGTTAGGATAAGATTGCGATAAAATTGCCTAGATTTCGGAACACATAACTTAATCTATAGACGACGCTGATTTTGGCAGAGGATGTACTTCTGTAATAAACTATATTTTTTTTCAATAATCACATCTCCTGGAAGGTCAATGTTGATTTGAGTTACTGAGTTATTATGCTAGAAGGCGATTAAAATTGACAAAGCATCAATTATGAAAATGTAGCATCTGAAGTCAATCAAGACAGACGATCCAATTCCAATCGTTCCCTTCAATCAAAATAATTATCGACTTCCACAACGTCAAGCTGATTCCGAATCAGGGTCGATGTCTGAATCACCCAAAAGAGACCTCTCCAGTGTACCACACTAGGCTCTGCTTGATCCTCGACTAAGGCCAGCAGTGAGATGAATGAAATTGGACACCCCGAGTTGATTCTATGCTCGTATCCTATACTCTGTGATTTTTCTATCCTCCGTATCTCTTCACGCATTCATTCGATACACTTAGTGACCACGAAAAATGCATCCGCTCCGTAGAGGTGTGTGAACTTACCTACCGGATGATGTAACGCAAATGGGAGATGGACACTAAAACTTTGTTCGCAAATCGACCACAGACCACAAGGTCTACCGGTGTACCTTCTATTTTACGGGATTATACGGATAAGGTCGAAGAATTTAGAAATGAATAAAAGGCGCAGAAAAAAAAGCCGTGAAAAATTAACCGAAAGAACCAAAGGACTCGCATTACGCATCTCTACTGAATGACGCCTACCATAATAGTATCTCCTGACGCGTTAGATTATCTGTTGAAATAAATGTACTATTTTCACAAAGCGATACTAGACGACACGCTATCCTCATTCGGCACCACAAGCCGCGTCTGCATTGACAGCTTTCACAAGCAACCACCGTGGCACTCCATACTGGAAAGACCAGTAGTTCCTCCTCGACCTCTATTCCTCGAAGCTTCACGGTTAGACATTTGAAACAATATAGATCGATTCGCCTGGTCTCATTCACTTATATACAATGTACACGCATTAAAAAAAATGTCTAAATTACCTTTGATCACATAAACATACAGTCTATCTTGTAAAGGCTAGCCAGTCACGTATGTGCCTAGGCTCTTCCAAGTGATAAAGGCATAGAGTACGTACCCGATAACTTTCTTGGCGCATTGTTTCAGGCCCTCAGAGTATATCCATAGAGAGGATTGGCCAACTAGCGGCCTTGGGGCCTCGTCCTTATACACACGCGTAAAGAACCACGTACAGACATATCGGACGGTCGTTGTACACTCGTGCGCGAAGCCCCAGAGCATAGTTACACAGCTATTCCAGTGTGGAATGTCTGGCATGTCGCTCATCAAATGCCCACAAAATAAAAGGACCTTGCCGGCCTTGATAATGTTCCTTCTGAGTTCCGAGGTCTCGAAAGAGCGTGCCCGGCCGTCTGCTGCGTGTGTAAGGGTCAGCTTTCTCGTGACACTGTCCGCATATGAACGAGCGAGCGAGCGATCATGGAAAGGCGGATAAGGAGAAAATTCACTACGTGCTACGAGACTACTCACGCCTTTGCTCGAGGCCTTTACTGGAACTGCAGACAGGATCTAGTGTTCGACAGACATGGCTATAGGAGGACAGAGTTAACTACGCGCGTGAAAATGTCCCTAGATTTTCTTTTCGCTTCAGCTCTTATTCTGGTTTATATTATTCAGGGTCGTTTATACATCTCGTGTTCACATTATCGAGGATTTATTATGCGTGCACGTGATATTGGTAATTAACGATTTTATTGAACCATATGGTTAACCAGCCAATGGTAAAGTGCGTGTATAGTCTGAGATCAAACTCTGTATCGTCTAGGGACATTCGCATGCTCCTTAAGTGTTGTTATACAGTTGGGAACAGTGCCGTGCGGTGGTTTATTCTTTTGGATGATGCGATAACAAAGTTACTTGCTCAATTTTATTATGCAAGTAATATAAAGAAGGTATTTATAGATTTAATTGAAATCTATAACAATAAACAACTTTTTCTATTTGGGCACGGTGTGACGTTTGAATTTCATACTCATTCTAGACAAACAATATCGTAACGTCGAAATCTTAAGGTTAAGTGAGACAGGATTTTGTGCTGTAGCAAAAAGAACGTGCTTTTTTACTGCGAATGTTTACCACGGTTTCCGTCGCGATACGTATAATCGTGAGAACGAATAACCGACATAGTCATTACGTAATTTTTTTTAAATACGCGTAAACTGTATTACCAAGAACAGTTATTATTATAGAATTACTGGAAGCGAATGTCTCATATGTTTGCAGTAGTACCTAAGCCACAGTCGCCTTGTACACCACCCAGTACAATTATAAATATCATCGGATGACAGAGAAAGTCGTGCGATCTTTAAGCTGCTCCCTTTTTGTTTTTTCTTAAATCTCATGGAAAGTTCGGGAGCATAGGTTAAGGCCCTGGATTTTAAGTGCTACCGTTAAAATCAACTCGCTAGTTAACTCCGTGGCCCGGTCACGCCGAGCCGGACTTAATCTGGAACGTCTATACGAGTTTGCGAGTAAGCGCAACAAGAACTTGTCCGGTACGGAGCGACTTGCAAGGCGAAAGACAGACTCGGCACGCAGATCCTAGAATTCCACCTATGGTATATAATAATATCTAGGAAGAGAACAAGTTACGACTTTGTGTACAGTTTACTTCGCGTATGTTTTACGAGTACTTTTACCCGTGTGAGTATTACAAGTATGTACGCTACGCGTATGTCACTTCGATTTAAACGGTATCCGGAATATCCCGCCACTGAAAATACTTACGGGATTATTAGCCGACGTTACGGCAGCGCTGACGCTTCAACCATTTCAAAATGCTTGGTTAAGTATTATCGTGGTATGGCGAACCGGTGGAAGGCTTCTTTCTTTGAGTGATCCTCATGTGTATAGTTATTAAAGTCCACGTCTTGGACAGACGTGGCACACTTAGTGCATCATCCATTTTGATTATCAGAATAGACTATTGCTTGCTCTTGGATCGACCTCGAATAGTGTATAATTACTGAACGTGTTAAAAACTAATTATACTGTTGGATAAATTCAAAATCCTTGCCCACGGTTACCGTTTAATTATAAAAAAAAAAAACTAGTATTGTCGTGAGATGAAAGATCAGTTCTGGTTCAGTGTAATCTGTGCAGTATACAGGATTTGACTAGTGAAATTGTTAAATGGATACGTGAAACGGTTGCATGGATAATTATTAATCTTTTTAATTAATTCGATTACTTTACTTTTGAGATTGTTGTTTATAATCTATCGATTCGTACTGAATTCGTGAGTGAGATTTTTTTCGTGATGATTATTCATGATTGATTTGCATCTAGGAACGAGATCGTTACTGATTTGAAAGATGGACGAACGATCGTCGCTGCTTTGTAAATTGAGTCGTATATAGGTCTGGTAGCACTTTAAAATAGACTTAAGTAAAATAAATGCCTGTGTAGCAGCGGTGCGAGGGACTCTGATGAAATCAGAGGCGCACTTTAAGAATGCGTTTACCATGCGCGACTGATTGGTCTTGGCACGTGGAATGTTTACGGGTGATAATGCTGTTGACCCAAAATTCGAATGAACGTACTATAGTGAGTACGATCGTGCCTAATAAATATAGCAGCCAATTATATGACAGTAGCAGCTCGTAGTACCGGTATACGTCAATATAACAAACGTTGGTGAAAGTGATCACTTCTCGTCCGTAAGGCTACTCTCCATTAACAGGTGACACTTCTAGTTTCGCCATTCGAAGTGAATCGATGACAAGTTGAAAGATATTTTCTTTCCACTTTAAAGAAATTATAACCCCCCTAAAAAGTATTACCGTAGTTTCCAATTACTACTTCACTGTGAAAATGATGTACTATCGATTGGTAATAGATATTAATTTACAAAAATATAGTATATTGTAGTACTCAGGCTCGGATAGGTAGCTTGCTGTGAATTGTAAAGAAAAAAACTCTATCAGAGATAATGGAGAGATCAATCGAATTGCGACCAAGAGTTTCCACTTCAATGTCGTTAAAGCGTTCCGCTGGACTGCACGAAAAAGATTGAAAGTGTCAATGAGATCTTTAGGGGAAAATCTTGGAATTTATTGGAAAGTCCGATCGTCGCATGCAACTATTTATTCCGTTTCTTACTGTCAGATTATGTTGTGTTTTATTACTTTTTATTGTCAAATATATAATTGATGATCAATCTCTTATTTAACGTGTCGTTATGCATGGTTGTACGTATTTAAGAACGTCCGACATTGTAAAGCTTAACGAAATCCCAAGAGTGCGCAACTTACGATATTTTGTTAAAGGAGAAAAAAAAAGTGACGAAATTTACAAACAACTTCAGGTTCGTTTATTCATTGGCGGGAATTTCGACACGATACATCGCTCAAGCCTCGGTATAGTCCTCGACTAGAATCCACATCGTACGCCAAATTAGCGAGTCCTTACCTTTCGACCTACCAAGAAACGCAGGTTACGTAACGCACGCGTAAAATTACCCGCGCGTATCTATCATCGTGATTTTATCGTGAAGAAACGTGATTGGTGACCTTTGGTCGCGAGAAGAATTTACTTGAGAATCAGTGAATGAGCGACTGTTCGGGTGGCAGTAAAAGGTACTAAAATCAAATGAGTGATACGTCGTTAGATCCAAGAGACATATTTCCTTGTAAACGATCCAACGAAACGAGGCCTCTCGTAGGCTGTTCTCTATATATTCATAGTCTAAGGCGCAACTACAAGTGAGCGACCGGAGCATCCTTACGCTGGTACGATAAGTATCTAGAGAGAGGTTACGTGTGGTTGTAATACGTGAAAGTATTTATATGTATTTCTCGTAGTAATTAATTATCCAACAATGTCAATTTCAAAGAGTGCGCAGATCCAATGCGCAGCGCATGCGCAGTGCGCCGAAGACGTCCAGCCATGAACTTTTCTTCTATAACAGCAGTTATCCTTGATCAGGAATTTTCTGTATATCCTCTGGCAGCCGCAAATACCGTGGCGAATGAGTGAAAAGTGAAAACCCCGTTGAATATACATACTTTAACGGTGGACTAGTGGCACAGATATTTGCATCGGAGAAAGTCGCCCCACCCGCTGATCCTTACGGGTATATTAATTTATTAAGGCCTTGCGTAACAGAGCGCGTTATACCATTCAATTACAGTTCACATTCGTCACAGATTCTAATACTCCTGGTATGGTACTTACGATTCTCACGATTTCAACTTTTTGAATTACTCCTGCCTGACGACCGTGTCTAGATTTAAAAACATAGGATCCCATACCGAGTCTTGTATAGAACGTTAATTTTTTACTTTTAATTATACCGATGAGACTGGCTAACATAATCTCATTGGAATTCATGATCTATTGGTTATAGCCAACTTTATGAGATGCATCTCAGGTAAAATAAATACTTACGGTGCAGCGGGTTTCTAACTTGCTTGTAAAAATATTCAGTGACACGTAAAGATTACGCGACGTGAACGAATAACGAAGACGTACGATTCTTGTCGTTGGGATTTATAAAAAAAAAAAATCATACCTATATCAGTTTTTTTTTAACGCGTGCACCGTTCCTCACGTAAAATCCTAAAAGATAGAAAAAAATAGGTTAATATCCGAATAGGTACCAAAGCCGGTTCGCTGTTCGTTTACACGCCGCAGTTCCATTAAATCTATATATCGGGACGCGATGACGTAAGGCAAATCGTTACGTATCTTTCGGAGAAGGCAGAGTAGAAATTCTTCAGTGAGATTTGGTATGCGACCAGGTAGAAATGCTCGCTACACTCCCTCGTAGTCGGCCTCCTTTGGATTCCGGAAGTTTATAGAAAATTAGCATCCTCTGTATAAATTAAATATTTGGCAATATAATATATTTTAAAAAATCAGATTATTTTGAACTTTCATTGAATTTTACTAATATATTTATATAAAACCTCGTTATTAATTAGACCAAATTACTGCATGGGAGTTGCAGGAATATTTGCCTTTATTTCATTTACGTCCCGAGCGCCGTGCGAAGGGAACCTGAAAGTCAGGAAGAATAGTACAAGATCTTTCCATGAAAATTATCTTCGGCATTGTAAGACGGACTTTCGATGAGACTCTCCCTGATGATCTCACTGTTCCGTCTGCTGCGTAACTTGCTCATGCGTAATGTAATGCCGAGTATGCATATATAAAAAATAAATTTAATAGTCTATATTATATTATCTCTCTCTCTCTCTCTTTCTATTTCCGTCTCTCTGGACACATTAACATTTCGCAATGCGGGACAGCTACTTCAACGGTTTGTGTCCTGGATATTTTTTTCTTTTTTTTTTTTTCATCAACTCTTTATAACTTTATTCCCCGTCTCTCGGTAATGATTTATACTTCGCCAACCGCATGCTTTAACGTGCCGCAGTTTGTTCCCTTGGAATGTTCCCAGACAGGACTGGGAAAGTAATATGGCAAGCGTACCAATAGTCTATCCAATAGAGCACGAGTGGTTCTAATACCGATCGATTCGATAATAACCAATTAATGTGTCAATGACGTTATTACCTTGGAAAGAGATCGATCCTTGGATATCTATATGTATTAGATATCTTTTATTCTCATTAAAAAGTTGCTCATTCTTTGTTTGCTTTAACGTTACGCATTCGTACTTTTTGCACTCTACGTAATTCACTGGGATATTCCTTAGAGTAGATGTAAACAGGGAGAATGGAATTTTGAGACTTTTTTTTTCGGATACCTCACGCCTATTGGTGGTCCATTTAGGTTTTTATATGGTGGAAATCAGGGACAAGTGCAGCCACGACGAAAGTCGTTTTGGTCCACCGATTTCGCCGGAAGCTGTATACGTCGGTTTCTGAAGTGTTCCACGTTTAGGAATACTATTGAGATACCGTACTGCCGTGTAACTTTTTATTTAATTTTCGAAAGTATTGATCGTACGAAGAGTTTTTCATCATGAGAATAATATTTTTTTTTTCAATGTTAGCTATATGGCTTATTAAAATTTTACGCAGTCGGACAAAAATTTCGTGATGTTCGTTAGAATAATAAAAATCGTCAGATAAATCTTGGAAATCGTTATTGCACTTCCGGCTGTTCATGTTCTAGTGATTTTTTTTTATAATGATTTGAAATTGACAATGAGTCACTTTGACTTTATGCTTTCTACCTTATTTCGTATAATACGACAGACGTCTGAAAGATGGAATTATGATGATCGCTATTATCTAAAGATTTTTTCATTGATTTAATACAACTGAGAAATTTATATGACAACTGTAGACACGTTAGGTAAATAAAAACAAAAAAAATTGTCAATTTTCAGAATGCGCTGGTTTAAGACGCATAGCGAAGCCCCGAGACTTTTGAGCCTGAGTCCTCTGCGAACCGACGAAGATCTAGATGGTGCATCTTTGCAATTACATGCAGTCACCCGAATCAGAGGTAAGAATCTCGCGCAACGTGTAAAATTCGAAAATATCGACTTTATATAAATTCTAATAAAAATACAATTATTAGATGAATTTCATTTTTTGTGCCAACGACAAAAAAAAGGACGATGAATAGACGAACAAAAAAAGAACGGAATCATCATGAAATCGTAGGAATAAGAACTTTGTTTCTCGCTAACCTTGGTACGCTTCACTGGTAGAGTGAAAAATGGGAAGAGGTCGAGAAAGTCTTTCGTGCGGAATCGACGATTGTGTGTACGAGCAATAACGTTATCTGGCTACCGTATAGGCGGTAGTTAATGTATTTTTCATGCGAATCATTCGGCTCTGTACGCGTATGGCAAGAGACAATAAAACTCTCAGTGCTACCAGGAAACTAAACAAAGGAATTAGTCAACCCGGTTATCCAAATCGTGTCGGCGGAATCATTGCGGTTTTTGGTCGGCACTTTGTGCTCGTCCCGAGGATGCTTTACTCGTGACGTGTAAATTATAATTTGCAGAATCTGACTATCCACTACGTATTCGCACACTTATCACATATCTAAGCATGTATTTCAGTGTTGCAAACAAAAAATTTGAGAAGCGCCATTCGATAAAATTGGTAGCACTGATAGGAATGCATTGTACAACGATACGTGTTTTTGATATTGGATCTTTTACGGGTAACGCATAGCCAATATGCACTATGACGTAGAGTCTTACCAAAAAACAGTTACTGACACAGTTTTCTTGCATATTTTTATTTTCTCTTGCATATTTTTATTTTCTCTTGCGATCAGTTTAGCGCTAGTTCACCTCGCCGATGGAACCGGTCAGGATATTGAAAAAATTGAAAATCAAGATTGTCCCGATAATAAGACTTAAAAGTCTTTATTGATCGTGATAAGGGTAATGATTAATTTGCTTTCAAGCATCGAGATACCAAATGCAAAATTATTTATTGGAAAGTTGCTCGTTACGGTTGTGTCAGTAGCTCGTATAAAACTTTGAAAAATCATTTACCTTTTCTGGCCTTTCGATTCGTGCTGATAATGTGGGTCAGTTCTGGTCGATGGTACGTCACTTTCCTATGGACTTTCTAGTAACAATTTCATATTTTTCTTCTGCAATTTTACACTATGTAGGCAATTTCCGTGAAGCTGTTGACATAGAAAAACTCTGACGAGATAATTCCCTAGAATCAAAGAAAATGATGATTTTTGTCGGAAATAAACTTCGAGCTTTTTTTACAATTCATCGTACCAGTTTATTATTAGCAATTATACGGGACGACACTTGCATAATAATATTTTAGTAAAAATTATTTTTCAAAATCCCAGAATTATTTTTCATTGTCATAACCGATAACAAGGAAATAACAATGAGGCAGGTATTTCGCATGAAAACTTCATACTTTCTTAACATTTTCATAATACGTTACCATTTTCTAAAATAGTACTAGGCGCACCTTGAGTGTTCATAAACGGAAATGAGATTCGAGTAAAACCTTGAAGTTTCATTAAAATTCCAAAAAAAACTCAATACGTCATCAAAAGTTTAATTTAGTACTAACGCAGTATCTATCTTCAAGCAGATAACCCATAAGTGACATCCGCAGTCACGCGAAACGATTCTTCGCACTTGATCGTACATCAATCAGTCGAGTAAGAAAGATTATTTTCTGTTAAAAAATTTCATTTCGATCTTCCAAATGCATCTCACGTTTCTCATTCATCATTGTACCCGCGGAAAGTACACGAACCTAGAACGTATTTGAATCCGGTTTAACGAGATCGAATACCGAAGTCTCCCTTTTTACATGAATCTTTCATTTTCTCTCTTTCTTGTCCTTCCCTCACGCACACTTTGCCTACGATACCGAAGCATTCTCAAAATAATAAAAAATCATGAAAATCACTAGACATCCTTTATTTCCCTTAAATTGTCTCCCACATCTGTTCTCTCACGCCTAATAATACTTGAGCGACTGTCTCATACGGGATGTCCTGCCTTACACACATCCTGCATGACCGTCCATGACAGCATACAAGAGCACGTATAATACGTGACGGTTCGCTGATATAGCGCAGTTTTCTCGCGTCTATCAAGCCAAATGGTGAAATCCAGAAGATCATCGAGAATGGAATGTCCCGTTGTGAAAAGTGAAGCAGGAGAACGTCAGAAAGGATTGCGGGCCAGAAGTGCCATACAGGAACTGATAAAACGTAATAACAGAAAGTCAAATAGAATACAGTAAAGTGTGAGAATATATACACAGTGTCGCGTGGTCGAGGCACTGGAGATAGGGATAAATTGATATTCCAGACTCTAAAAGAAAGTGGTCATCCAGTTGAGTTCGTTCAGCATTGGTCCTGGCCAGTGACCTTTACTTTATTACATTTTTATATAGCGTTTGACAGGTGACTAATAAATGTTGAAATTTCTTAAGCTTATCTAACGTACTTATTTTACTGGTATTTATTCTCACGTCGGAATGCCTGCTCGCTATCATCCTGATAAGCTTATATTTATGATATTACGTTTGTACATTCTCTTTCGCGGTATGATAATTCAGACGTATCAACTTGTTAGTGGAGACAATGGTCTTAGACGGTAAAGGGAAGTTTGGTATACGGTGCGCGCGCAGTTGATTTTTGTATTAGAAAAAAATGGGGAATTTCCTTTGCAAGCCATTAGACTCAGCGTGCTTGTTTGCAGATATGTCTCCAGTGCGGTGGGTACGACGGAAGTCCTCGAGTTCGGAGTCCGAGAGGAATTGCTACAACGTGCAGACTTCCCAAGTGACGACGGAACGCAGCGCCAGCAAAAAGGATAAGAAACGAATACAGGAGGAGCGCATGAGAATTTGCGAGAAAAGGAATCCGCTACTGGACCGTGTTAAGAACACGAGATTGAGCTTCTTCAGGGACAAGGATTCCGACGAGGAGTCTGAGGATGAGAATAGAGTGCAATTCCGATCTATGAATGAGCTGAGTCAACGTGGACTAACGAGGAATGAATTCCGAAGATCAGTTTGCGAATCCGACCTTAAGGAAATCAACGAGGAGGAAAAGACGAACGCCAAGAGAAAAAGAAGATCAAAGTCCCAGACGAGGTTACCCGGGAGAAAGAATTCCGAGGAGCGATCGCGTTTCTTCGGATTTCGTAGTTCTACGCCGAAAGTGTCTAAGTCGAAGGATGACGCGTTAGAGGATAGTCCGAGACCTCGAGGAAGATGGAGAAAGAGCAAGGACTTTTTGGCTGATAATGATTCTACGAAATCCATTGACATTCTAACAGCGAGTAATGAGAATCCAAGCAAAGACGAATCTTTCTATGACAGTATCACCCCGTCGAGTTGTTTAGCTGCGAAATTCCGTGCGATGCAAGACAGGTACCTGAAGAGCTCTACTAACAGATTGATAGCCAAGATATACAAGAAAGATAGCAAGGACAAGGAGAAGAGACGACTTCGAAGTTTTTCTTACGGAACCCTACCGGGTCTTGATGAGCTCAGGACAAATCCTCTTTATGAGGAACAACCTGATCAGGACGACAACGATTCTGGTATCTTGGACAACGACTCTGCTACTAGTTCACTGTTGGATGACAGATGCAGCAGCGATGCATCAGGATTACTTACTGGCAGCATCAGCGATGCATCCCCGCCACGGCTTCCACCCAGAAGACCATCGGCTCCCATAACGGAATCTGAGAAGAATGCACAGATATATTCCAGTCTGGAACTGAACTCTCTTGTAGCAAATAACATTAAGCACAACTCTACTAAGTCTCTGGGACCCCAGAATGTTACCCTGGGAATAGAACGCGATCCTCTTAGGATGATCTGTCAGGCAGCGAATTCCGAACTTATACAACGTCAGACTGGTTTTGCGTCCAGGGACAGACGAGCTCAGAGTTTAAATCGCAAGGAGATCGTCAAAAGACTTGCTAGCAGTAAAGAGAGTCTGGAGAGCTTGCGACCGCAAGTCGTGCGAAATAAGGCTTACACCATGGAGACCACGGTCGTGAAATTGGTAAGGGAGAAGTCTGACGAGTGTCTGGGTATCTTTATAGCCAAGTCTCTAGAATCTAATCCTGGATACTTAGTAGCTCATGTCGTGCCAAATGGCTTGGCTGATCGTGAAGGTACCTTAAAGATAGGCGACGAGATTCTTATAGTGAATGGTAAACGTCTCAGAGGATTGAGCATGGCGGAGGCTAGAAAAATCTTGGGAAGTGGAAGTGGACCCGGTGAAGTGGACATAGTCGTCTCAAGATACACCAGTGTGGATCATCCTAGAAGGCTAAAAGAAAGTAGTGTAGATTATGAGAATGTCAGTATAGAAAATGGTCATGGCGTTATAGTCGAAGCTGTCTCGCCTAAGTCCCACTTCAGAAAGCACCATTCCCGTCGTCTGAAGGATAAGAAGAACGATTCCAGTAGATCAATCTTCTCGGAAAAATCGTCATCAACAATTGACAGCTCCTCTCAGAGTGTCTCCAATTTTTGTACCCTCCCAAGACGACCTAGGAGCACAGTTTGCACTTTTCATACAGTGGTCTTCGAAAAAGGCCCTGGTAAGAAGTCACTTGGATTCACTATCGTTGGCGGACGGGACAGTCCCAAAGGAAGCATTGGTAACTCAAATTCATATTTATTTTCAGAATATTAATAATTATTATCCGATTATTATCGAAAAATAATGATTTACGCTACGCATCTTTAATTACTTATTGTCCTTAATGACCTTTTGTATTATAACTTCACTGACCGTGGCTCCGAGTATAGTCTTTCACTATTGATTTCACTATAGAATTTTCTACTGGTCGCTGGATGAATATGATCACGAATGATAAACAAATGCAAATAGTTTCAGCTGGAAGGCAGCCATACTTGAAAATTGTGGTATAGTATCTACCATAGCATAAGTATCCAATGACCAGTACACGCTACCATTGCTTTAAACGTACATTATGTATACATATATCAAGGCCAGAAGGCAAAGCCTAAGAATACTTTATGACCCGTCTAATAGTGCCTGTACGCAGAGGAATGTCTGAATTTAATTTTCCTTTATTTTTCTCTGTCATAGGCATCTTCATAAAATCGGTATTGCCCGGAGGCCAGGCCGCAGAAGATGGTCGATTGCGGGCTGGGGATGAAATCTTAGCCGTGAATGGTCAAGTCTCCCACGATTTGGCACATCGGGAAGCCGTGCAGTTATTCCGGAATATCAAGAGTGGTCCAGTTGCGCTGCATTTATGCAGAAGAGTCAAGCATCGGGAATCACAGTAAGTTGACGCGTTGAACGTGCTTTGAAGTTTGCGCATATTTTTTTTTAACAGGATCATACGTGACCTATTATTATTTTTATACGTTTCAGAGCACTAAAGGCCAAATCGTGTGCAGATCTTTTATTGACGGACGGATAATTCATTAATTGTATTTTGTAAAGAGGAGCGAACCAAACGACGTCCATATGTATAGCTACGAATTTTCATGTAGATATTGTAAATTTGTAAAGCGTGAGAGAGAGAGAGAAAGAGAGAAAGAGAGAGAGAGAGAGAGAGAGAGAGAGAGAGAGAGAGAGAGAGAGAGAGAGAGAGAG
>JASANN010000233.1:2122347-2186068 GCA_031762395.1 Calameuta pygmaea | reverse complement strand
GAGAGAGAGAGAGAGAGAGAGAGAGAGAGAGAGAGAGAGAGAGAGAGAGAGAGAGAGAGAGAGAGAGAGAGAAAAGAGAGAAAGAGAGAGTCGCTGACAATAAAGGCGATACTTAATAATTTTGTACATACCTAGTTGTTCGATCAACGATAATCGCATACAAAATTTCGAAATACAAAACGTTTAATAAAAAGTACGATTTTTCATTTATTTACTAGCTATATAAAAATCATATACAATAATCTTCCGTCATTATATAACGTATCGATATAAAATCTTATATAAAAAAATTCTTAATTCACTAAACAACTGCAGTACTGAGAGGCAAATAAATTAAACGAGACAAAGGTCAAGAAGCTAATCGATTTGTTCAAAGAAGACTAGATTCTAAAACTTCGCACGGCATAAGCGTGGATAGGCTGTTTAGAAAAAAAAAAGAGCACTTCCGGTGGGTTTCGTTGTCGATCCTAATAAGGCGCTGACTTCAAAGCAGTTTTCGGATACCTGAAAGAAAAAGGAAAAAAAATCGAAATTTAGTATCACTAGCACGCACGCATGATTCTGAAACGCGCCTTAAAGTGCCGTCGTAATTCTCGAAGCTTCCGAGAACAAGTGAAAATGCATTTAAGTGAATTATTATGCACCACCATTACAAAACCACCATGATGCACGTTGTACCTGTGTCTTCTCGCTATCTCCAATTCGACGGGACCTTCCCTGACCGCCTTGAAGAGCTCGATGACTTCCTGATGAGTGCAGCCACGCAGTACTTTTCCATTTAGGCTGAGAATTTCATCGCCTGCAATAACCAACGAGAGAAAGAAAAATGAAGAATTTTAAACATAGCAACGAAGATTAACTGCGCGCGGCGTAACACGACCCAGTTGTCAGAAACTATACGTGGTAACTGTATTAAAAAATTAATCGTTGCATTAACATTCTAATAACTCAACTAACTCTACACGTGCATAGCAATTTGCATACTCTCATACACTCTTACGTACAGTCGGAATTTCACTTCTGACTATTGGTAGTAGGTAACGCGAATGTCGGTATACAACTTCCATAACCTAGAAACATTATTCTCTCTCCTTAAAAAGCGTCCCTAGAAAGGTTGTCGGACGAATGTAAGTTACAGGATATCTCAGGACTTTCTCTGACTCAGCAAGCAACGGAAAACGAGAACGTCCAATGGTATCCTGGTCAATTTTCGTGTGTCCATAAATATTGTGATTTATCGTCGATGCATCGATACGAGCCGAGTACGTAGGTGGTATAGCCGGGAGGAAAAGAATATGGTGCGGTCGATAATTAATAGGTAGAGAAGTAAGTAAGGCCTGTCCTTATGCAACCCGATCAGCGACCATCCGTTACATGAGCACGCGGTAGATACGAGGAAGCCGCGATATTCGCGTGCTCGTAAAAAACGGTTAGATCGTTGAAACTCGAAACGCGTTGCGCGAACGACTCTCGTACGGTACAAAAGTGCGTCCCGCCGTACTTGGACGCGCGTGAGCTGTGAAATCGAAGCAATCGGAGCGATAATGTTAAGTAGAACAAGCCTCTCATGGTAGTCGACAAGAAAGAGCCTAAGGTAAGCGTAGAGATCGGCCGTGCTCGGTTGGTATGCTGGAAGTCATGCGAAAGCAGCATTGAAAGATGCAGGACGCGGACACTTGGTTCCATTTGGAACTTCGTGTCTCGTTGGTATCGACTGCTTAGAAATGCAGGCGGTGTAAAGTGTCGGCTTAAAGATTCAAAAAGTGTCCGGGTTCCTCGCAATGTGAATGCAGGAACGAAGTGAAGTTGCTCCTGAGTCACGACTGCCCCGGGCATTAACGCAATACTTAAGGATATTTAATCGGATTGATTATTTCGTAGGATCTTATGATCTTGTTGATCATGTATGAAAGACTTTTTTTTTAACTACCTTGAAGTAGACGTTTCGATACGTCCGCTTGTCCGCCGGGAAAGATCCTCCTGACGAAGATACCCATCTCTCCGCGAGGACTATCCCTGCCGCCTACCACGCTAAACCCTAAACTTGGTTTACCGTATCCTTTTTCAAATTTGGCCACGTGCTTTGTTAAGTACTGATGAGACTCTTGTATGGACTCTAGAGCAGTTTCTGCATCCTTGCGCTCCTTGCCGAGAACTGTCAAAGGTAGGAAGTCTGGTCTCTTACGAAGATCGACGCTTTGATCGGAAGACGCAGGATTCTTGTTGCTTAGTCCTTGTTTCTTTTGGATGTTACGTAGCGAAATGTTTGAGAGGTTTTTTGCGTTTTCTAGGTACTCGTATTCTCCTGGTAATATCGTAGAATTCGTGAAAACTTGAGGCACCGTCTCTTCGTACGCTGTCATTAGCTGTACTCTGTTTCCCTTGAAAGACTTTAGGAAGTCCTGAACTTCCTCCAATGTCTCCAGGGTTCTCAATTCTTTACCTTCCACTTCGACTATCTCATCGCCAAGTCTTAATCTGCCATCCCTGTGGGGAAAAAAATAAAAAATATGTAATTCCTATTTCAAAATCTTTAAATATTTAATAACTCAAAAATCTCACCTATGAGCAATACCATCGTTTTCCAGCTGGACCACTATGTAACGTATGTCTGCTGATCTTTGTTGTGCCAGTCTGATACCTAAACTCTCCTTAGGATCTCTTTTAGCCAGTTGAATGAGTCGACAGCGTCTTATCCTCTTAGGTGGCTGTATGATATCAGTTAAAAATCGTGTCTTATCTTGTTGAAGCCTTGCGCGATGCGGAGAATTCGAAAAGGTCTTGGACGTGCCATCGGAAATGGGATTTCCGTTATCGCGCGAGAGTGGCGATTCCGCAGCAGCAGCAGCAGAATCATCGACAAAAGATGTCTGATGTATACTAGGCAACATTCTTCCAGAACTGCTCTGATGCCATCTGAGACCATCAATATTCTCGGCAATGTCCGAATTACCATTGATAGAATTTGTACTGTTATCCGAGGCTTTATTTCCTCGTGTGGAATCGGCGTCCTGTTCATGATATTCACTAGGCGTCGAACTTCTGATCGGCTTCTCGATCTCAGAATCAATGACACTGCTGGTATCCGAACTGTCTGTGCACTTTAGACTGAGTGCCTCATTCTCTGAAGCTGCTGCAGACTCTCCCCTAGGTCCATCACTATCGTAACCTGATTCGTTGGAGCTTACATAGTGCGAGGACAGTCTTTGTTCGCCACTTGGAGCGGAATTGCGTCGCTGATTACGCAGAGTCGCCATTACGTCCAGGTCGGCATTCAAGGTGGGTAAATCGGAGTACTGCGAGTCTCCTGATCGAGAACCGAAGTCGACCCTATCCTGACTCGAATCCAGAGAAGGTACTGGGCTTCTGACGCAAGAGGAACTGTAGCATGGATCTTCCTGCTGAAAATTGTCCTCGATCCTCTCCAACTGGCTCGGATTCAGGCTGTACCTGTCTTGCTCGCATCTGTTCATACTGGCTGGTCTTCCGTTACGAAATTCCGAGTAAGAATTCCGTCCAAGTCTTGCAGTCTCCTGCGACCTGCTACATTCCCTGTTGTAGTTGTTCCTGGAACGTCTCCTGCCAAGCGTAGTGCTGCCATCGAAGGACTCCTCTATCTTGAGAGTGGGAAAGTGTTCCTCGGAGGCGGTCTTGAAGAGTCTCTCATCCTTTGACGCTAACGAGCCATGTCTCTCTTCCGGTAATACAGACAATTTCGAGCGTAAAAAGGCATAAGGAAAGTTCGACTTCTTGACTTCCTTGAAGTCGCAGCTACTCGACTTCCTGAGCGCGTCATTCTTGACCTCGCCGAAGTCGCAGGGGTTGAACGTGGAGGAACGTGGCGGATGCGTCAGGCCAATCATCGTCTCGAAGACCTCATCGTCCTGCTGTTCAGTTAAATTATCACAGGAGACAGTCTTGTCCTTTCTGTTAATCTGAAGATCAATCCCCTCGGAAGGATCATCTCCTTTCACGTAGGTAGGACTGGTGTTAAGCTGACTGGTACTGCAACTCCTGAAGAGATTCTCCTTCTCGGGTGTCTTAAGCTGATCTTCGATGCTCTGTGATCTTCTATTGTGTTTAGTGGAATTGAGCATCCCCGTGGAACCCATACGAATGAAAAAGGATTTGAAGGGCGAGGGCGATCTCTGAGAACTGGGTATCCTCCTCTCGAGTTTTGTTTCCAATTTCATCTCGGGTTTCTTATCCAGCTTCTCCTGAGCCATCCTTTCTCCAGGACATATCGTCTCGCGAGATCCAGCTCGACGGAACGAGTCTATCTTCTTGCTCATCCTCCTGCCCCAGACGCCTAGCCCTGCGAATGAGAAAGCATACATGGACCTGTGAGCAATCAGCGTGACTTCATACGAACTCCACGAAAAACTGGACGTTAAAAGGCTCCTGACTCGCGAATTGCAACGGACCGAAAAAAAAACTGGCATCCGCGCTCAACATATGGTCGCCCCCAAGAAATATCGTCCCGAAAAGAAGAGGTGCCGTCTGGTTCCGCGTATTTTGGGACTAGTTTTTCGAGGTGTCACCGGGTATACAGTTAACGGGGCCCTTGGTCCCATGGGAAGTAACGATTGTTAACCAGCTCAGGTATTGGGTACACGTGTTTTGTGACAACGAATCGTCTTTATAGTCACGACCAGCCAACTTAAATCACGTATCAGCACAGTATACACAAAGTATACACAACAGAGAGTCACATCCATGGTCCTGCACTCCAGTCCACCTTAAACGAGTAGCTGGTATTTTAATACCCGTAAATTTTTACAGGTCTCGAACCCTTAACGGAAGATATCCAGAACTTTACCCCAGATAAAAAACACCAGTCCGATCCGTTCAGCTACTTCCTGCACACGTAGAGGAGTCCCTCTTCTTCGGAAGGTTACAGTAAAACTGTCCTGGCGTGCAACGGTATGCCGCAGCACAATCCTCCGATGTCATCCAGCGGTAGGTACTCCTCGATTGCGGGGCTCTGCATAGCTACGCTTGACGTTGGCGAACGTAGAATACGTTGCTAATACGGGAAACGCAACGTACGCAGTGATGTACGCACATTAGTCCAGCTCGGCGTTCTAACGAGTCAGCCGGACGGCTGAACGGCTATTTAGTGAAAGGATGCGATATTTCGAGATTAGCAAGAATTCTCGTGCGCCGAAGGCCGTGATATGCGCGTCGGCCAGTGGAAGAAGAAGAAGAAGAAGAAGACGTTAGATGCGAGAACCGTGGCATTAAGAGCATAGGAAGAGTCAGTGCCGTGTCCAGCAATCCAGCAATCCAGCAATCCAGCTAGAGGACAGTCGAGGCAGCAGAGCATGCAGTTCGGTTAGAGAGCACTTAGACTCGCCACGTGACAATATTATCTGTCCTCCGGAGACAAATAGGAGAAAAGAAACGAGTCGGCCGATAGTTCTCCGGGCGACTCTGTGGCAATAGAAGCCCCGGGTAATTGACTTCTGTAAGATCGAGCAGCCGTGCCGTGAAGTAGAAAGAGAAGAAAGAGAGAAAGAGTCAAGAGGAGAGAAGGAAAGAGTGAGAAGATGAGAAAATAAAGTAAAAGGTACAGAAGACACGAGGCATAGTGCGTTTGGCACGAAGACTTTTCCTTTTTTTTTTATCCCGTTCCGTTGGTACCCTGTCACGAAATTATGCGTCTTCCCTCACTATATTATACCTAGGTCCGATACCTGAAGCTATCTAGATGTCCATAGTATTAAGGTACCCAGAACGTCCGTCCGTGTACCTAGACTCTTGGTACCGTAATACGGCGAACGCGTTACTTCGCCTTTGGCCAGACGTGTAACGCGCCACGCTGTATGAGTCAGGCTGAACGAGCCCGTAGAACGACGCGAAGGACTTATCTGTGTGGAATGTACATTCTGGACAGGCATATATTTATTTTTACTTGTATTTTATTTATAAAATAACAGATGAGACGTCTGGATAACGGGAGATAGGAGTGTGTACGCTACTCTCTGTGCGACTGTTACTATCTGGTGTATTTCTTTTTTTTTTTTTTTCAAGGAAATAATACAGAACGCGACAAGGGCTACGAGAGAACTTGAGAATCACAAAGAGGAGAGACGCCACTTGATAAGAGAAATAAAAGACACGGTATGGGACCAGGAGTTATTAAAATTGCTTTAGATGAAATCTAAGATCGAGTATTGCGTGTTAAGAGTACATAGAGACGCGTTCCTATGAATTAATTAATTAATTATCATTGAACGGCGTAACGCAAGGAACGTCGGTTCTCTCTTTTATACGGACATTGATTAAGCTAATGTATGGCAATTAATAGCTTCTGTTCTAGCACTCGTAGAGGCAGGTGTTGTAGAGCAGATAAAAGATAATTTTTATAGATTTACATATCGAAGGTCTACAGGCTAATCCGGCCTAATGGGTATTACCGTGCGTTCACTCAATTTGATTATGGGTTCCCTTGGACGTTAATGGTGGGCTTTCTCGATATGTACCACTAACTTTGTCAATTAAAAGATCTAACGCTATTTCGTCTCTCCCACCTCCCCCTGGTCCCTCCGACCCCAAAAACTATTTCACAGATCGAATAAAGTATATCCCACATAAAATTAGACTGCTGCGTACCGAGCATGGAAAGTATCGACGTCACGCCTTTAAAATTCCAAAGTAGTTTCACCATAATTCATAAATTGCATAATCGCTGCATCTCAATGTGTCTCTACGCAATCTCCGCCTCAGTCTCGCTTGTTTATCCTACGTCGACCATTCTTTTCCTACTACCTGGCCCACGGTTGTCAGACCCACCAGAGTCTTTGCTATCCCATTCTCCATGACGATAAGTCCCAGCCAATCACACGCCATAAAGTAGAACCGTCGATTCGCATCAGTCTACAAATATTATCTAGACCCGCGTACACAGCGTCCACATCCAACCAGTGCCTAATAAAACGTTCACAGTTGACCTAGCGTAACGACGATACTTTCCCACGTTAACGAACATAACCCTTAAAATTACCTTTTTGCTTTTCAGGATCGTGTTCGACGATAAAGGCAGGAACCGCCGTTACCATCTGATAATCGGTCTCGATACCCCCTCTGGTCCCATGCGACACTTGGTCGTTTCGCGGCGACAAAAAGCCACCCAGAGGCACATCCCCGCAGCTTCTTCTGGAGTGCTTACTCCTGGCTATGCGTATCAAGCCAGAGTTCAGACTCTGAGGTTGCTGGCAATCCGGACTGGTCCTCGGACTGATCTCACCGGGTGGCTGATCAAGGGTCGTCGAAGGCGGTAGTGAATTGGCAACCCCTTCGGCGCTGTGACGCCTGGCCTTTGAGAGTCGCTTGAACATCGCTGCACTGGAAATGGATATAATTAGGAATGATTAACGAGCTGAGAAAATCATTGACTTTATATACCGTGCAGTACTCGGCGGATAACGATTTACGAAATACGAGTTGATCTTGGTCAACCGACGCGGTTAAGTACCATGGGAAAGCGTAGGTAATGATCATCCTATGGATCACGGAAGGAAATGCTCTTTTGATGATCACGTAAGATCTAACAGTAAGTGTGACATTTTTGTGACAATTGCGTGAAAGTTTGTTCAACGATGAGAATATGATTGTTTGACGTATGAATCGTAATTCGTTTTCTATGTACATAGACTTATCGAAACGGCGTATCTTTCGCTTTTGATCCATCGACCGAGTGAACGTTATTAGAGACGTTTGGCTTGTTTGCAATGTTTTATTACCTGGTAGGCTCGGACCGTGAAGCGCGATAGACCAGAGTGACACTCGGTACGGATATTTGCACCGGCACTATATACGAGGTCTAGCGACAAAACATCTCGTGTAACAGTACCATAACGATAGGACGATTATATTCGAATGGCTACGCGTACAGCAATTAACTTCTATAGCCGAGATGAAGGCCACTACTCGCGATTTAATTTCCCTTGCCAAGGTCTTAAGAATCGGTAAGGTGGGGGCATGCGTGTATAATGCTACCTTTTTTTTTTTTTTTTTCTTTCATTCGCGTGGCAATGCGCGAGGACGTGTCCTTATGATTATGATTTCATGAGTCAATTGCCGGAGCATAAGAACTCCATCACGCACCTGTTGCGGCGAATCTTGGAAATCGGACGTAAACCCATATATTCTATAGTGTCTACCATGCCGAGCATGCAAATCACATTGTACCGTAGAGGAAACGGTCTTTAAACTTTTAAATGAGAAATTTTCAAAGATCGATTGTTCCACGAAATTATTTCCTCTCTTTCATTAACATAGCGATCAGCGTGTCTGACTAAACGAAATTCCTTCAAATATAAATTCCGGTTTACCTTGATATCGTGTAAAAAAAAAGTGAATTTTTTTTTAAAGAAAAAAAAGAACTATTAATCAAATTTATTAATTCATTCAAGAAGTATCTGTCGCGTAGATATGATCTACACCTGTAAGAGGCTACTACTTAATACATAAAAAGTACCATAACTGGTACGTGTATACTAGCCCACGCGTATATAACAAGAATACGAAATACAAATGGACACAAATGAAAGACACCCAGTGAAGTGTCTGTCAGACGAAGGGACTCGCAGTAAGATAAATACGAATAAAAAATCATTTACGAAAACTATATACACATCCTCATACATATATTTATATATATATATATATATATATATTCGTACCGGATCGTTCTGCAAAAAACAAATTATTATTATTATCCAAGTATACGTATAATTGCGAAGATTGAGATACCTACAAAGGCAAGATCCATTCAAGTTCCATTTGTATTCGCACACCTGTCGCAAGGAGTACCGACTAATGAGTACCCGCCCCTAGACTTATATTACCCAACATTTCATCCAAGTACAATAAAGACCTACCCAAAGAGGGTTGTCCCACGTCGTGACATAAGGCCACGATTTGATCCAAGTATAGATGTAGTTACCAAGTTGATACCTATTTGCACGCCATTGTGAATATAACAGCGCAACTGCAGTAGGTACCTACGCCCCAGGCTGGAGAAAGTCTCAGTGCATAGGAACTGCATAGCCATGGAATAATTTTTATTCGTCCGAAGAATTGCACGGTTTCACGTAACGCGCGTGCCCCGTACGAGTTACGAGCCTCGGCATGTAAGTATACCGATCCGCAAGGAAGATTTCATCTCCGCGATAATTCTCAATTGAAATTTAAACGAGAAACGAAATTCATTTAATTAAACTGATAATGAAGGCCGTAGAAAGTTCATCGCCAGGAACGCACAGGTCATTTTTCTTTCGTGGACATTACGTGTATACCCACCTTATCTAAGACTCCTGGACAGAGACTGAAGAGAATTAAAATCGCTCTCGACAAATCCGTCCTTTTTTTTTTTTCATTAACATTAATCGGCCCACTGGCGTGTCGAAAGTGCGCTCGAGGTACAGCCCCAGCCAAGAGAGAGGTTCATTCCCGGAGATAAAGTTGATCGCGTGCCGGACACTTATGGGCCTCAAGTTTAGTTCACGAAAGAGCGATAACGGATTTAAGTACAATTAATATCTTAGTCACTGCACTTTAGTTTAGTATCTTTTATCACGAATATCATAGGCCGTACTATCTCGTGGGTGTATCTTCTTTATAGAAAATTTCGTCCGAGTCAAATCGAAGATATCGCTCTTCTATTTACTAAGTGTGAACGGACCTTAATCTTTGCGTCGGATATTATTACATAGGTAATACACCTGTTGCCAATGAATTGCATAACTTTGAACCGACTCGCGCCGTAAGTCCAAACTGGCCGCGAGAGTTCCTTATACTTTCACTCGTCCGCGAGGTAGAGGTGTCGAGGAGGGGCACTTCGTAAAAATCAAAGCGAAGGGCTTTGAGGACTACCTTGAATCGCGCGGCGCGTTCGTAAGAAGCGTGAGGGAAGTGCGATTCCATATAGAGACTCTGCCCATAGGATTAACATATACCGAAAGACCTAAAGCTATAAGTATTCCTCGTGAACTCGTATAATACCAAAGGCTCCCAAGAGAGTCTGAAAATGAAATATAAACGACCAGATTACGGTAAAAAAAAAAAAGTACCCAAAAAAATCCAGTATAGACACAGAGTACGAAACCTTGTAAAATCTTCAAGCAGCCTATCGATGATTACGATAGATATAAATACCAATAATATCAAAAGCCAGCACTGGTGAACGATAAAGATCTAAAGTCGTCGAATCATTCCAAATGTAATTTCGCGAATAAACTTCTGACTGGATGTCGGTGAAAATAGGTCCTCCGAACGTACCGTGCACTGACCCCTTATACCGATTCGCGTTAAGCAGTTCAAGAGTGGAGTCACCCTGTGCATATACGCAAGTACGCAGAAGCGCCAATGAAAAATGAACTTTTCTGTCCAGCCACTGGACCGGAACGCGCGCCGTTGCGTTCTTTACGCGAACGAACGCAAAGGAACGCACCGCGAGTGGGATAGGAGTCGGCGAGTAGGGGGCGAGAGGGGAGGCCCAGGGCGAGGAAGACGAGAGGAGGCCTTTGGCAGTGCGACAAACGCCTGCTGCTGGAAATAGCAGCCGGGGGTAGGGACTTCGGGTTATAGTTAGCTCCTCTTATAGTTAGCCGCTGACTAGCTCGCTGCAGAATGCGAAATGAGCTGGGCCAGTCGTCCTCCTTCTATAGATATAGCTATACATGTATATTCTCCACTGTAATCCAAGATGGCCAGAGTCTGGTCTAAGCTTGACTATGGATGCCCTGTGCCCATAGCCTAAATCAATTCAGACTATCCTGCTACTGGATATGAGATTAGCCGCTCTAAGGTAATCTACCAGGCGTAGCTGAACCCCCTCGGGCTATATTATCTCCGCTCACGAACGCCAGGAACGTCCGCATGCAAAGGAAGCGACCGATTAAAGTTTTTGCTCGCACCAAGAATCAGACTCCTCGAGGAGGATGCTGAGATCATCCGTAGGAGCGAGAGGCAAGGACGTAAGGCGCCGAGGCCTGAGAAGCCACTCTTCTCGACCGTGGACCAATTCGTGCACCTGTTCAACTCCAGGTTCGATTCCTGTAACGCCCACCAGAAGACTCCCTAGGAAAGTAGCCTCGGGTATATATTTTTTTTTTTTTTCCGAATCTTATATCCACTTAAATCCCAACCAGCGTCTCTATCTGGTTAGACCGTCGGACTCGCTTTCGAGATCGGATAAGATTCTGTTAACTCGCTTGGTATAGAGCAAAAGACGCAATCTACCTGCTATGATTCATTGATATAAATAAAGACGAGGAAAGCATTTACAGAAAATAATCGACGATAATAGTCGAGACCGTTATCGAACGTGTATATATAACCGTATAATTAATTTGATTATATCGTTGAAAACTATCTGCCTATTTGGAGCAAGAGAAAATTCCTTCTTTTCATATATTGAGGTTAACTTTACTATAGTACAACGTAAAGGCGAGTGCTATATGCTTGGAATATATATAAATTTTTTTACGTCTATATATTATATCCCCGTATATAGACCCTATGGCAATCACGTGTTTTACTGTGACTTTAATACCCATGTGTCTTGACAACGCAATGCGGTAGCAAATACCGTAGACTCTAATGCGTCTCAACAATGCAATTAATAATCCAAGAGGCACAGTGCACGTTGCTCGAGAAAGAAGGTCAGCAAAAGTAAGCGATCGAATGTCCTATAGAATATGGAAAGTCGTGATCGTGCCGGGCGGCCCCCCCCCCCCCCCCCGACAATCGCTCTGTACCTAATAGTCTACGGCAACGTTAGAATACTACCGGTTTGTCATAATAGACTGTAGGTTCCGCTTCTCCTGGCATTCTTGATCTTTCGACAACTACCTACCTACCTGTCGCACCGCACGTGGTAAAGATGAAGATAACCCGAGGGGTCAGCCGGCACGCGCCGGTATGTTCTTTTTTATCGGGTCACCTCGAACTCCCCTAATTCACTCGTTTAACTTGCGGGACTACGAATCCAGTTTAAACAATTTTTTTTAATAGCAATCCTTGCCGACTTAAAAATCAAAATGGATCCGGTGCTTCTTGTCTACCGACCCCGGTCACTTCTCAAACCATCTGATACCGATGCACGTAAGATACGAAGATACCAGTACGTACTTGTCCAGAGAGTGGACAGATGTTACGTCGTACGGTACCTCACATTACTCGAAAAGGTAGTCTGTCCAGGTCGGTATGAAATAAGACTTCCTTTTTCGCTAGAGTAAATCGTGAAAAAGAGAATCGCTCCGACCAAGTAAAATACCACGTATAAATATAATAATTGTACTGTAATTCTTGGATCGAGACATCATACCTAATAGATATGAATACTTCCACGTCCATCCAGGACGTTATATACCAAAGGCTACGGAGAACGTTACAGGTACATAGAGGCACCTAAGTACAGGTGCAAATCGAGCGGAGTCCAGAGGAGGTGAGAAATGCATCAGGAAGGAGAACAGCACCAACAGCGTAAGCGTATCGCCTTAAGAGTACAGTGCACTGGTATATGCAGGTTCAGAAAGCCCCCAAGAAAAATACTGTGGCACATCTGCTTCTCCTAGTTTTTTTCACGACTCGCACGAGGTCTATCCGAGTAGATGATGCAACGTGTTCCGCGTGGTGCCTTCGAGGATGCCATATACCAGGACGTTCTCGAGATATCATCATAAGAGATTTAGCTTCCTCCCGAAAGCACAAGTAGACCCGGTATCAGGCTATAATAAAATCAGGGGTAATGAAATCGATTCAGGCCAAGAAACGTCAATACGATCAGGAGGGTTCCGAAGAGATTATCGCCCCTTGGCAAGGTACTCTCGTAGTAGGTTTCAGAAGCCCCGGGGCTAGAGGCCATCAGCCTTGAGGCTTAGAATTCGCATCGAGAGGCAGATCACGTCGAGAGGGGTCTTCTTTCCGCCTGGCGCGCCTCGCTACGTCCTACACAAAGCATCCTCGTAGGGCCACGCACGGAGGCCCCTTGTATGCGTTGCATTAGAATGCATTTTGTTTGTTTGTACGCTTACAAGTGTTAACTGCATTCCGAAGGGCTTGGCATTTCCTGTACGCGTCCTCCAGGCAGCCTTGTCGGTATATGCTCCGAACGCTAAACAGAACCCGGCAGAGAAAAGACACCTCACCTTCCACGGACCCTCGGGAGGCACCGCTAAGACCTTTTCAAACTCGATTCACGGCTATTATTCTCGCGTACGTGGTCGTCGACAATGTATTCGAAGAGGCTTGGTACCATTCGCTGGTACCAGAGGTGATACCAATGAATTTCCAACGCGTTCAACAGTCGAAACTACGACACGTAGTACGAACAACAGGATACCTGGAAGCATCGAACGTGATCGTGTTACCTGGTGACGTTTAAATTCGCTCGAGTTTCTCGCCTACTTCATCTGCGAGAAGGACGATCGATGACAATAAACTCAAAGGAGCGAGGACGTTCCTAGTGCTGAGGAAGTCGTAAGTTGGTCGTGGAAAGTGAAAAAAAATGACGTATCGCGTCGTCCTCGCGAAGAACAACACGAGGGCCAGCTGAAGCCTCTTTAAAAAGTGACCAGGACGCACTATTGGGCGCTACGTTGGTAGCATCGGGGGTCAGCGAAGTGGATAGGAGAAGCGGGATAGCATCCACGCTGAATGCATAATGGTGAATCATATCTTTGACGAAGAAACTAGATCATTAAGCCATGCAACCTTGGATTTCTTGCCAAGTTCAGTGCACTGTCCGGCCGCTAAGCTGAATATATACTCAGCTGCTATCTTCTCTCGGTTCTCCCCTCTTGGTCAGACTTTTACAAACCCGCCTCTACGTCTCCCTCCTCAGTATCTCTACTATGTCTCCGTAGCTCGTGGAACTACCAGCGAGAGCCATCTAGGCCTATCCTAGTTTTTGCCTAGACTCTCGAGGCTGGCCCAGCAGGCTGCCACTGTGTTTCAAACCATCTAAGGTCCGCGCATCCCTGCCTTATACGATTATTTCCTTCGGTTTCACCGCAACAAACAATAACGCGACCCGCGGACGCATGCAGCTCGGCCGATAAGTAATCTCTGGCCTTTCCAGATCCACTTTCCATCGTGATTTTGTTTGCCTCTTGGATGCCACGTCTCCTTCCTCCTTGTTTTTGCTCTCTCTCTCTCTCTCTCTCTCGTTATCTTTGACTCTACCTATATATATATATAGCTAGAGGTATATATATATCTGTTCTTGACTTAAGAGAAGCTTAAAGACACTACCAACGAGAGAAAAGACAAAAGGTACAGTTCAGTATAGGAAGATCGATCGGCGTACCGAAAAACCTGAAAGCCGATATTTCGTAGGGATAAAAGAACCCCATGAACTTCATACGTCACCTTTCAATGTATATCTTGGCATCCTCTGATTGGCTAATCTTAACTTGCTGCTATTAAAACTTTTCACTCTGTACTTTGACAATTGAAAAACGGTGTCTTTCGAAAAGCAACGATGAACGAAAGTGACGAGCCACGATCTTACTAGGTCGTTAGCTAGGAATTCTATTGAATGTATATAACGACTAACGACTTCCAATTCTAATCCCTGTCGTTGATGCAAAAGGCTTCACGAAGCACACACAGGCGGCGTGTGACATACGGCGCTTGGCGTTACAAAGCGCACCGTTACACGAACTCACCTAAACAGTCCGCTGTCTAGACAGGAAGGGAATTGAAATTGGTAGGGGTTAAAAAAAAATATGAAAAAAAAAAACAAAAAAGAAAAGGCACAAAATATTCCTCGTGTAATTCGGTCCTTTCTAACGTTGCCCTTATGCCGCGGCAACATCCGATATCCCATGTGCTGCGCGCTGCGTACGGTCAACGTAAGATAACACCTGTGATATAACCTGGTGCAAATAAAGCGTGCACCGGTAACCGAACAGTCGTACGGAACTCTTGGGCAAAATCAATTTCCCGTGAATAAAACATCACGTTCGCGGAATTGGCATTATCGATTCAGAGTCCCCTTTATAACCAGGAGAGAGCGAGACGGTGCCATTGCCCTCGGGATTAACTCAAGTAAATCCCGATTAAAACGGACACACTGTATACTACACGTAAACCGCGTACACATTATATCCAGTGCAGATGCACTAATCAGATACGACAGCAGTCACACGGATTACTTGACTAAATGCATAAGCAATATTTCACATACGAATTCAATCGAAAATCTCTCGAGTCTGATACAAACAAAAAATAATTTCCTAGACGCATCTCTAAGCATGCGTGATCCAGGAGCAACAAATGGATCAAAGATCATCTTCAACCGGTCTTACGGTTCCATTGTTGGTATAAAAAAAAAAAAATGTATAAAATAATTATCTGTACTCGAACTGTAGTAAAAAAAAATTATCTTCATCTCACATATTATTCGTCCGCGAGTAAATTGCAGAATCCTTTTTCATGCATCTCAACAGATCATACTTCAATAGGGGCAAAAATTACTTCATGAATCTGACCACAAAACATTAGACGCATTCAGCAACGGTACCCTGTTCTTCACTCTGTGCATGGAATATACTCATATCGTCTCTGCTATACGTATCGACGAGATGGAAGCTCTCGAAGGCTCCTTTCCGCAGGACGAGCATTCATTGAAAGGAACATTCGCCGAGCGTTGGCGAGCAACGGCGCACGAGATCCTGCGGTTTGCTCCTCCTAGAATCCGGACTCTATACCCAGTAAACACGTGTGCACGTATTTCCAGTCAGGCGAAGTGTGACGACTCGTATCCTCTCTGGCACCGTCTCGCTGCACAACACGTCCCGGTCTCGCTTATCCCAGAAAGCTCCTTTCGAATCGCGCTACGATCATTGCGAGGTAGGACAGTCGTGAGGTGGAATGCAGTTTTCGACGTGAGCGCCGATCGAATCTTTCGCACGGTATCGCTTTCGCTTGGCTATCGTTTCGTTGTTCCTCGGTGGTGAGTTTCGAGTAGAAGCGAAGGACTCGAGATCATCTCGAGCGGATCAACCTAGAAACGTGTTGAATGAGGGACGATGGCGAGGAGCTGATAATACAAGGTGGCTTCGTCTTCGTCTTGTTATTCCTATAGGCTCGTCGCGTAAGTCTCTACCAGATCTTTCAGGAAGAAATGCTGACTGAACTCTTGTCATTCTCTTGGTTCCTCCTATAGGCCTTCCTGAGTTCTAGATAATACATCTTGCACCAGGTTCATGCATTGTTTTAGGCTCAGGTAGAGATGGGTTTAATAGGTTCTGGATACGCTTCGTGACTTTCGGAATCTTCACTGGACCGAGTCGCTTCTGAGTTAGACTTGGATGGTACCTACGATCTTAAAAGCGTTAATCCTAATGTTACGTGCTACGAAATGTCTTTGGCTCAAATTCTACTTTTTTACGATAACTAAATCTCTGGGAATAACGGTGTTAACGGATCGTTGGTATTGTACGGATTTTCACCTGAATTATCGTCACGGCCATTAACGAGGAATGCTATTAATAGATCGTTATGGATGGGATGTGTAGGTAGACGGATAGGGACTCATTTTGGGTTAATTGGAAACAGCTAATGATTTCATTTTGTCTGGGTATTAATATGACTCTTGGGTTATTCTTATTTAATTTTCTTAAGTTTCTACCACTGGGAGTCAATGACATCGATAACCTGTCCAGGAGACGACTACCGGAAGCAACACTCTCCTACGCGCAGGAAGGTCGACCCTAGGTGGTTTGATGGTAAATTGCGGATTAAGACGCGCGATAAGGAGGGTAATTAGCCGCACAGAAAATAAATCTATGCAAGACTATCCTGTATTAAGTACCGTTCGGGTACCTAGATCCTGAGATTTCGATCCTTTTTCTAGGTAATTGTGCGGCGTCCTGCCATTCTGGAATTGAAAAGAGAAAAAAGAAAAGCTGAGTCTTTCATCAAGAATCCCCTATAGCTATTAGACTTCGAAATATATTCGAGGTACTCATTAACAGGATTAGCAATGAACTAACTCAATTTCTAATTACCATAATTTTCCCTAAGGGCTGCTTACGTGCTAGTAAATAAATGTAAAAATGTGAAATTTTTTCAAGCGAACGTGCGAATCACTCGGATCATAGAAAGTCAATTAAATTATTAAATTAATAATACCCACTGTGCACGTAACTTCCGGTACGTTGATAGAGATCGTGATTTATCGTGCGTTGAAAAATAAATTAGCTCTTGTCATTAACATTTTTCGATAACCCGGACACCACTCGTCGGACAATAAAGTCAGTGTGCGATTATCGCGAAAGTGGAACAGGAATCGTGACTTTTCTCTGGGGGTAAAAGTGTGAATTGTTACCACGAACGCGAGTAGAGAAAGGTCCCCGTCATGGGTCATTGTTCTCTCAAGCTCGAGGGTCAGGTATGTACCTACATGGGGAAAGTATTGTTCAACTGCTGAAAAGCGCGAAATGTCGTGTCGCCATTAAAGAATGACTTATCTCTGGCAACTGGAGCTTTTATAAATTTAATCGCATTATTTGCACGATTCAAAGTTTCAATGCCCATATACAAACAATATCATACTAATCAACTATCCCTGAGTGAAAAAGCTAATTGGCTGCGAATCCAATTAACGAACAAGTTACATAAAAGTCACACATAAAAAAGTCCAAATGGTCCAAGAATCTCTCCATAAGGGTGCATATGCAAAGAGACTTCAGAGCGGTACAGAGCTTTCTTTGCAAAGCCGAAAACAGGATTTCAGAGAGTAAAAAGAAAAGGAGGCGCCTCGGGGAGAACGTGGGGGGCGGGGGGGGGCGAGCGAGGGTGCCTAATAGACGGCGAGGTAGCGAGGAAAAGAGAGAGAGCGGAAGTAAGAGGCTCCAGCGGTGGGTTAGTTTGCTGATGGGAGTGAGGGCCACGATGCGGCTGTTCGATGTCTCGAAGGGGCGTTAAAGTCCACCGCATCGCGCTCGATACCGGAATCAGGGCGATCTCGTCCTTCTATAAGGTAAATGTTAATTTTTGTAGATAAAACGACGACGAATTTATGTCACCCGATCGTATGAGAAACGATACTCCGCGAAAAGCGTATAACTGCTGCGGAACAATTGTATGAGATACAAGTTTGCCAGTCGCGCGTCGATACGTCTAGCGGGGTGAAATTATGGCCGACTGGACGATGTGAATATTGTCGGACTTTAATGTTATTGCAGGAATGCAGCATCGCTCGAACAACTAGTTACTGGCACATTGCGTGCACGTCGAGAAAAATATCGTCCGTTTGGAGGCGGGCATCGACGTGCCGCCGAGAGAGCGAGCGAAAGAGATTGACTGTTCGGAGAGTAGTTTAGTCAGAGTGGGAGAGTCGCGTCATTGCGAACGACTCTTGAGGATTCGTCCTGTGCCAGATAGCGACGGCGAGTACCAGGACAGTAAATTTTTCCGGGATTACGTATACCTTATCATAAATCAATGGTGTCGTCAGGCAATATCGATGGTGAATTTAATACTTTTTAATAGAGCAACTCAGATAGGTATATTATTTGCATTGAGTATCAAAGATTTTTCGATCGTTTGTCAATTGGTTTATCTGTGGGTATACCTGTATTACCTGAGTACAAATATATGCCTGTAGGATGTAGCTAAGCTAATGCTAATATATGCGCGAATATTCGATACGTACGAGAGCGTGGGAGAGTAAGTACTGAAAGGTGGTGGAATTCAATGAGTAAAGTATAACCGTATTTTTGGTCGACCGATTTAGACTGAGGGAAAAGTTCGCACTCTTGGATAATAATGGCATCACTCTCGATGGGTCCTCCTGGGCCCAACCGAAAGTTATTAACGAGCCACGGTACGGGCCGCAGTCTCATAAAGACGAGATGGCGTTATATAGTATGCAGCTATGCAGTCAGGCATGTTATATGATTATTTTGTGCTGCACAAGGCCACCCTATGGTGACAGGATCTTCTTGTCTAACCCGTCCGTCCACGAACCTTGAAAATCCCAAGAGCCATTTAAAACCGACCGATGTACGTTAAATAAACGAAAAAATGTCATACAAAAGCCAGGTTCGACCGAGGTCAACCAATGCGATTTGGTTTATGGCGCGCCTCTGTATTATTGTATTTCGCGTATGATTTACGACGAAGGGGGTATTTTTTAATTTGTTTTTTTTTTAAATCCAACTCATGACTGCACTCGAAATTCTCGTGTGGCAAAGCTTTATCGACTGTGGCAGCCCCTTTATCCTGATGGGAGAGCACGCGTCTGTCTTTTAAGAATTTCATAATTTCATGAAAATACCAATGTATTTTTTCAAATGTTATTTTTACATTTCGCAATCCTCGCAGCTTCGCACCGGTACGTCAAGTATTCCTTTTCTTTTTTCTACCATTAAGTTTCGTACTCTCAAAAGAAGATACACAAACAAATCCAAAAATGAAGAGGAAGAAGCGGACGAAATGGAAATGCAAGCGGAACACGAGCCCGACGTAAACACTCGCCACACGTCCAGATTCCACTTCTGATTTACTTTGAGACAGCGAAGGAACGGTGGATGACAGTGAAATCGTATTTCGCCGTGACTAACAAGAGAAAGATGTCCAAGAGCACCCCGAAAGAAATATGAGATGTATCTATCTCCCGATCTCGACACGTCTCGCCATTTTCGACTCGTCGAAATAAAGTATTCAAAAGGAACAAGACTGCGCACTGTCAAGTATACGCGGCGTCCGAGTAGCCTCCACTCAGCTAAACGTATAATAAATCGGCCTGACTACTGTATTTCAAGTGAATGGTCGGTTTACCCGTTTGTTTACAGTACCAAGGAGCAAAAACAAAAGTGATTTCACCACCAGCAACAAATCCGCACATGGCCGAGCAATGGCTATAACCTCCTAAACTCGAAGACTGTACAACTTGACTCACGCTGACATAAACGTTACTCAAATTAACTAACTCAAAATCACAAAACTCACTATTAATACAAATATCAGACTATATTATTACCATTAATAAACAATGAATATATAAAAACAATAATTTCAAAAGTAGTCCCCGTCTTTGAAGAAACCGATCAAATAATTCAGTTGTCAGTCTGATTCGACTCGAATGACACGCGTCGTACGATGTATATTACCAAATTATCACTTACCGATAAAAATCGCGAGATTACCACCTCGCCATTATCCTTTTGATTGACAAATTTCGATGATGCTTTCGCTGCCGTGATGCGTTGTAGCAGCCAGTGAACTCGTGTACTCAGAACTTCAAGACGTATCTTCAGTCCTTCAAATATTCTTAATAAAATCAAATTCTAAACACAGTGTCACTTGATCCGACGAACTCAGATGGTCTTCGTGATACACTCGTTAAACGGTAGAACGTTTTCTACCGACAACAAAAGGGTAGTTCTCTCGGTAGAAATCGAATGAAAACACCGGGATTCGAAGAGAGAATGGAGCGTGAGGTGGCTTTCGATCGATGTCTGTGCGCAGACTGCCCGCACCTCGCTGTAGCCCTGCGTTCGTCATGTCCCGTGCCCTCTCTCTACGCCACTGAAAACTTAATGCCACATGTTTACTCATTTGGCTCCTACTCGCTACCCCGTTAATTGCCCTTAGCGCATCATCATCGATTAATAGAATGATGACCCTCTTATTCCTTTTTACGAATCCACAATGAACGACCCCACATTCGACTCTGCTTCTTTTTTTAACCTCAGGCAACCCTAGACATTTAACATATACAGATATACATCCCTTCCTTAACCCCACTTTAGTTCCCCTAACCCTATGAATGTATACTCCGGTGGTAACCATTAAAATTCTCCTTATCCATGTGTACTCGCCTTGTCTTTACCTTCATCCACTCAAAGCACTTTCTTGTTGACACCTTAGTTTTATAATGTATAATAAAAGTACACCTGTTATGCGAGCTCGTACGTACTCATTTCGAGCTTACGTGGGATATAACCGTGTAGGACGTTCGACGGGTACGCCGTGAATCTAGCTGGGAAAGCGTTACGTTTCGTTGAAACTGCGCTGACGGCGTGACGTTGTTCGTAGCGCGGATTACGCGTATCCGGTGGTGAAGCATTGTTCAGCCTTCGACGGTGATCTTAAACGGTTTAAGGAACATTAGGAATGCGCAAAGGGGTAATGAAGTTTTCACTTGGCGCGTTCACACTGCTGGCGTGTCTAATTGATCGTCGGCGGTGGGCGGCGGCGGGTGATGGTAGAAAAATGAAAAGGTTTTTTTTTTTCAACGGGAAGCTTTGCGGCGAGAGGAGAGTTGCTGGACGAGGGACGACGGAGGAGACGTGGGTTGCCGAGGAGGAGAATGGTCACGGTGAAATGTGCAAATTGGTCTTCACTCTCGCAATAAAATAATTAAACGGCAGTAACTGGCCCCCATGAAAGGTACGCCTTAACTGAGTTATTATTGTTGGCGGCCATTAAAGCATTTCATATTGCCTTTTCGAAAGTAATCCGCGCGCGGTCGATGATCGCTAACGTCCCGAGGAGATAATTTTCCTTCTTTTGTCAAGAAAAACACATTTTACGTTAATAAATGAATCGGCCTCTTTCTACCTTACCGACTGTACTTACGAGTATTACCAACTGTTATATTAAACACTCGGACGGTTCGGAATGATAATATGTCACCTGCTACAACAATCATTAGGCATTCAGAGGTATCCTAGCTTGGTGACGTTTCTTGGAAATACGTTTCCTGTCTTATTCTTTCATTACCAACCGGACTCTCATTTGTGTCATAATACGCCGATACAAAGCATTTCATAATTTCACTGTGTACACGTCGCGCCGTATTCTTCATACGTAAAACGAAGATGCATTAACGTTCAAAGGTAACTGGTAATCTCACGTAAAAAATCGACTTGGGATACGTGTGATATTTTTTTGTTTTCTTAAAAATAAAAATATAAACAGTATCAAATGGCTGGTTATCATAACCAGTAATTACCACGGGATATCCAAGACTCGAATCGTTTCCGTTCGAAGTTATTGAACGACTTGTTGCTCTGATTCACGGCTAATCGTCCAACCTTTCGTAACGAGTAGAATGTGCAGTTTCCGATTCCTCGCAAAACCTTGATCCACATTCCACTGAAGTCAAACGATCTTTTTCTATGCGTTTAGCTTCAGGATTATCCGTCGTACGAAACGTGTGGGCATTTATTCGACTGTCAGCTAAACGATATGCTGAACGAACACTGTGTAGATAAGTTCCTGATCGTGTTTACTGCCCACGCAACGGCACGCACTTTAATAGAATGCTTCCCTCCGATGCTATTTACAGGATGTAAAACTCTTTGGAAAATTGATGAAAAATCCGTTCTTCGTTTTTTTCGTACAGTAAATCGGGTATAAATAAGTACGGGATCGTGTAACTGAACATTCTGTCGCATTCAGAGAATCCTACGGTGCCCTATGGACCGTAGAAAAATTAATCCGATCCATCCTGTAAATCGAGTAAGGCAGATAGGCACAGTGTCAATCTTCCTTTGTTATAAAAACAGTTCAAGGTATATCTATAGCGATTAATCATGCGAACAGCAAAATTAGTCTGGGCAGAGTCTCGCGTAATCAACGAAGAGTGACAAGAGCGTTCGAAATTGTTCAGAAGGACGGATCGGTAGGATGGAAGATATAGACAGATATTCATGTTGGCGTCAGAATAGCCAGACGAAGCGAGTGCGAAGAAGCAAAGGAGCGTCCATCAGGACTAGAGTAGACATGTAAGTGGTAACTGAGGTTGCCAGTAAGGAAGGGCAATTCGAAATTGATCGTCCCTGCGGTCAAGATACGGTACGTCGTTACGTATCCCTTACGCATAAATTGACCAATAAAATAGGACAATAATGGTTAGATTCAGGTTGACTAACCTATGATTACGGTGTATTACGCCTGATTCACTTGACTTCCACTTTAGTAGAGCAGAAGATGGGATAGGGTCGTGTCGTGATGTGAGAATGTTACCTGAACTAAGTCTTCCCGAACAAAAACTGGACGTTCTAGTGCTACTTGATCTTTCTTTTTTTTTTCACATTCCCTATTACCTACCCTTCCCTTTTGTACCCACTGCTCTTTGCTGAAGTGACATTTTCAAACGTCGTCCACTTCACGTCCTGAAATGGGGTTCAAGGCTTGAGCAGAGTCAGTACTCTTACGCAACGACCTCTTGGACGACCTCGCTAAAACCATACCGAGAGCATCTGGCCTGCAACTGCTCTCGGTTATGCTCCCTGCAAATAGGACGTTGTTCTTCTTCATCTCGATCGATCAAAATCTTTCGTTTACACCAGAGTCTCTTTATTCGTTCGTCGTAACTCGATATAATCGTGGACTGAGATGCGTTGCTTGAAAAAAATATGCAGAACGAACTGTAGATCTTAAAATTGAGTTAAGGGACGATGACCTCGGATTATGAGTGAATTAGCCTATTTTCTGAAATTTTATTTTTTATTCATACGTACCGACAACGGAGCCGATCGTCTTTCTGCGCTTTCTATCTACGTCGGAACCTCGGTCCCAGGTTCAAGGCTTCAAGATTTGCACCGTAAAGCCAAAATAGAGAGAACTGTCTCGAGGCATGACTTCACCATCTGGTATATGTAACTCCAGTTAGGCGGATAATGGCGGCTCGCGTGATCTCGCGCCGACTCTTCGGCTCTTAGCTCTCGTGCCAATGATTGCAGACTACGTAAAGTTTGCACCACAAAGCGAAGTGGTAGGCAGCCAGAAAGTGGAGAAACGGTTCAGTCACCTGCTCGCAGACTTCTCTCATTGTCAGGTTCTCCCGGTGCTTCTTCTCTTCCACTTTATATCCCTCGATACAAGCGTCTATCCTCGTCCAACGCGTGGGTCTAGGACAGCCCGTAATCTTTTCTGGGCCCCGGTTTTCATAAGACCCCGTGTTCACGAATGACACATTAGATAGCACGTATATCACGGCCTTAAAGACGCGATGGTGCTTTCCGACTATCAAGAGACACGAGGCCGTTTAACGAGCCGCACTTGCCGAGCAGCAATGTTCTGAGAAGAGCTTGGGTAATTCCGCCATTAAGTAAATTAAACCAATTAGACTTGCCAGGCTAAGATTCTAAGATGCCTGTTAGAGGAGACGCTACGCGTAACTGCTCTGTCACTTTCCTAACTATCGCCTCCGCGTTACTTTCCACATCAATCAGGGGATGTAACTGCAAGAGGAACGTGTAACAGACATTCTTTTCTGCTTTCTCGTCTTCTTTTATTCCTTCGGTTTTTATTTATTTTTTATTTTATTTACGTTCATTTTCTTATCCCTAGGTATACTTAACCGCGATCGCGTGTATCCTCGTACTCCTCTTCTTCTTACAGGCGCACATGCCGCTTGCGGAGTATCAATGCAGAAGAAATATATTTCGATGTATCCGACAGTCAAGCGCGATAGCCGCCATCTTGATGCAGTCGTACAGATACGCAGTTAGAAATATCCAATGTCCACGAGTTGCAATTGCAACTTCATTGCTAACTTCTGAGGAAAGTCACATACCGGGAAACACGTTTATTCGTAGTACTTTACCCCTGAACTTGAAGTTGCGCCTTCCCTTTGGGAATTCAAATATATTCCTAGACTTTTAGAGGTAGACTGGAGACTGTTGGTGCAAACTGTACGCGTGGCAGCTCGTGCAGAGTAATGGCCTTCTTTTCCATGCGATTTGTAACGTAGGCAACGAATCTGACGAAAAGTGCATTTGGAGGAAATGCATCGTGAAATCAATTATTTTTCTCGGATAGAGTGTTCCTTGCACGAAAATGCATTTCATTGGGATTGCACGAAGGGGCATGTAACATAGTTACCTCACGGCAGGCAGCCTTGTGGCTTGATAGAATGCGCTAGGTAAAGTTCTGTCACCACCAATTCTCTGGAGAATTGCAGGAGGAGGACTTGATGCAATCAGTGAAATTGTACAGTATTCTTGGGCAACACTGAGTCAAGTCTGGCGGCTTGATAATAAGAATTAATGGAATGCCATTAAAGCGTGCGGTTTTGAGGAGAGTTGATGAACATTGAAAAACTGGTATAAAAGCAACGTCAACATGGTGGCCCTACGTTATACACGAGGATATTATGCAGCCATTGCAATGGGTAAGTTCGTTGTCGGCAGTGCTTATTTTCCTGGCGCTTATTTGTTGTTTGTTTTAGTTGGAGACGCTAATATTGATCAACTATGCCACTGGACTTTCGCTACGTGTCGTGAGGCAGGCTGGATACTTTTACGACAAGCCGAAGGTTGCCTTTTCATTGCCAGCTCCAAAGCGACAGGAAAATGTGATTGGGAGGTCACCTAGTTACGCAACTTCAGCTTATCCTGCATCTAATGGTCCAGCTGCGTCCTCTCCGGCGATTGGTTATCCCAGTTATAGTTCTCGTTCACAACCAGCACCTCCTACTGAAACTTATCCCAATTATAATTATCCTGCTCCCAGTTATAATTATCCAGCGCCAACGCCGCCACCTCCATCATCTTCACCACCACCGCAGCCGCCGCCATTACAAGAAGGGTATCCTAGCTATTCTGCTCTTACTTCAACGCCTGCCCCACAACCTCCACCACAAATCAGTTATCCCAGTTATAATTATCCCACACCCCAAACGGTGCAGCCGCGACCACCACCTGTTAGTTATCCTAGTTATCCAGCAGCTCCGCCACCACCGCCACCTCCGCCTCCATCACCTCCACCACCACCGCAGCCGCCACCATTACAAGAAGGATATCCTACCTATACCTCTTCTACTCCTACTCCAACACCTACTCCGCAAGTCAGTTATCCTAGTTATAATTATCCCGCACCTCGACCATCGCAACCGCAGCCACCATCGGTTCGTTATCCTAGTTATAATTATCCAGCACCAGCTCCGCCACCTCCATCCCCTCCACCACCACCGCAGCCGCCACCATCACAAGGAGGATATCCTACTTATACCTATTCTGCTCCTGTTCCAACACCTCCCCCACAAGTCAGTTACCCTAGTTATAATTATCCCGCACCTCAACCGCTGCAACCGTCACCACCGTCGACGCCGGAACCAGTGTATTTACCTCCGTCACCATCCACACCGTCTCCTTCTCCTCCGCCTCCACCACCACCACCGCCTCCTCCGCCTCAACCTCCTCCGCCTCCACCACCACCACCACCTCCTCCACCTACACCGCCCCCGCCACCTCCTCCGCTAGTATATCTGCCTCCGTCTCCACCACCGCCTCCTCCTCCACCTCCTCCTCCTCCTCCACCACCGCCTCCTCCTCCTCCTCCTCCGCCTCCACGGCCACGACCAGTATATCTGCCTCCATCGCCACCTGCACCACCACCACCTCCTCCTCCACCACCACCGCCACCTCCTCCTCCACCACCACCGCCACCTCCTCCTCCACCACCACCGCCACCTCCTCCTCCTCCACCACCACCACCTCCTCCTCCACCACCACCGCCACCTCCTCCGCCACCACCGCCACCTCCTCCTCCTCCTCCTCCACCACCTCCACCGCCACGACCAGTATATCTGCCTCCGTCGCCACCTGCACCACCGCCTCCTCCTCCACCACCACCACCACCACCACCTCCTTCACCGCCACCAGGTCCAACATATCTTCCACCGTCTACATCACCGCCATCACAGTCACCTCCCAGCTACAATTATCCAAACACCCCTACCATTATGATACCTTCATCCTCCAGAATTTCAACACCAGCCCCCACTTATTTACCACCCAGAGGAATGTCAATAACTGCACCACCCAGTTATTCAAGTTCTTCCGCATCCGCAGGATCAAGCTATTCATATTCAAGCCCAACTCCTACACCTACCCAAACTACAACAGCAACCTACAACTACCCAAGTCCCACAGGCGCAATCTCATCTGCTCCAACTAGTTACAACTCACCAAGTCCTACATTTTCCACAACAGCACCTTCCTTTCCAGGTCCAACATATTTACCTCCAGCAATTCCTTCTCAGTCCTATTCCCCTTTGTTACCTTCTTCACCTCCAGCAATAACTCCACAGCCAACCCGCCTACCAGCTGCAACATCACAACGTCCGCGGGGCCGACCAGTACCGCAACCGCAAAGCAGAAGATACCTACCGCCACAAGGCTAAACAACCATACCGATGATATTCATCTTGATCTTAACCACTTAAAAGAATGCCCAGTTGGTAGTTAACGGACTTCAACTTCCTGCCTAGTATACCACTAGATTTCTCCAGAATCATAGAGAAGCATCTTACAATTACGTTGTAAATGCTGACATCACTCATGACATGTGTACCCCCTAGAACTGTAGAAAAGAAGCTGGAAATCTGAATACTCTACCTGTATTTTGCTTAACTAATATACAGTCGTAACGGCAAACCAGGGAGGTAACAGTGAGAACAATTTTGTAGAGGAAATTCAATTTATTATAAATACACGTTCCAGTGTGAAAATCACACCATACCATTTGTACGATATCGGCTATTGTGACTACAATCTGTATCACAGCATTTTTCAGGTAGACATTTTAAATGTCAGTCTTAGTGTCTTAACTGATACAAAATCAATATAAACACCAACTATAAACGAATAGTGAATATAGGCTACGCGGCTTTCATAATCAGCAGACTTTCATAAAGATTAATTACTTAAGGCGTGGCTCATTCTGAAACGGAAATTGTATTTTTTTTTCATTATAAAAAAGAAACACGTTTAATACGAGCCACCATATAGCGTCGCCATATTCCAAAATGTTAGCATATTACATCTAACAGGAAATGGTCAAAGTGAATTATACGAACGAACGATTGTCAAAATGCATATATCTCTCTAAGATGATATTTACAAAATAATTACGAGTATCTTTTAAAAATTGATAATTTTATATGCTATGCGACTATAACTTCCAGGATCGTCTGAAGCGATAATGCCACTTTCTTTCTTATCTCTAATCCGAAACGCGAGATTCTCCATTTTATCGCGATGAATTACAAAGATGAAGAAATCCAGTGAAACCGGAACTGCAACCCGAAAATATCGGTTTTTAGAAAACTTCGATTCTTTTCAATTTTTAAAAGAACTCTTCGTTGTATAGTGAGTCATACGCAAGTCGGTCCAGAATTACTAACAAGCAAAATTAACTAACTGTGTTACATAAGTCATAAGTTCTTAAAAAAAAAAAATAATTACACAAATATCACAATTTCAATAGGTGATTCATTAAAGTGAATCTACTCCCCTAGATTTAGTCACTGATACTATCGATATGAAATACAACCCCTACTATATACATTACACAACCTCTACATCCCTTGGCAATATATTACACTTGAAGCTCATTAGGGATAATACGTGTCATCCTCAATTAATTCTCATCCCTCTTGTATATAATATACTGATATATAGATACATGTACTTTACGTCGAAAAATCGTTTAATTGCTCTTTTCACTAAACGATTATGTCCATTTTCAACATTTTTATTCTTCTCCACTCTCCGTAAGTCTATCCAGACAATCGTAGGATTTTGACTGAACGATATACCTGTAAAAAAAAAGACTTTCGTTATGACATAATACATCATAGCTTTCAATGCGAAATAAATGTTGCAAAAAAATGTGTAAAAGAAATTCAATGCCAAGCCCCAATATAAATGTTAATAAAGCACAAGCGAAAGAACTAACCTACAGTTAACATTGTTTTTTTTTTTTTTTTAAATAAAGCGAAATTTATCGCCTATGTAACAACCGTTTGTGAGTCGGATCACGTCTGCCAACGTGGAGAATCATTTTTCCAGGTTTTGCAGCCTTAAAGGTTTGTAAGGCTTTAGCGTGTGTCAATCCATCCATAGGGATACCATTAATGGCAAGTATCTCATCGCCAACCCTCAAAGTTCCTTCCTCAGCAGCCTGACCACTCGCCATGATATCCTTTACAAAAATTCCCATTCTTCCTTTGTTGCTATCTGAACCACCAACAATGGAGAAACCCAATTTCTTTGTAGTCCCCTTTTCCAGACAGACAGTGATCAAGTCCATAGACAAACTAGTGGCTCTTCTAGGATAAGGCAATACATTTGGATTATTGCGCTTCTTTACCACTTGAAATTTTTTCATCCCCGTTACTTTTAGACTTTCATCAATTTTCGGTCCCTCGGATTCGCCCAAACGATCCATCGTATTGACTGAGACGCTCTTCCCGTCCTTAGTAAGTGCACCAACGATTTCACAAGCCGAACAATCGCTCATTGCTTCCTGATCAGGAACATCGGTAGCAGTAGACCTATCCTTGGATGATTCCTTGAGAGACCATACTTCAGAATCACTCCTGGTGCGCACAAGCACGTCACCCCAAGTATCACCAAATTCTCCCCCAAATGAAAATGTTGGCTCTCGTGCTATTTGAAGCTCGATCGATCCAGCACAATTTTTCAGGGCGTTTCTTGCTTCTATTATTGACATCCCCCGAAGCCTACGACCGCACACCCTAACGATCTCATCCCCCACACGAATTTGTTTAGATTTCGCACCTTCACCATTGGGATCCAATTTAGAGATGACATAAAATGGTCTAGCAGCCTCGTGTCTCTCTACCGAGATACCCAAGCTTCCAGATTTCTCAACAAAAAGTTTCGTCGTCTTCAATTCTCGACGCACTAGAGGTTTCGAGACTGTTGGCGGTGGCATTGAAGGATTCGAATACTCTGGTCTCTTAATCTTATTACGCAACTCACTCTCAACCGTATCTGGCTCCATATTTGAACGTGATCTCTTTGGGCTGTAGTACTCAATCGGGTCAGGCGCTATGACCGCAGGGTGAACCTTAGTTGCCGGTGGACTGTCTCTGCAAGGTGAAGCTGCATTGTCCAGGAGATTTAGGACACTGCTATTGGAGATCCGTCGATCCTTCTTGCTCGCCTGATCCTTGTTATCCTTCTGAAGATTCCTAAGTCTCACTCGCTGTAAAAGAGGCATGGAGTCTTCAAGACTAATTGGCGAGCTCTTGATAGGTGTACGGTGGGCAGGATTTGTTCTAGTAACAATATTCGACGTGGAACTGTTCACTCCCATCATGACTGAAGTTGCTTTCGAGGCATCATTACTAGAATGTGACACGACGTTAACGGCAGTCGATTGCGCGGGAGGCTGTGTGAAATATGCCGTTAGTTGCGTGTCATTAAATGCTTCGAAAGTGTCCTCGTCGCAGCTATCCGTGTCGTCATCATACGACAGTATGGTGGTGTCGGTACGAACAGTCTCATTTAAAGAATCGTTCATGTTCACCACGGTCTCCTCTAAATTGGATTCGGCTGTATCGTCCATTCCAGTGGTAGCGTCCTTTTTCTTAGGTGTGCTAATCGTTATAGATAAATCAACACCCTGATAATCGTCAGAAGTAATCGAGAAGCTTCGTCGCTGTAACATCGGTGGAACTGATTTTCCACTGTCAGGAGAATCCGCGCCAGTCCTTGTACTATCGGAATCATAGCCACTTTCATCGCATCCTAATCTTAAGTTCGTCATCAGATCCTCGAGTCCAGTGACAGCATAAAATCTTCGTACGTCATTCCTGAAAAAAAAAATTCTATTCTAATTTCCGAAAGAGCGTAACATCCAAGGACTACTGATCGTATGAAACCCGTGCGAGGGTGAAGGTAATTTTAAATGATACAAAAATCATGTGAAGACTAACCTGTCAGTGTCGCTACAACTTCTGACGGTTGTACTAAATAAATTTCTTTTTACAGTGGACGCTGGATCCTGAGTCTGGGTAGAGGCGTCGCTCTTGTTGAGATCAACGGATAATGAAACAGGTCGTCTCTTCGGACTGATACTCCTTCTGATAGTGTCCAGTGTCTGCCGAGCAAAATCAGTCCCCTCTTGAGTTCTCAGTAGCCCCTGGTTTTTCAAGATGAAGTCCAGAACGCGTTGCTGCTCCTGAAGATCCTGAATGCTACGGCTGAGCTGCTTCTTCTTCTCGTGAAGCGTTTCTCGACCCGCACCAGTGTCTGATGAGATGCGAAAAGACGTATCCTTGATGACACTATCGCTTAGGGCTCTGTCCATAGTGAAATTATTGGAGCTTATCGTATCCTCTTCTTCGATAGTGACGTTCCTAGAACTTGCTTCGGAGCCAATGAAGTTGTTATTCCTTTCGCTTGTCCTGAATAAATTGCGTAGAGACTCTACTCTGGAGATTCTCTTTGGCTTGGGATATTCAGGTGACAGGGAGACATTAAGAGTCTGAAAAAAAAAAAATTACTACTGAGCAACACGGTCCTCATAATTAGATATACATGCAATTAATGAATGATATACATAATTATTTGAAGAACTTGTATGCTTATAGTTTTCTATACACTTTTTTTTTACCTTTTCCTTAACATCCACAGCATCACTGCAACTTTTTCGATTTGGACTCCAACGCCGTCTACGTCCCGATACGGAAAGTAATTCAGAGCTATCTGATCTCTTGAGCTGATCCCATCTTCGGCCAACTTTTCGACCCCATGTAGAAATTCCTAAAGATAGAAATAAACATATCCATATGGTTAATAAAGTAATCTCGTATGAAATACGACGGAAACGGAGGAGGCAATGAAGAATTTAATAAATAATACCTTTGCGAGCAGAAAATGACGAAGACTGAACAGTCGGTTGTCGTTCAACTTCGCTGATCTCGGTTTGCGACGTCCTCGTGGTCAAGTCGTTTTCATCAGGCGACAATTCCTCGGCCTTCTCGTTCTCGGCAGAGATCATCGCGAGGGCGCCATCCTGAGGAATCGGCGTGGCGGAAACAAGCTGCGGACTAGGATCCGAACAACGTCGTTTAAACAGGCGCATTCTGTCTTCTGAAACAAGTGAATGAAAAAAAGTCAATTATAAAAAAACAATTTCAATCCAAAACGAGAGAATGAATAAGTTTTGCAAATTCATAATTGTGATTTGAACCATCAAGGAATCAATGCGACAACCCATGTACCCATAGGATCCTGATCGGTTGAGCGTTCACAAGATCATTGATATCCTCGCTCGAGAGGATAGCAACGATCCTGAAAGGACCAGTCAGCCTAGAGTACGCAAACTATATAATACTTAATATACGAAGAAACTGGGCTGGTCCTTCTCCTCGGGATCACTTTCTAAGCATTCCACCGGTTTAGCAAGGCTTCCTACAATGGCGCACGGTCCACGTTCTTCGGCTCTCGGACTCCTACTTACACCTCCTACTTACACCTCTGCGTCTTACCTGGTACAGGGTACTGCACTCTCAGCCTCCAAGATATACATAGTCCGTGGAATAGTTCCAATGTCAATAAAGGACCCCAGTTGTTCCACAAGTAAATCGAAGTCAACCAATACGACTACTGCGTCCGCCACCCAAGTCCTATATATCGCATACTAGAATTCTCAAGTCGGTACTAAAGTAAAAATTACACGCCATACGGCCTTCGTGTACCGTTCGAGATCGACCTTTCTCATGCCGGCAGGATACAATCCGATAATTGGTGTCGACACGAGCCACCCGGTACGTGGCTAGCAGCAACAGTCTGGTCTCCGGAGAGAACAGGGTGTGGAGACAGGGATAAAAAAATCTCGTTGCGTGCCCACGTGTGTTGCGACCTGCCCGTATAAGTGCATATCGCTTACACATCTAGCTAAGAGTGCAGACTGCATTTTTTTTTTCTTCGTCGACATAAGAAAATGCACGGGTGCACCGTGAAAATTATGCATCCGGTCCAGTTTTCTATATAGAGACTAATTCTTACATGGAAGGTATAATAACGCTCGAATTAATTCCTCCGTAGGACGAAGAAGCCTTTTTCTTAAGAATTTTCTTGTAAATTTTCATCATCTAAAGTCTTTTTGAAAAAGTTACTGTTAATAGAAAATTAGTTAACTCTGTCAAGAAATACGTGTCGCGCTTGGACATGTTCTTGTTCTTCATTGGCTTTTTCTCTCTATCTCTCTCTCTCTCTCTCTCCCCTTCGTTCTCTCTCTTTTTTCTCACTCTGCGTGTCTGAGCTCATTTCCTCCGAGAATAGATGCTGCTGCGGGATGCGTCTCGTACGCAGGAAGTCGAAATTTCCGGTCGATGCTATTTCTGATCCGTGTTTCAATGTTTCAAACGATTGTGGGTTACGTTGTCCCTCGATGCCGAACAGAGCCGCAATAGCTCACCTATTCCAGATAACGGTGCAAGATCATAGGTGATGCAAGATGCATTACAGTTACTCTTGACTTTTAAAATAACGTTAACTGCATTACAAAGTCGATTTGCTCTAGAGGCTATGCGATCGCGTTTCGACTCAATCCAAAGCAGCATGAGCCGTTAATAGCCATAGACAATCTTCTCGAGTGGTAATATAACAAAAATAAAAATAAACATTAAATTTCTAATTTCACATTATAAAAATTTATAGACACTTGACTTAAAATCGCTCGATTGAATTATAGTCGTAGTAAATATTAAAAATATATGAGAAACAATCTTTTTTTTTTTATTATAAGAAAATCGAAAGCGCCTCTTCGATCTTTAATCGTCATAGAAAGTATTCTAAGAATCATGCAAAAGAGACCCAGTTTACAATCAACCTGGTAACAGCCTGCTCTGATATCCTCTTACGAAAGTCGACCTCAGCTTCAAATGAAACAGCAAATCGACCCAATTGTAAGTTACAACAATGAAGTCGGTACCCGACCACATCAGTAACAACGAATGCTCTTTGATCTTAGAGTCCCTCAACAGATCCCAATGTACTGGGGAAACCTCAAAATATTAAATGTTCAAGCATCGTCAAGCAGTAAGCAGCGGAGGAGTAGAATGAACTAAAAAAAAAAAATATGAGAACCAGAAATATTTGATCCGAGCGAAGAAACCTACTTAAAAAAAAATGTGTGTCAGACGAGGCGGCAGTTGTACATAGTTTTACTTTCTACGGTGCGTCGATAAGGCGGAATAAAAGAAATAAAAAAAAAAGCATTAAAAAAAGCATCGAACCACAACACCCAACGACCGAAATACCATGGCACCGATTTCATACCGGTGACCGTCGACGAATCATTAAACATACACGGGCCAAACTGGTATATCCAGCAGCAAGCAGCAATCCAACGTTATGGCGCAGCAAGATATCCAGCCAATCACGTCCTCTGATATTTGTGGGACGAAGAAGAGAGATACGGCGGAGGATAGCAAAGCGTAAGAATCAAAGAAAATTATTTTGAATTCCCTTTTTTGGAAAAAAAAAAGGGAGATATGCTCCGTAAGACGTACCCGTCGGCCCGGATGAGCGTCCGACTGCAAATAAGTTATACCATTTATTGCTACGCCTGTTAATTACTAACACGGCACTGTTATCAAGACGCTGGAAAGTCTCATCGGGTGGGACCTACTTTTCGACTTAAACGAACCAAGTCTAATGCGATCGTTCGCCTGACTGAGAGCGCCAGAAAAACATTAGCAGAATAGCGGACTCGTAGGATGTTCGGCACAGAGCTAAACCAAGGTAGATCACGTGTGTCGGACGTTCCGAGACTTTATTTTGAGATACAACCACTTTTACTAAGTTTCGTATTTTTTTTTGCATTGTCGGAAATTCGCAATCGGCTTTCAAAATTTTGATAAAATTGACAATGGAGTTACGAGCGTGGGAGTTTTGAATGAACGGAAAGAAACCTACGATAAATGACACGATGCCATCTGCTGGTAGTTTGGAAGCCCCAACTATGGGGTTTTACCTGCAGGTTCCCATGGGCGACAGGTATACACAAAGGTTTCGCTGTCAGGTGGTACTACGGTAGCCTTTTCGAAAATCGGGCTTTTCACAATTAAGGGTGATCCTTTGGGTAAGGGTAGTTTATTGTTCGGTACTAGATAGTCTGGAGTTATGGGGTGCGTTTACAATACACCATGAACAATAGCATTAGTTCGCATTAGGTATCATTTAAATTGATCCATAAATGTACAAAATGGGAAACGTAATTTTGCATGAATTTATTTGGAAAAAAAAAATCGTTTAAGCGTGGTCGAGGTATACTTCTTGTTTAATGACTGTTTGGACTATAATAATTAAATACGTATTACTTCCATTCTTTCTGCGACCGGTAGTCAAACGAGGTCCCGTAAACCCAAAATTATTATTATGCGAGATTCGATACGCATGGAAAATCCCCAAAACGGTATTCCGCCGGAATTATATTAAACGCTCGACAAGCCACGACTCAGAAATCAACTGGGATCGCACATATAATTCTGGAAGACGGTCGTGAGTAGAAACAAAAGGACGAATAATACCGTTAATGAAGTATATACGTATTTCTTGAAAATCTAAACACCCTCGAGCAGCTTTTGCAAACAATCACTTATTATTCGCCCTTCGTAGTGTCGGCAGATTTTATTCGCGACTCGTGTCTGCAGCACGGATCATTTCAAAATGGTGGGGATGGGTCGGTCGGCATGAAGACCAGATAGCTCGATAGATAAACCATGAACGAAGTTGAAGAGAAGCAAAAACAAGGATATGGAAGAAAAGTGAAAAAGAGATAGAGAGAAATCAACGGGAGAACTTAGGGAGGGAGGGAGGGAGGGAGGGAGGGAGGGAGGGAGGGAGGGAGGGGCGTGTGAAAAAAGGTACAAGGGTCCATATGGAGTAACGAAAAGAGCGATAGAGAGGATCGGAGGAGAAAGAAAGAGGGAAAGAAAGAAAGGAAGAAAGGAGGGAGAGAGACCAACTCTTGAGTTCGTTGCCCGATTGCGAGGCTCACCATATAATATAATACATACGACTTCTCATGGTTTTGTTTCTTTGAGTCTTTTTGTCCTTTTCGTTCAATCTCTCTTTTTTGCGACCATCGAATACATACAAGTTTCGCGGTACATGACGTCACCGATCAACAAATGAACAACCGCGTACAGCAGCGTACAGGTTGCTCAAGAAAAAGATTTAGGCTCGGACAATGTGTACTTTGGTCGCCATGACGATATAGAATTGTGACGCATACGTGCACGTTCAATTGGTAAATTTAATGTTTCTTTTTATTATACTTATGTCCAAATCAATGGCCTTGAAAAAATATCTACCGTGTGTCTCGAATGACGTTACAAATTTTCTCTCCTGCTCAAAATATTCTTCGAGACTGTTCAAAAGTGCTTACCTTGTTTGGGTATCCCTGTGAGGTATTTCCCGTTATTATTAGTAAATTGGTAGTAGTATTCAAAAACGTGAACTTAGGCAAATTACGGTTCCAGGTAACGAAGCATACGATCGTTCCTGGTAATCGTATTCAGGACCAATAAAACCATAAAGGCTAGGATCTACTAGGTAAATTTTGGCAGATGTTTAACGAAGTAACTAGAAAGATAGATATTTTTTGGAAATACGTAGCAAGTTGTCCATTACGAAAACTAGATTATATGGCTCGCTGAACTTTGTTCGATCTTGCGATCTTTGGCAAAAACAACGTTACACATTTCTCAATGCGTTTTCAAGACATTACAGTGAATTCATGTCATCGAAATCAGATCGCGCCTAACAACGATTCCTCGGCAGTCTATTGAAATTCTTGAAAACAATATATATATATATATATAAAAGAAACGTCGCGATGATAACCTATACCCATTATACACAACTCTAAAAGCAGCGTGTCTGGACGAAAATAACTTTTAAAATTCTCTGTTGTGCACGAGACAAAGTTACCAGATCAATGTGACACAAGCGGGAGAATTTAAAGAAAGAAATAAGATACAAGGTATCCATCGTGGCAAGAAATATATTCCTTGAAAAACAGTTATCAAACACGGATAACGCACGGTTAGGAAATAATATCTCAATAATATAAACGGACAACGGTATCTTTAACATCGGCAGTCACAACAAAAACTAAACAATCCCAATAGTCGTCCACAACTAAGTAAATAATACGACCTCAATCTTCCGTTTGTTTTTCACGAGATCCAAGTTACTATTTATGAACGATGCTAATGCCGTATCAAAATTAAAATAAATATTCATCACGAAAGACTCACCTTTGACTAGAACTTTAATCCCTAATACTGACAAAGAGCATACTCCGCGTCACAGGAGCTCCCTTAGCCACGCTTGTGCGCGTATATTCCGCAAGTGTCACAGAAAAAAAACAATACGATTATTTCTGTACCATCCAACAGGATATTATTAATTCACGCTCTCGCAAACTCCTATAAAATATCTATGTGATCAGCTATAGTGATACTCGACAAGACTCGCGGAAATTTTGCTCTCCAACGATCGCACAACTAACCGCCAGCGTTTCTCTCTCGATACTGACGTGGTGTAGCGCCGCTACAATAGCGATGCACGTGGGCCTTTGGTGGGGATTGTACCATGGAGTCTCATTGGGCCTTCTAGGCTCGACTATCCTAGCGACTTATTGCAGTAGTTCTAGGATCGAAGCAGATGGAACTCTTTGGCAAGTTTCATAGGTCGCACAGTGAAGTAAGTTGAATAGTACTTGAACGTAGGTACTTTGTACGGTACTACTGATGTTAATGGCTAGCAATTCGATAAATTGTAACCTACCAAAGACGGATGGGACGTGAATAGCTAGAAAGTTAAGAACTTTTAGATTTTTCAAAATACCAATTTTAGTATAATAAAAGTGAAATTTTTGAGACTGATCATTATGCATACCCGTCTAGGAAACTTTAAGGAGATATACAACTATTAAAACAAATTTAACTAAACTAATTTTTTATATGTTTTTGACAGGTACGTAATCTTCGTGCGTGCAACATTTTTAAGATTGACCGTCCCGTTTCTGATTTATATGCAGTGAAAATAATATAAATTTTAAAATACAGATATACTTGCCATGTTAATTTGCCGTCATGTATGCCAACTTCTGAATGGTAATAGTTCATACAATTTTTATCAAACAATTATTTTATATTAAAAATAACTACCGCAATACTTTAATGAAGACAGTCGGAATTATTTTTTAATTTTTTACAAAAATATTTAAACATCATAGTGTATTAAATTTAAACAATTTTTGCTTTTCGTCTTGGCTCAACGATGTTATATACCAACTATTTTTGGAAATCGAATTATATTGTTTATTCGCGCAATGAAAAAAAACTGCTATGCACAGGAAATAGTTGTATCTCTTTCAAGACAATGTATTTCATCTTTGCCAATATTTTTTGACAAATTCAAAGTTGGTTCTCCGATTATTTAAATTGAATTTAATTTCTCTTTCTACTGTGGAAAGTACAAAATTTCTACCATAAGACATTCATTAATATATATATATATTATTAATTGCTCGGTCTACTTTTTTTATGTATTACTCTAAAGAAAGATGTTCTGTTACATCGAATGTATTCCTATTTCGTAACTTGATTTCCCTGAGCTAAGGTCCTGAGTCTCTCACGGTCTTGACGTATGTATATATATATACATATATATTTAGAGTGTATACAAGCAGTACGTATAAATACAACGCACTTGTTACATAGAATTGATTTGATTCATCCAGATTCCGAGGGCGCGTATGTACCTGGTGGTATCGCAAAGGGCTTGCCTTGTAAAAGAACATGGAAGAACGTAAAAAGAAGCAGGAGGAACAGGTTCTAGATTCATTCACATCTCAGGAAGACCTTGAGCTGAGCAAAAAGCATCCCAGAGTAGTTTCTACCATAGTTCAGGATCCTGCCAGTGTCTTGTAGTCTACTATCTATCCGACGGACACCATATAAAGCATAGAATAATTTTTTAAATATTTTAAAACAGAATGCATACAGTATATATATATATAAATTTCATTGTTTCCCATAAGTTCATAGAGTGCAGGAGAAATTAGGATGCATTTAATTCAAGATTTATCTTTGACGTGCAAAATACCTATATAGACAAAGGAATTCTAGGCGCAGGGAGTCTAAGATGATGCAGCTACAACATCTGGAGCCTCGGTGAGAATCCTAGATACTTTCCAATTCCTTGAACCTAACTTATACTTCTCTATATATGCATTATCTCAAAGTACTAATCTATAAATGTTCAGTGTGGAATACGTGGGCAGCAGTGAAGACCGATGTGGCGCTCAAGAAATACTCCGGAAGCCCACGCGTCTCAAATCCGGACAAGCATGAAGAATTAAAAAATTCAAATGATTTTGGCATTCTCGAGGGTAGAGTGCCGGCTGCCTTATACAGCCCTGGTGTCTCCGTCTAAAAAATAAATAAAACCATTGATATAAGTGGAACCAGGACACGCGTGTCCTTTTTCATTTGGTGCGTCCCACGTGATCGAAGGATATTAAAAAAAACTGCTTTGCAAAAAGCACAAGGTAAGTTTGCGGCACGTGCAAAATACCTGTAGAATATTTAAATATTTTATAGGCTGACTTTGCATGGTTATTAGAATATTTTTGCAGTGTTTAATAAAAAGATTAATTTTTTAAGATTTCACTACCTCCCTGTGGTAACGTTCACTGAATTCTATTTTTCATGTACGATGAGTATCGATTTGTCAAAATCGAAGGAAACGGGGAAAAAAAATTTGAGTATAAGATAAATCTGTTGCTTTCGTTCGACTTCTACGTTCAATCATGTCGTTTACTTTTAAAATACTGGTTTCAACGTCCGACGAGTATCGAGCAGTTCTGCCAATGTCGTCGACTTTTAAATTTATTTTAATTCATGCAAAACGATGATATTCAACCCACAACGGCAAACACTTAGGTGCGAGGTCCAGCTCCGTCATAATTTCCGATTCAAGCTAATCGAGATCGAACACGGGAGAATAATTAACGTCCCGCGAAGGATTTCTAAAAGTTTCAAGGTTGACCAGAGACAAGCGAGTTTCGCTCTACACTCAATCCTGTGGGAAAGAACGTCCATAAATAATCTCAGGAAAGGGAGAGAAAATCTGCATAGAAAGTAGTCGAAGTGCGGTACCCGTCACGGAAAAATCTTCGTACCTGGACTGGACTTAAATTTCAAAGAATATTCATAAACGTCATCCCGACTCAGCCGGGATTATCCTCCACGACATATTTCAACACCTTTACCATTCCAAGTTTTATGGCCAAATAAAAAAAAAGAAGCTTAAAAAATAAATTTTCAATCAACCCAACGCCATATACGATCAATTAGAATTACACGTTACTCGCAGGTCGCTTATGTGACACGAAAGAGAAATAGCCTTAGCAAGGGAACATTTCATCTTTCAAAACCCACGCACCAATTAGCCACCTACTTTTTAGTCCTGATAGCACTGAGCCATTACGACGTGACAGCATCTCAAATTTACCAAGAGTATCCCATGAATATCAAAAGTTCCTTATCCGACGTTTTAATCACAGATTATAATACTCACTACACCGCCTTATGGAGGAACAGTTAAGCATACAATAAGTACACGTACTATCTATCCACATTCCACCTGTTATTTTGCATTGATAAAATGAATATTTCATCCATGAAGAAACAAACGCATCTTCTGTCCGATGTAAATGACTAATTACAGACACGCTACCGATGTAAGCTAATAATTATTTCGAGCAAAGCTGATAAACACCAATTAACAGAACATGGAGGAATGACAACACAAATTCGTCAACGGCCTAATAACGGGCAGGTGATCATTCGCGTCATGACTGATATAAACTTGCATCCGTCACCCTTGTTGAACACCTACAACCCCCCTTAGTAATGCGCGTTACACAGTAGGCGTAGGGTAGTTCGAGCTAGGTGGTAAAAAGTTTCAGCTGGAAGGAAATTGATATTAACTATGTTCTCTGAGGTCGTCAACGGACAGCCGGCTGTTTAGTTACATTGTCGATAATGACGAAAACTGTAAGCGAGTTATCGATCCGTACCGGACCTGAAGATCGTTTTTAATTTGAAAAACGGTATATCCTTTCGAAAGGACAGTACCGTACGAAATCTTTTTAAAACGTAAACCCACTGAAGATCTGAATCCATTGGAAACAGATTGTCCTATGAGTTTCCCGTGGCAGGATAATAAATTGTCCAATCCAATTTAGCAAGTCTCCGTTTCGCAATGGCCAATCGCATAATTGTCAGCACCGAAATAGGAGAGCCGTGCCTTCCTACTGATTGGATTGAAAAAGGCCTGTCGACTATTCACAAATTCGCATTCGGCCTTCTCAATGCGAATGTTGTTGGTAGCGCCTCGTGTATATGTGATTCCATGTATGCCGACAATGCGGGTTAAAACGGATGCTTAATTTTTATTGATTTATCGATCTATCTGATTGTCAGTTCTCTATCGGCCTCTTTCTCGATCTTACGTAACTCTCCCCATCCTTGTACCTTCTGTCTGCCACTTGTCGTATCTGTCGCTTGTCTTTCGAACGATTCTGATTCTCGCGGAAGTCACTCCTGGCAAATAGCGATTTTACTGGCATCTAGTGATTCCCAGTTGAAAACCAGGGAAACTCGTTAAAAAATAAATTCGCACAGCACGCACTTCGAAGTTTCACTTGAATACGAGATTTAACGAGGGGCAAATCGTTTTCTCTCTCTGGATTAATGTTGCCTGCATTCCTGCATTTACCGCGCGAATGCATGACAATGCACCGGGGAAATGTGCACTGGCAATAACTGTAAACCTCGTTCGAGTATGATCGTAGTAAGTTTAGTTATTTATACAGGATAATATAGGTAATTAGGAAGTTGTATTTTATACGGGTACGGTTGATAATATACTAGATAATTATTTACTGTGAAATCTTCATGATTAGTAATGCTATTAACGTGTCTAAAGTATTGTACAAACAGAGAGTCTGAGACAGACACGATATGACGTTTATACGAGCGTTTAACCATGAGGACGGGATTTCTTTACCGGGTTTAATCTCTTATGAATATTTATATATTTATATATACAGTTGACAGGTAAGCACCCTAAACGATCTTCCCTTTGCATACATCAAGCCTGAACATATCTATTGGCTGTGCATTCAGTGTAACCAACAACTGGGATACTTGGTGCACATCTTTTTTGGAAATACTCTCGCCACTGTCTTCAGAGACGGTTGTACCTTGATTGCAGATACCATAAAGCATAGAAGAGACACCCGAAAATTTACGATGACGTAGAATCGCAATAGTGCTGAACTTTGAAAATTCTTAAGAAACAGAAACGTCCATTTATATATAATACAGGTATACCGGAGAAAGGGAATATTCAATTTCTATCCTGAAAGCATAAGGTCAAAGGATAATTCACTGACCAAGACACCCTCCTCGGTAGCCTTGACCTTTCGAAACAAGCTGCATCCACACTGAAAGGTACAGGATTGAAAAATAAAAATAGCGCCTGCCAGTAGTCATAATACCTCGTCAGTGACAATTGAGCCAGCCAGGAGTTGCATAACATCTGATAAAATTATCCTCGTTTACGTCCATTGAGCAGGAGGTAGGAAAAGGAATCTCATTCGACTGGTAAAACCGACACTCGTCCAGGACGAATCGTTTCGCTCGTTAGGTCATGCAAGCTTCTTCGACTCGGCAGGATCTAAAAGTTTTGACTGGAATCGAATAGCCGATTATTCAAAGTCCTACAGGAGGCAACGTATTTCCGTTTTACCCTTGAGATCTCGCGTTACCAGCATCACAATACCAAGTAATTTGGTCAATGATTTCACGGATCAGCGAATCCTCGCTCTAACATCCTGGTCTTGGCTTTAGCTATTCTATCGTACGTATACCTGTACGGCGTATACTGTATACACCAGGAACCATGCAAGTACCGTTTCCTTTTTTACTTTCTGCTGGAGGGCTTCCTCTGCCATCTCATGCGGGATAACTTTGCTTTTTCTTTTTTTTTCTCATTTATTCATTGCTTCTCCTACCAGTCTCCTTCTTTTATCCCTTTTTATAACTTTTCATTTCCAACGCCCCGCCAAATTGGCGAGCGATACTAAAAAGGGACGGAAGACATGTGCTGACGTAATTGGGCCCTCCATGAATTCTCGAACCGAACGCGTGCCACATGCTGTCTTCTTGGGGTCCGGACGCACCCCATGGCTCTCACCTAGGCACTCATATTCCATCGCTCGACCGTGAAAATTTAATGTCCACTGTCTTGGGCTTAAGGCTTGGGTACAGTTACTATAGCGGAAGTGAGACTAGCCGAGGGCGTGGATGCGAACGAAGACGGTTGCTACTACTTCCTAGCGTGCATAAAACGTCCACCGGGAAGAAAGGGTGAACCGTGGGAGGTCCACGGTTGTGAACTTAACGGACGAAAAGTACGAGAAAGACAAGGCACTGTATGTATGTATACACTTATAAGTCCACTATGTAATCCCATTGTGAAATCCGATTATCGTTATGCGCATGCGCTGCATACTGAAATACTGTATATATCTGTATGAAAAGACTGTTTAATCTTTGATGAATTTTCATTGGGATATTTGAAGTGACGTACAAGGCGCCAGTGCGACTGCCGGAAATTTCTGAACGCCCACTGGGTACATCCTACGATATTCTATCAGAATTATTATTACTCTGTTATCGAAGTCGTAACGGGAAAGCGGAAATAGGTGGATACGAGATGGGTGATCCGAGACTTCCGTCCTTGACTCGAGCGGAGACAAAATATGTATGTGTGCATTTATTATTATTATATTATACCCTGTGATTTTATTATTTTTTTTTTTTTTCATTGATTTTCATGATATATTCAAATTTATGAGTGATTCATAGTTGCGTTGGACAATTCATCCCAATTTGAATATAGATATGGGTTTTATGAGGTTAACCAAAATAAAAAGCTTTAATGTCAAATCCTGTATAAATTTTCTAAGATAACTTTTTCTATTAGATGAATGCATGACATTACAATTATCGTGGGGTCGAGTATGGGCTGGTATAAATTTTATTGCTCCAAGATTGCCATCCTACGCTATCCGGTCGTGGGTTTCTTGCAGTGGAATAAATGCTTTTCGACTGAAGGCAAGTTTTCAACGAACGAATTCTTACCAGTACCTGTAAATTGATACGAAGTATTTCAGGATTTTCTGAACACCGGGCAGCTAAATAAACTGGATGAGAAAAATGTTTTTCACATTTTTCTCACTTGAAACGTTACACGGGAATGTCGAGGGTGAATCTTGCCGTGTTTACCGTGCTTAGTGGAAATACGAGAAAGAATGGAATAAAACGATTCCAATTATTCGCCATGACTGGAAAATGATTCGTCTGCGTTTTAAAAGCGCAAGTACGAGAAACAAGTTGGTATTCCCACGGCAAGATGCTGGATGCCACTTTCGCTATTATCCAACCTTATCCCATATATTACGAAACCGTTATAGGTTCGCGTAGCAGCCATTTTTAAGCGGTTCGACTTTTGCTTTCGAATTTTCTCCCAACCACCACCGAACTACAATACCATTGTGATATTATATTGCACCTGCACTTGCACCTGTTCTATCGTACAGTGTTAACTACTTGCGAGCATCCCTTAATGCATTATTACTTGTGCATATATTATTTTTATAACAATATTTAATCATCTTACATATATCAAATATTCTTTACGTATATAACTTTATGCACGTTAAATCGTTACCCAGTAGTCTGCGAAACCGTTACAAATTCTTAATTTACCATAGAGCCAGGCTAAACTTAATAGTTTTACTATGTTCATGGACAATGGAATATTTTGCACTAATGCACCTGAACCAAATGCACCTGTTGTATGAAGCACCTGTTTTACCACCTGACAAGAAAATGCTCTTCTTCGCGTGTGGCAAAATTTTTAGGACACATACAATTTTTGCAATTAATTTTTTCAATCAAACCTTTAAGTGATCAATGCTAACCCCCTTTAGACGTACATTTTCGTTAAGTTTTTTTTCAAAGAATGAATCATAATTTTGTACCGATTTTAATGCCCTACGGCTGTTTCTATTTTTCGAAACTTACTCTACGAATTCACCAAATGGATTTTTGTAGTGTTAACGGTTTAAAAATTGCAACCTACTGTTTAATCGATAAATACAATTCTCTATGAACAGACTGCTGTAATTTTTGGAGCAGTGAATTTGCGGAGCAACTTTCGAAAAATAAAATCAACTATGGCTCATTGAAATCGGTAGAAAATTAGGTTTACTCTTTGAAAAAAACTCAACGAAAATTTATGTATCTACCTATACGCAAATTAGAATTGATAACTTAATGCTTTATCATATACATTGATATTAATGTTTCTCTGGGTTAAGAACACGTGCTGTAATACAAATCGCCCTCCACTACGTTCAATTAATGCATTCAACTTTTTTAAATTCATTGTAAAAATATAGGCCTGGTTTGACTAATGTGCAGCCCAGTAGATACCTTAACCGGTAAATGGCAATTTGAATAATTCAGACTAAAAGGGATGGCAACAATGTAACGTTACACAGACGCTTGAAAATAAATATCCAGACAAGATAATCGGCATCTATTTATTGTCATTATCTATAATTTACAACTATCATTCTTTATGCTCGTTAATGACACCTGATAAGGTCCCTTTGATTATTATTAAATACATACGTTCCCACGAATTCTATCAGCCATTGTTCTACCATCGACAACCCATTTGCCCCTGGCCCTTTTGTATCATCATGAAATCATCCCACAGTGACGTAACAAGACCCACCCTTGTTTTATTATGGATATCCGGAGTTTTTCCCATTTCCGTTAATAAAAATGGCTCTTATCGTTTCTCGTGGATCTCCATTGATACCGTGTATGCCGCTGTTGTCTACGTGGGTCTAAACATTGTCATCCTGGAGGCTGGAAAACCCAGGATTACGAAAATGAGCGAAGGATTTGAGGTACTGCCGACTATTATACTAACTATAAAAACGAACCCGTCTCTGACAAAAGTTTTAGTAATTCTCTAGGTACGTGACTGGTATGTATACTTTGAATAGGGACGGTATTTGAAAGTACATTTTCAAAGTACGAAAAGGTACTTCTACCCTACGTGCTCTTAAGAACAACTTGAGGATAGGAGTACTTCGGGATCGATAAGTTCACCGGGACGGGTTTTGCGTATATATATTTTCTTAATACATTTCAAGTCTTTTTTTCTTTAAAGATTGTATTGTACTTTTCAGTACGGATTGGCAAATATATTTATTCTTGGCCTCATGTGGCCACATTTTGTACTGCCACCGCTGGGCGTGATATTTACTAGCGACTTTGTTGCTTATCTGAACCAGTGGAAGGACATTGAGACTCATTTTTATTGGCTCACTGGAAAAAAGTTGGAATTCTCAAATTTGAAACTTCTTGGCGTAGCAATGCCCGTTTTATGTGTTCTGGAATTATTGTTTCTACTCATAGAACCTTTTTTATTGGGAGACTTTACCTTTTTGGACTCTGCATCTCTTTCACTGTGCCTTCTAGCGTACAATTCAATAACGGCTATGTGGTACGTTCAAGCAGCTGTGATCGCAAGTACGTTTCATCAGCTACGTGACCACTTAATTATGGTAAATAACAAAAGAAATTATTACTTTTCGATACTTCAGTCTCGTATCACCTCTACATGGTGTAGTCTAATTATATATTTCTACTTAAAAACTTTCTACTTCGAAACCAGTTTGAACGCTTATCGGTTGGCTTTTCTCATTACATACTACGGCGCCTTATGGTATGCATCGTGTCTATCTCGAGCGTTAAGAGTGTTGCCTATTACAGGGGCAATATAAAACATTCTTTTCACGTTGCTATGGTTTTGACAATTGAAAGAATTTTATAACCATATTCCATCCCTGCAACGCGGGCGGAAAGTAATCAATGTTTGACCAGAGGAAAGAAACGGTGATTTTGCGGGAAGAAAAAAATATATAAACAGAAGAAATAAAATTTAAATCTATACCTATATATTGTAACGTTGTCCCGTTGCAGGCATAAAAATATGATTATTTTAAATATAGTCGGTAAAAAGTAATATATGCCATACGGGAGGAGCGCGGATTTTTATCTCGCGCTCGTGCTGCCCTCCCTCGGGCAAAAAACCTCGCACTCGGTAAAACTCACGCACTTTTCTCCCTAGTGGCATAATGTACTATTTAATCTTAAACTCAGCTAATTAAACGTTACAGGATTTGCAAAGGAAAAGGGACGTTGAAACTATTCGCAAATACAGAATCCTATATATAAACCTATGCAGCCTCGTATCGAATTTTACAAAGCCAATGATTCCTATTACAATCTTAAAAATGATGTGTGTATACAGCAATCTGTTACTGGCTGCGTACGCTATAGCTGGTATGTTTAGTATGATAGTTTTTGTATGAATGGACCCAATTTTTATTTTTTTTATTTTTTATGTGATTTAACATTCCAATCAGTATTATTTTGAAAATTGCCAAAACCTCTTTAGCAAAAGTCCGTACTCCGTGCTATAGAAAAGAATAACCTCGCACACCCAATATAACGTATTAGAATTTAGCACGTACGAGTCTTGGCACTTTAATTTTCTTTCACGCGTCACGGTTACAGACTTTCAGCTCACGGATCGTTAGTACGTTTCGCGAGTTATATTGCTGCAACTGTTCAACTGGTTTCCATCAACCAACAGGAATATTCAATGTTGGCTCATTGTACCTTAATATTTCATAAAAGAAAGAGTTTGGCAGTTCTTTGGAAACACTCACGTATCCACATATACATATTCTATCCATATATATATATATTCAAAATATTAAATTCTATACTCTATATACTTTACGCTTGCACGTACTACGTAGCACAAGCGAGAGACATATTAATTCTTTAAATATTTAATTTTTCAGTATCTCTAGTAACGATCGGACTGACTTATGAAATACTTGCACATTTGTATCCTCTGATGTACTGCGTTCTGGTGTGCAAATTTATTTGCGACGCAGGGGAAATGATTAATCGTGCTGCAGGAGTTTTGGTAAGAAATTTATAAAATATTAATCCCTCGTAAACGAAGTACAGTAAATTAAAAATATTACTGGCTTCAATTATATTACGTATAAATTTCCTTATCAGTTTGGCGAAAGGATAGCTGCTTTGGCAACACACTCTTCTGGTGCGATATCCAAGGAAGTCCTTAAATTAATGAATGCCGTACAGCTGGTATCACCAAACGTAGACATCGCTGGGTATTTGGATTTAAACAGGAAAATGTATTCCTCGATAGTAAACACTACCATAACGCATATAATTATTCTATTCCAATTAAGAGGGCATTTTCATTAACTTACTATAGTAAATTTTCGTACCCTTAACACTCGTATACTTGCTAATCTAACATTCGAATCTTCGAGCGTAGAGAGTATGCAGTGCTATTGTGCTACGTTAAGCTTTGCATACGGTATGCTCATTTATGTTATACAATTAGACAAGTAATTAGGAAGTGATTCGAAAATACGGTACTTCGTAGATAACCTGTCGTAAAGGCCGAGTATAATGCACAATCGTTTACGTAGACCGAACTAATTATCCTTAAGTATACCTAAACGATGTTTTTACTTTTATGCCAGGAATTAACGTACGAAAGTTACTGTAACGACTGGCAGACTTGTACGACAGATTTACACTGCGTTATCGATAACTCGTGATACAAGGGCTTAAAAAATAATAACAAGCATTTATGTATTATCGATAAAAAAATTTATTCACTGATATCCACCAACGCAATACGGACTCTTGCAGTGTTTCTTTCGGAAGTCTTCGGAAACCGGATACGTAGCTGTCACAGGTGGATTTGCTTCCTTAGGAATACGGGTAACAGCGGAAGTCACATCTGTAACGCATAAACGGGTTGCCGCAAGCCGAGCAGTCGGGTGGAAGCTTTTCGAACAGAAATAACCAGCATTAAGGTACTTTGCGTTTCTTCCTGGAAACTTGGGAAGTCCTGCTTGTAATGGCTGTACCTGATACGAATTTGGACAAGACCATTGGTTGCATCCAAAATTTCCTGGGTAATTACTGACAGGAGGTGCATATTGAGCTTGGGGCACCATTAGGATACCCATTATGTAACATCCAGACGAGACGCAAGTGGCATCTGTCGATTAGAAATGATTATTGAAAATAGTGAACAATGAAATAGTAATATAAACCTACTTCTTGTTCTTTCAATCGAAGCGAACGTCTCTCTAGGAGCTGGAGGAACATATTCTTTTGGCGCAGGTTGAGACGGTATCGTTGCAGTTGGATTTTCCATAATGTTCTTTATATCTATGTTTGCTGTTATGTTAATTATACCCTGGCGCTCCTCGTGACAATTCTCATCAGGCGAACAATTAGTCGAATACTCCGTTATCACATGATGCGTTTCCTTTGTCTTTTCGAAGCATCGCTGATAACAATTCTTCATACAGGAGGAAGTCGTGCATTTGTCGACATCACATTTTCTCATGCAATTTTTATTCTCTCCTGTAACGTACGATTTCAGAAAGCGTATAAAGTCGTATACGAATCTTTTATCGTGCAGTGATCAACGATTGATATGAATTGCTTTGAATTGCATGTAATTTTAGGACAGGGTAAAAAATGATAATTCAATTCCAATATTATTTACCCACAGATTCAGGCTCCGAGTGAAGGTGATGTCTCTTTTGTCTCTTCAAGCAGGCCAGGTAGGTTCTGTAATCCGAATGGTTACAGTCGACAAGTATTTTCTGCACTTCCGATGACGTGGAATCCTCGGTCTCGTTTGCGGATTTTCCAAAGGTTGGAAAATTCGCGAAAATTACGACGATTAAAATTACGGTTCCCAACTGCATGACTGACCAGACGCAATAGCAGCCTGGATTCGCGAATCGTCTGAATTTATATTATCGGAGACCTGGGTAAACGACCTGCGTCGTTTTTGCTATCTTCGCTAGCTTTTTATACGAATTACGGGGCGATGCACTTTGCTAATATTTTCGCCCGTACCTTCGCCACGGAACAAACAAATTTACAGTGCTTATCGTGATCGCTAGAGTTTGCGCGGGTTTGTTTAGACTCTTTGAAAATGAATAGCGCCTTTAATGATTGTAGCCTTAAGGTATAGGAGGAATTACGGAAATATAGGGATTTTTTTTTTAAGCATTAGAGGTTCAGTGATCCGAATGATATGGGATTGGATTATGATCATACTGGTGGGAAGACGATTTTTCATCGTAAGATAAACCGGTATATGAGAATAGCATGTAAAGTAGCTTACTCGGATAAAGAGAGAGACAGAGAGAGAGTAGATAAACATAGATAATTCGCGATGCGTAAGGCAGCGTCCGCCATAGTTTTTACTGACAGGACACGCAGAGAGCATACGTATGTAGAATGAGGTATCGTCATGTATAAAACATATTCAGATGAGACACACTGTTTTTGTAAAAAACTACTAGCATTCCACGCTATAGTGGCAAACTAATCGTAAAGTAATCGATAATTGTAACGTTATCACATGCGGTCTATTTCGATAATGTGATCTAGTAGTTTTCTTGTAACAGCTATTTTATGTATTTAGACTAACGTATGCTTTGCGCTTGCAATTCTAGGTAAAGAAAAATTAACCTTCGGGCATCTAACATTGGAGGTCTGAGCTATCTTAACTTAGCATAGTCATTACCAAGCCTGTTATAGATCCGCGTGCTTAGCGTTAGAAGAATTTAGAAAATTCGGTGTGAACGTTGCTTTATGATACTCCGAATATGCGTTAAATATTAATTCTCGGATTCTTCTGCTGCTAGGCACGCGAACCTCTGATGAATTTGTATTGTTTATGGTGGATTAAGATAGTTTAGAATTTCAATGGTGGATACTCCAAAAAAATTTTTAAACTTAGAACTGCAAGCACGGGACATATTTTAGTCAATTTACAGAACGTTTTTGATATGAAAAATTTTTTAGAACACGTTAACCAGATCGACCGCATACGACATGCCGAAAAATCGGGTAGACTGCACGTGACGTGTTGCCGGATTAATTTGAGTATATATTTAATAACTGAATATGTTTATTATATGTTTATATATTTTTATTTAAATATGTAAATATCTAGTATCGTCATTTGTTCTGTTTCGATACTAGGATGACCTCACATCCGTTCGGTCTTAATGAGACGTTGGGTGACACAGACGTCTAACACGCGATATAAAAAAGAAATACGATTTGCGTTTCTCACAAATAGAATGACGCAATTGTCAGTGCTCGGCAAACATTCATGGAGTTTGCATAGGTGCTGCGGTTTCGTTCCCACACTTAAATTATGTATAAGGAAAAAAAAAAAAAAATAGACAGACATGATATTGTATAATAAGGTAAGTAATATGAAACAGTTACCTACTTCTGTACAACAAGATCCGCTAATCTGTGCGAAACAATTAGTGCTTACTGAGTGAAGAGAAAAAAAAAATAAAAATCAGCCATAGCAGTTACCGTTTCTACGTAGATCGTCAGTTCCAATGCGTCGCCATTATAGAATATTTAAACATAGATTTGACCCGTTCACATGGTACCAAATAATAATGACCTGCCCGACTTGTATCAAAGAAATGATTATAAAAATCACTCACGTACGGATTCGTACTTCATCGACGCTTATTAGGCAACCGTCAATTAACAGTACGATAAGTTACTTACTATCTATACTACCGTTAATTGAATATTTAAAATTCATTAAATGATTTTTTATTCGATAAAAAAAATTATCTGCTACAAAACTTGTTTCGTAGACACGAGTGTTAAAGTATTCTCGATGCTGCGACGTTCCTGCACGTTTAGAGAATCCAAGAAAATACAAAAGGTTCGACAAAGGTGCGCCTACGTCAGGATGCTCATGAATGCCATCCTGCTGCCACAGTCGCTTGAACCAGGTAGCTGAAAATGGGCCCCAAGGATTGGCTACCCCCATTGAGCCGTCGACAAAATCTAAAGGAAATCTGGTACGGCTGGTCTGCTGTTAGCTTGTAGTGAGTATAGCAGCAAAGTAACGGGGCCCCGAGCACAGTGTGTTCAGTATTGAAACGCAGCCCGCGCAATGGCCGCCGTGACCTAAACGTTAAGTGTCAATCGTCCTTAATTTTACGTCTTAATTCAATACCACGCCCTCGAATATGTACGCGCACTCACCGGGCAGTTAATCGGAACATACCTATCCTATGGTGTGCCACGAGGAAGACGATAACTCTTTAATATAGCAAACAGAACCGACGCGAGATCTCCGACTCGTGCTTGCTGCCAGTTCAAGCTATACTATATGCAATGTCGTATGCCAAGAATAACACGAATCTTCTTTAAATCTTCGAGTACGGTGATACAAGTGATTTACGTGCTTTATTTAATATGATCGAAATACCTACCTGTGCCATCAGTTCAGCACAATCTGCTGACAAAGTGAAAACAAGTTGAAGAAACAGTCGGCAAGTTTTATAACGCGTGCAACAAGTGGATCCACATTGATAGTACAGTGATAAAGTTAAATAATCTCGATTCCCTAGATGCCAAGTTCAAGGGCCGAACGAGAGTGAGTGTCAAACAATTTTTTATCCTAATATATTTCAACTGTGTAAAACTTTGAAACTTTATTATTAATGGTAGCCTTTGTTGTGGATCTAAACTGATTCGTTAAAAAAAGCTGGAGAAGATTCGGGGAATTGATATAAAAAGATCTAAATATAGATATTAAAGTGGCAACGGTGCGACTGTTTCGCAGAGTAACACGTGGGGACTATCAGTTCACAGACGAGTCGATGAGCATAAAAAATCAAAAGATGTCCCTTTCAGTTTTCATCGTGTAATTCCAAACTCTCGTCGGAGCTCGACGAACGAGTGAAGCGTAAAGTGAAACTTCCCATTGTTATGATGGTCATGAGTAAGGAAGAGCTAAAACCACATGGTTCGTAGAACGTTGATACATTTGAATTAGTCATTCGCAAGATTTAATATAAATCGACTATGGCAGGTAAAGATTTGTCCAGCATGACAGCGACTGCCGAGTGCACGACAAATTCAGAGCCATCCTGGTATGTAAAGTTCCTCTCGTACCTGAAGAATCATAATCGAGTTGCGCCAGGGAAGCTTGAGCTACCTGATTGTGATTTCTTTATCGTCGCGCCTAGAAGGACTTTACGTGTATTGAAGCCACCGTTGAAGAGCGGTGGATTTTATGAAGCTTCAAATGACAGACCCGAATCAGTGAACGACAGCTTCTTCGCTCGCTGGTCCAAACGACCTCATCCGTCAGGAAACTGCAGATGCTCCTTTCGTCAATCAAGCAGGTTGAGCACCACCGAGGAGCAGATCATTTCCGCTGAAATAAATCGAATAAGAACGAGTCTTTGCGAGGCGGAGAGGACTGGTCAGGATATCGAAGAACTGGAACAGAGGATATCAATAAATCTTGAGAACCTGATTCCAATCACCAGCGAGCCGAAAACTGAGTCCAGCGTCGATGAGAAATTGGCAGCGATCGCTTGTGTGGGCCCCGTCACAGGAGATGAGGTAATCGATGGGAGAATTATAAAGAATAAGATAGTCGAAGATCTGGAAAGGTACATCAACGACCTCCTCGAAGAAATTCTTACTGATACCATAAAGTTCATAGCTGAATCTGAGAGCGTAGTACGCAAGGTCAATGACTGTTCTACGAACGTATGCGTGAACCCGGAACATTTGAACTTTTGCAATTCCTTGGAGGATGTTAACGAGAAGGACAGTATCAAGAAGATTGACAATGAGAAGCTTCCAGAAATTTTGGAGGTCGATAATAATTCATTTAATAATATCAATTTCGCTTTTCATGGCGATGCTGATCGTATCTCTGATAAGGGAGAAAGTAAGGAGGAAGTAAGACCGGAAGGATACGTGAATCATGCTTTCCTTGGTTCGCCTAATGATCCTGATTCCTTGGATTTTTACTTGCATAAACCAATCAGGACTAACGTTAACTTAGAACATCTAGACTGTGTGGATTCCGGTATCAACAGCGTAGAAACTATAGAGTTTCAACCGGATCAAGAACCTAGTCTCGAGGAGTCTCTCATGGAAATTATAGACGCAAAGTTAGGCCGCGGTCCATTGCGAAAGAGTTGGGAGGATTTGAGTGCCGATGGTAAAAATTCAAACGAAATTAGTGAAAAGGTCAATAACGAGGAATCTCCAAAACCTGAATCTGTTACAAATATCGTAGACGAAGATACCTCAAAATACACAGAGACCATAGACGATGAGGAGGTAGAAAGTGAAAAAAAAATGAACGAAAATACGATTTCACAGAACGAATCAAATAAAATTGATAAAGTATCCGAGCTAGATAATAATTCCACAAACGATTCGTGTACTAACAAAAGCTTTAACGATTTGGAAGCTACTAATGACCTCAGCTTCGATAAGCTCCGTTTGGAGCTACAGGACGAGATATCGTCCACAGAAGACGTGCAACTGCGAAACAAAAATGGTATCTCGATCTTTAGAAAAAAATTTAGTTTCAACGAATCGCGCAGAGGTCGCGAGGATAGCTTGAAAATTAAGTCTGTCGACGACAGAAGACTGAGGAATAGCTCGAAGTTCCAACAAGTTGAACTAGATGATTATCGTAAAAAGTGGTCCGAGCAAGAAGGATCAAATTTGCCAATTGAAAATCAAAATCCTAGGGACCTCGTAATGTTACGAAAGAATAGAAAACCAACGATAGTCTTTTTACACGGCTTTGGATCTACTGCTGAAGTTTTCAACCATCAGCTCGAGTACTTCTCCAACCTAGGATATCCTTGCATTGCTCCCGATATGCTGGGACACGGAATGAGCTCAGCACCAGATCGTTCCCGGGATTATCACTTTGAAAAATTGCTAAAGGACTTGGATACGGTCTTGCACCATTACGCCTTCAAGCCCGGACAGAAGTGCGTCTTGGTGGCGCATAACTATGGGTAATACTCTCGAGTAATCAAGTTAATGGCTTTACGATCTGCGGTCTATCCAGGTGCAGCGATTAAAGATATTTCGCTCGCTGTTAGAAACTTTGAATCGTTATAGACGCGTATCAATCCCTTACATGAGATATAAGATAAAAGCAACTTACAAGGAAGCGTTCTGGTTCATTGATAAGTACGGCAATCATCGTGGAATTTCCAAGACAATGTTTCACAAGATAAGCTGTGATCGTTTTCGCTTATTGACTTCCCACATACTTTACTATGACAATATGTTATTAGCTATAAAAAAAAGAAAAATTTTCTCGGAGACTTTCTCGATTACCTAATACACGCGTTGGTGCAAAAATCTAGGTCGATTTATGCTTAGATAATTACGTGATCACTGTAAGCCGGATTGGGAGGTCTTGATCGAGGTATTAATATCGTTCGGTGGTGCGTCAATTTGTATGGCGTTATTTTTTTTGACTCGTGTGACAAACGACCTACGTGAAGCGACAGTGGAATCGCTGTACAATGAAGTATTGAAATTATGCTTTGGTCGTTGCGACACGCGCGTGTAGGTCGTCACCAACGTCTAACGGATTCTTTGTGTCTCATAGGAAGACCAGTAGGTCACCAACGGCATTTTACAATTGGTATTAGCTTTGATATTGTCTTGTAATGTTATTCAGGTGCAGCTTCGCCACGGCTCTGGCTTGCAAGTACGAGAGCAACATTCATCAGCTTGTATTAATTTCTGGAGGTGGTCCCACGCCGTTGGCACCGCCGAGTACGGAGAACGCAGGTCACTGTTGCCTTAGAACGGTTTTTGCGCCGCTTCTTATGTGCGGACTTCGTCGTGAAATTCTTTATTCGGCCAGAGGTCGTCAACACCCTTATTGCGGTCCCGAAAATGCAGAACAATGGCCGTCACATATGAAGTATGTTTTGGACGGTATGGTCTGGCCGGATGGAGATTATGTCTTCCATAGAAGGATCTGCACGCCGACTCTTCTCATACACGGACTTCGTGACAACAAAGTGTCCCTCGTGCAGGAATGCCAAATGGAAAGAGTAAGTTACTGATTTATCTGATATTTTTTTATAAATTACGTTATCCTTCGTGTTATTGTAATCAAGGATTTTTTTTCTTATGGAATTTTAGACTATGATGAAGGCCTTCCTCGAGGCAATACCTGCGGCTGGTCATTGTCCAATGACGGACTGTCCTGATCAACTGAATCATATGATACACTGTTTCATAGACTTGTGGAAGAACAAGAAGTGGTAACACGTGGTACGAAGTTAGAAATCAAAATGACTTTTATACTATTTCTCTTTTTTTCTTTCGCGGAAAGAAAATTGTACGTTTAATTGCATTTACAGCGAGTGTTCTACTATTAAGTTTCCCTTGTGCGACGCTTTATACTAGACGGAGGAGAAAACGTTAAGAATCGTGCCAAATTTTTTTAGCGCAATTGTTATGAAAATCACTGCCCGTCTTTTGCACAATCTTAACGTTCTTTGATCCTTCCTTCTTTTACTCCACCTCGTCTTCGTTTGTTAATATATTTTTGTTGTTGATTAGAGGCTAACGGGTTTTTCTCATATGTTTGTAAGTTGTACCAAAGATGATTTATATAATGTTATTTTATATATTCTACGGCACCGGAATATAACTTATTCATTTACAAGTAAATTATGTTTAGACATCGATTCATCGTGATTTCTCGTTTACGCGACTGACGTGATCATCCTTTTCAATTCCTTGATTCCTAAAGATTTTTTTTTTTTTTTCAATGGGTACGAGAACTCCCTAGGTAATTCGAAGTAGATCAACGGTTTAAGAGTTTCTGATTCAACGGATTTTCCGGAGACTTCATCCATTCCTTCTTCAGAAGCTGTTTCAATTGGCTGAGCCTCAACGTGGGATTCTGTTCCTTGATGATCGGCATCATCCTTTCCTCAAAACTCAGATAAGCTGCCTTCACTCGTTTCTCCGGATGACGATCAGCCTCTGCCTCTTCGGCACTAAAAAAAATAAATAATTCCTCATTTTACAAAATATTGCATATTAATACAAAATAAGTGTTTCTAATTTTAAATTCTTGATTTACCCAAGCACAGCCAATGCCTCATCTATACCATGAGCCGTTTCTTCTTCAAGTACAATTCTATTTAAATTTTCTTCGATCGGCTTTTCTTCCTCCTTCTTCTTCATTGCAACTTGATTTCGTTTTTCTGTGACCGCCATAATTTCGGCTCTAGTTAGTTTTGCTGCTGGTTGTTTACCGCCCACCTTTATAGTAGCCATTTCCTTTTCAAGAAGAGCCTTCGCCTCCGCCTTTTTCTCCAGTTGTTGAAGTCGTTTTTTTTCAAGTTCTTCCTACGATCGAAAGTACAAGTTATGGGTATAAGTAAAAGTTTAACACTCTCAAACGTGCAAGTCAATGAACGCGTGGGTGAGAATATAAAATTGTTCACATTTTACCTGTTTCTGCTTTTTCTTTAGTAATTGTTTGTCATCGTCCTGCCAAGCTTTGTCTTCCGCCTCTTTAGCTTTTTTGGTAGTTTCTGCTTCCTTTGCGGCAGCCTTTCGGGCACGAGCCGCGACGGCTTTGCTATTTTCGCCAACAAATTTCTTCGGCATTTTGACCTGAAAATTACAAAGAACTAATGAATAATGAACGGAAAAATTTGATAAAGATAATGTGAGTAAATATTAAGTATAGTTTTTTTTTGCAAAGTATTTAAAACTATTGTATGGTGATAATTTAATTTACTACGTTGGCAACCCAGCAGAGCATGCGCATGGCCAACGTGGTCATACGGTAACCTAAAGCGTTCAATAATTGTGTAAATATTATTGGAACAACGAAATGTAAAGGAAAGAATTTTATTATCTTAGGATAACGAATGTCGTGGTTAACCAGTGGTGTGACTATATGTAGATTGTTTACTGGAAGATTCTTGGTAGTGCGAAAAATGTCGAAACATACTTCAAAGAAAGCTGGCAAGGTTCAGAAAGCAGCAAAAGTAGAGGTACGTGGATATATAAATAAATTTGACTTACCGAGATCAGAGTGAAGACACTCAAATTTCAATCACGAGTTTAATTCGATCACCTATAAGAGAAATAGTGGTGCGGCATTTTACGAGGAAGCGTGCGACAGCCAAATGTGTCACTCGATATTTACCAGTAGCGACAATGTGACAGGAAAAAGTTACTAGAATCTAGTTTGAAGTATTCATTGAAAGCGGGAGATTTTGATTCTTACAAATTCACATTTCGGATTTTCTGTCAAACGTTTTTGATGCTGGATTGTTAATAAAATACATTGTTTCTCTTTTATTTTCAACAATATTTTCAGGAACCTCCACCCGGTCCAGTTACCGTCGGCAAAGACGGAAATGTTGCCATAAAAATTCAAGCTAAACCGGGAGCTAAGCATAACAATATAACAGGCAAGTATATATTAATATTAACTATTATTATATAGTTTTCTCATTGAATTTCCTTTATTTCAAAGAAATGTGCATCTTTTTATAGATATTTCAACGGAAGCAGTAGGTGTTGCGATATCAGCGCCGCCAGTAGAGGGTGAAGCAAATACTGAGTTAGTCAAATATTTGGCAGCTGTGCTGGGCATGAGGAAATCAGACGTTTCTTTGGACAAGGTCAGTTATTACTAATTATTATAAATCATACATTGATTTATGAATTTACTTGAAGTAGTTCTGTAACAATTTTATATAGGGATCTAGAAGCCGTCAGAAAACAGTTATCGTAACGGGAACGACTGTAGATAACGTTTTACAAAAATTGAAGAACGAAATGACCAGTTGAGCGTTGTCATTAATAAAAATATTAACAAAAGTTTCAATAATACATATCGAGTGAGTTTGTCAATAATATAAATCATTTATTATCACAATATTATTATTATTAATATTATTATTATTAGTTTTAACGTGATTCTTACTTATAACATATATCTTTATTATTTATTTGTTATGCATTTGTATTAAGTACATTGTATTTATTACACAGCTGTATGGCAATTTTATAAGGGTCAATAGTGCATCTTGGTTTACGTTTCCATTTAATTGCAAGAAATTTTTCTTTACCGTTTGAAACAGCAAGTTACGTTAAAATAGTACGAATTCCCACCATAGGATTCTTCACCCTTCACTTTCTGTTCCGCAATTATGATATACAAGGAAAAATGTAGAGAATCGAAAATCGATAATTAATACCGCAGTTATGAATTCTATGTCATCTCTTCCTGACTAATTGAATTTACTGTATTTCCGAATCAACTCCGAATAACTCGAGTCGCAGAAATCCATAATTCATTCTTGCACCTCAAAGACTTTGTCGTCGAGCCAAGGTCGAAAAATCGGTAATGTAGACGGATAATGAGCTCCTCTCTTAGACGGTGCAGTTCCTGCAGGAGCTCCTTCCTGTCTGAGTGGATAAGTAGCCAGGACGATAGGAATTTGCAATTTGATCTCCTTATCGAGACTCTTCGGACTGATAACGAACTAAGGTAATACAAAAAAAAATGATAAATTAATAACAGGGACATATTTTTAGATATTATCATCGATATGGCATCCGTGGATATTTACACTTACATAAACGTGATAAAGGACATTGATCAGATGACATCCTCGCAAGTTTGTAGGCGGCAATGGTGGAACGTACATCTGTTCATTCAGCCATTCTTCACCATCACCAGGTCGTATCTTTCCCCTAGAGACACTGGCCAACTCTCTGGTTTCACTTGCAAGAACTTTATTTCTACAAAGATACTGAATCGTTTCTGTCAAAGATGCTTTTGTCGATTTCATCGTCACCTGGAAACGTTGTTAAACAACTTTTTGCTTATTACCGATAAGTTATGTTAATAACGACGCTTGACATTTACCAATCATATTACTTATGACTATTACAGGTATATCAATGACACCATAAATTCCTCTTAATACAGGATTGTTGTGTTAGATGGAATGTGGTATAATATTTGTTTTTAGTGAAGTTGCAGAAATGCGATACTCACTTTACTACGGTTACTAACTGTGGCTGAAATTCCAATAGTCTCGCCAGGGACGTAACCACCTCTATCTAGACTTACTCTGCAAAATACTGGTCCACCGGATACACAAGAAACACCTACACGTTGTTCCACCTCCAGCCTAGCCGGCTGCTGCACGAAATTAATATATGTATTATTATAAAAGAGATTACGGTTTTTATGCGTTCACAAATCTGATGTAATTGCCTTACTGCCAAAATCGGTGGCTCCAGATTCAAATCTATTGGATTCATCACTATAAAAACTTGCTGGTTCTTATGGGTTAAACCATTTGGCTCTCTGAGAGCTGCTTTACAATAATATTGAACCCATCCGTGCTTTCCTAAGAAAGTAGATGGCAAGCCTAATGGCAATCCCAGTTTGAAAGGGAAACTGTGTATACCGGGTGATAGCAATGACGGCCCCTCTTCTAAAAATAAAACATGTATGTAAATCAGTTATTTTTCAATCTTATTATTATTATATACATATATATATATATGTATTATATAAATTAATTAATTACCCGGTTCTCCGAGAAGTCTCATACGAAAATCTATATAATTTTCTTTATCATACACTCGTTCGGCACGTTGACTACGTACTCTAACAACGCCTTCGCCTACTACGTGAAAATGTAATCCCGAAACACTGAAAATGAAAATAATTAATGAAAAATATTTCTTATTTATATTTATTTTTAGCAACGTTTTGTTTTGTGTGTTCTTCATCGCTTATAAAATTATAAGCTGCAAAGTTACTGCATTTCAAATTGGTTTCGCTAGAAAGAAATTTAATAAACACACTGTACGGTTCGCCGCGGATCTTTAGAAGGTAATTAACAAAACGTTCACGCAGCGTTTGAATCTCACGATAGATCCATCCAATCCATCCAATCCATCCAATTTACCAACCAAAGTCACGCACATGGGGTAAACTTTCATAAATTTAATACATTCCAAAAAATATTGGTCGATTCCTTGTTTTGAACGTGAAACGCGCAAATTTGAACATGCCAAAAAAAATCACCAATATAATTGCCTGTTACGTTACACAATATGCATATCATTATTTCAAAATCATACTTACTACGCTTCGTCGTCCAATTCGATGAGGACTCTCCCAGACAAAAAATGTCCAGGAAAGTACAGGAGATTCGTATTATCGAAGAGTATCAAAAACTTGCTCAGTTTACGCGTCATCTTGCACGCGACTGCTTACGGTTTACAGGCGACAGGTGGTTATTTGCTTACGTCACAAAAAGTTAGCGCAGTTAATACTTAGGCCTCGAAGAGAGCGAAATTGTCACTTCCATGAAACACATAACACCGTGAAGAATTTTGAAATTCTATGCATCTCCACTGACAAGTTTCCCGGCTTCCTTTTTGCCGATGTTGTTTCCTTTTCTTTTGCTTGCTTGTCAAACGTAGGCGAACCAGGAATTCCTTCGAGTAGGCGCCTCTGCAACTCGGGCTACGCCTATGTGTGTTGCAAAATCGTACGACTTATTACACTCCGTTCAGTCATCCTGTGACTTGACTCCAAAGTTTTGAATTAAACGATGTACACACGGTACTGTTACTTGTCTCTTTTTCTTTTTCGATGATTTTTTATATATTAACTGGCAACTCCTCGTGGTAACGACATCCTCGTCGACGCCTCTTGGGACACGAAACCTTCTGTACAAGACCCGAGGACCTTGTCTCTTCCTGACCATTCTTGGAGCTCGGTTCACTTTCGCTCCCTACCACACATTACCACCTTGGTTCTCCAATCCGACGAAGGTATATTCCAGGTTACGTGACCCTGCCGACCAATGGAACTCTACTGGTACGTTACGATCATCTTGACTTACGATTGTTAGATCATAATGGATGGATTGGTGATTGATTGAATAATAGTGGGATGGATCAATATGTGAGAATAAAAATACTCGGGAGACTTGTTGGGTACGAGTGGAGTCGTATCAAATAATAAATTTCTCTTTCTTTGTTTTGCACAATATTTTTTAAATGGATCCTTATTTATTTATACGGACGAAGGTAAATAATTTACTTTCATTTCGAGATCGAAACTCTTGTCAAATCTGTTTATTAGATCGTGTTTATATGATTTACGTTTTGGAAATTATTTATTTTTCAAATGAAAATGCAATCAATTACGATCGGTTGAAATTAATAGTATAGATTTTATTCTATTCTTTTGTTTATATACTGAAGTCGGAAAGTTTCCGGACGAGGCCTGTAAATGCCATCGAACTCTTTTGCCGCGTTTTTCTCGGGTAGTATTCGAATACATTGTGTTTTAGATTTATGTATAAAATAATCTATATCCCGCTCTTTTATCTACTGTACAATATAAAACATACCTTAAAGGTTTATGCGTTTCAAAACTCTCCTACGGCAATTGATATATGAAAGCATATACGTTTATATTGAACTGTTGGTATTTAACCGATAAATGGTAAGAGCAAAGTGATGATTTATAGTCGCATGTTTCATCAATTTACCGCTAGATGGTACTACGTTCGAAAAATTACGCTTACGTGAGCAAGTAATATTAGCGTTGACTGAAGAGAGAGACTGGACAGAGATGAGTAGGGAGACGCCCAACGCTACGGTTTTAGGCGATATCAAAATCGTGGCGGTAAATCGTAGCAGCGAGTCTGGAAGTAGGATTTTGTGATTATCTCCTCCGTGGACAATGCAAATTCCGTCGTAGCCGAGCTAAACGTGAACACGAACGTGTAGCTTGGCGCGCAAAGGATCTCCGCTACTCGCAGTTGGTTCCCAAAACAACCCTTAGAACATGACCGGGAACTATAGAACTTCTCAAGAACTATTGAAAAAGGCCCATGAGGGCATAAAGCCAAAAAGGAACCAGAAGAAGAAGGAAAAGAGAAGAAGACAAAAATTAAATGCACAGATACATATATTGAAAATTCGAAAAATTGAAAAAATACTACTAGATATTATTAGATCTTGAATTAGTTTAAAAATTTATTCAAAATATAAAATTCAGGTTAAATCAAAATCTCGCAGAATATACGGAGTTCATAAAAATTGAATTGAAACTGTAGAATATCGAGAATAAATTACGTTCAAACTGAAATATTAATAAATTAGGCGTTTGGAACAATAAAATAATTAATTAAATCAATAAAGTGAAATATTAACAATTAGAAATCGGAAACTCTGGCGAAGCATATTTGGAAGTACTGGAAGCTGCCCAAAAATGTGTGCGCGCAAATTCCTCGCGTAGGGGTCAGCGAGTGGGAGCAGGCGGGAAGTGGGGGGAACGCTTGAGGCAGCATTCGGCTCATTCATCCTCGAGCTGGTCTCCTATACTGGTCTCTTGGAAGCACCCCTCATATCCATTTCCAACCTTCTACTATTTCTATATTTCTTTCTTCTTTACTTCCTTATTTCTTTACATTTAATTCTTTACTTTCTGATTTATCTCTTTCCTTATTTCTTCTCCACTTTTATAACCCTATTCCTTACTCTTCTACTTCTTAACTACTTTATTTCTATCTTCCTTTCTATCTTCTCGTTTCACTCTGTTCCCTCTTACTTTCCATTGTGCTCGTCTTGCTTGTTCTATTCCTTTGGTCTGGTCGAGCATATTCATTCGAGTAGTCATATAAGGGTAGTCACCCTGTTAGAGTAGCTACACGTATAGACCATGGTGTCGGGGGTTGCCCTTCCGCCTCATCCGCT
>JASANN010000233.1:2082331-2122247 GCA_031762395.1 Calameuta pygmaea | reverse complement strand
TCTAATTGTTAATATTTCACTTTATTGATTTAATTAATTATTTTATTGTTCCAAACGCCTAATTTATTAATATTTCAATTTGAACGTAATTTATTCTCGATATTCTACAGTTTCAATTCAATTTTTATCAACTCCGTATATTCTGCGAGATTTTGATTTAAGCTGAATTTTATATTTTGAATAAATTTTTAAATTAATTCAAGATCCAATAATATCTAGTAGTATTTGGAAAGCTTTTTTCGAATTTTCAATATATGTATCTGTGCAACTAATTTTTTTCTTCTTGTTCTCTTTTCCTTCTTCTTCTGATTCCTTTTTGTCTTTATGCCCTCATAGGCCTTTTCAATAGTTCTTGAGAAGTTCTATAGTTCCGGTCATGTTCTAAGGGTTGTTTTGGGAACCAACGGTGAGTAGCGGAGAACCTATGCGCGCCAAGCTGCACGTTAATGTTCACGTTTAGCTCGGGTATGACGGGATTCGCATTGTCATTTACTACGCTTTCTTTCATGCATTTATCCTTCCTTCTTCGTTATTTTCTTGACGGTTAAAGTTACTTACCTGTTACAACTTAGTTCTCTGAGCGAAATATTTCTTTACTTCCTAATTTTTCTATTCCTCCTGCTTTTCGACCTGGTTTGAATTTCTATTGAAAACCGGATTTAATGGCAAATCCTCGCCACAGAAATGCTTATTTCAGGAAGAGTTTAGGTGAAAGAGGTTCTGCACCACTTGGCGGAATTTTCCGAAACTGCAACAATGCGGTACTTTCCGGAATTAATGGAAAATTTTGCCTGCGATAAACAATTTTCAAATAATAATGGCGCGCTCCTTGCTGAAATAAACTTATAAAGAAAACACTTTCCACAAGGTTCGTAACAATCATTTTATTGGTAATACTTATTTGTGATACACATAGTATCCTTATACTATTGAATACAGCTGCCTGCAAGGAAACAAACAGTCAGATACGATATAAAGTATACTGGCTTATTGTACCTATTTATTTAGCGCATCCCGTATTGCCTACCTACAGGCGTCTTTATATAATCGTACAAGGTATATGGTAAGGATAATAAGTAATACATGCTCGTTTGCTTCCGAATAGTTGTATGATCCTTTGTAAATACGTCGAAAAATACATTCATATAATATGATATACGTTCTATTTCAATTCGTGCAAGTATATAATTGTATTATGCGTATATTTGACGACGGAAACCGAACGAAGTACTTTTCATTGAATGACAAGAAATTTTATTTGTAGGCACCAGCATAAATCTATCGGATCTACATCCTTGGAAAATACACGATTGCGTACAATGTATCAGTTATTTTACTTAGTATGTATGCATCGAAGTCGAACTTGTCTAAAAAAAGTAACAGAGAAAATTACTTCGTTCGACTCATTTGACAGATATGATATATGAAACGCTAAATGATAGTACATGTGAGAATGACGACATTATGCATATATAATTAGTTATTTACAAGTTTTATTGTTGCCCTTACTATGTCCTGGTTCATTCCAGATCATTTTCCATTTTAGCCAATTACCAAATGTTACGAATACCCCATGTCACGCTTTTCTTTCCTTCTTTATCTACGCTGGAAGACTAGATTAGAACATTTTAAACCCTAACGGGCTCTCTAATTAACTCCTGCTTATTAAATATTACAAAGTTACAATTTAATCGCGCTTCGACGAATAATACTTCTTTAACATTTCTATTATAATGCCCTCCCCATCTGTATAGCATGATTGGCACCATTGGTTAATTATAGTCTCCGTTAATAAAAATCATTATCGACACGATAAAGTGAACGATTGTTAATAGAATTCTTTATATCTTTCCGCTTTTAGACTAAAATTACATCATTACCAGTACAATGTCATTCGAGTCTTTTGATGAAGCGTTTACAAAATTATGAACAATGCCAAATTGTCACCTTTTTCAGTCCACGATACGTAATTTACTTAGGTCTTTTTTAGACAAAATAAATGAATAATCCTCGCAAAGTCAAAAACAAGAGAAATAAATCTGCGCTACATGTTTAATCACTGTAAGGATACAGTGAAATTTAAAAAAAAAGAAAAAAAGTTACAAATCAGAACTGTACAATATCAAAACATAAAAAGACGTATCATACTTGGTCTTTTCAGTAAATTTACCTTCATACCGATAATCAATTTCTGTGACAAACATCTGCTGATATGCAATAAAACATGATTTCCAAAAATATATTTGTGTATCCACGCATGCTTACAAGTTACGTGGATACTTAATAACTCAACGAAATGGATGTGAATATCCGTCAGTGCAAGATGTTCTCAAGGAACCGTCAAATAGAAGCATTCCTAAGAACCATCCGCTGGTCTTAAAAACGCACAGTAGTGATTTTGCCCATATTATGAGCTAGAGTTTGTTCCTTTCAAACGCCATGATCAAATTCATGATATCCCTCAGCACCAGTAAACACAACGTCCACCCAGACCCTCATGGCTTCTGGGCTCGGTGCCATAAGATGATAGAGTCTTGCTGATGTTTTAATGATGAACGTGAGGGAAGGTTGCGGCGATCGAACAGTATTCATATGATCCACATAGACTTCCTCGATAGACTGCAAAGTAAACGAATGATTAAATTAACCTTAAACCAGAGTATGATTTACGTCAAGCATTTGTCTCACCAAGTCAAGATTAATACTACAATTTATACTTGATTTAAGTACCTGGAAGTATATGACGCCACGTGCTTTTCTCGTGGTATTGTCACTATAATACGATAATGTCTTCCTCTTCCTGTCAAAGACAAACCAACGTTTATTCCAGTGATGAAACTTCTTGCTCATCTTCGACAAGTAACCACAGCAGCTGGTCGTGTCGACTGTGACATCATGAATCAGGGGCAACTGATGTCCAGCTGTCTCAATATGATGTCGTAGGTCCAACGACTCCGATTTTATTGGAAGATATCGCGTGAGTGGCCTCTACACATATAAAATAATTCTAACTAATCATCTGTACACCTTCGATATATTTTAATGTAAAGAAGAAAAAAAAAGTAGCATATACACACCTGTAGTTTTGCCTTTTCGCGATGTTTTATTGGCTGTAGTGGTCCGAGGGTGTCTAGCTCACTAGAAGTTTGCGAAAGAGGACGACTTCCGTTTCCGTCCACGATACCACCACTGTTGTTGCTAAGTCTTTCGCCTTCCGTGGAACTTCTGTGATTATCTCTAGTCTGTGAAAACAAATGCAGATATATTAATAAGAATTCATATAAGAAATGAGGTGACAGTTTTAGTCGCTACACCAGATTAGTCCTCAAAGAGGAGTTCAGTCTTAGCAATTTCAAAAATATCTACGACATAACGGAAGTGCATGAGCTTCCTGAGTCTAATGTTATTTATAAATATCTAAATGTACTTTTTGATTTTTTATACTATCTCACGTGCCGTCGTTCGAGAAACAAATATTGTCTTAGGCGACAACTGGCTTCCTTCCTCCTACATTTGAAGGCCCATTCGATAAATTACGCCTCTCAAAATAGTCACCATCGAGAAGGCAGTGCTGAGGATGATATTTATGAGACGTAAACTAGGATGACTCCACTACCCAGTAAACAACTCCTTGTTCGTGGATAAAATTCGAACTAGTTTTAAATTGCAAGCGTGATAACGATCACGTGTGTAGATACGACGCTACTCTACAATTCCTTGGTCCAGTCCTAAGTGGAATTTTCATTTAGCGACTGTAGCATTAAGGAGAATTGACTTCTTAAGGGTTCTAATAAATTTCTCTTCTTTTACGTAATTGACCGTTAAGACCAAGTGTAGCAGGTCTAACGAGGTTCATTAGATTAATGAAATAAAACAAGTAAAATTCTCAGAACTAACCGCACTGCATAAGTACAGTACTGTGCATAAGTGCAGTGTAGAATTAGTACTTTGCTGCACCAGTGCATTTTATATGATACAGTAACGCACGAGAGTGCCGTCAATTGATACCTGCTATTAAGAAAAATTCATATCGTGAAAGCTACCGTCTATGATTCAACAGAATTGATTCTACCGGCTTCATCAATCGTAAGGCTTATCTAATCTTCCATTGGGCTCTTATCTACGACTTGAAGATCCTAGGAATTCCGACTCACGGAAATTCGAACTCACGTTGTGTCTAGCTGCGCAACCGATTTATTGTTGGTCCCGGGATATATTTTTAGGTAAGAATTTCAATGGCACAGACACCCACCCTCTTCTTCTGTATTATTTATTTAATAATTTCTCTTTTTTTTTTGGGCAGAATTCAATACTCGACAATGCTAAATCTCTTTTATGTTTCAGGGCAAGGGTTTGTGTGTGTCGTATGTCGCCAATTCTTTTACGATGAAAATCGCCCAACCCACACGGCCCATGGAAATGGCTATTTATCGATTACGATAGAGCCTCGCTAGTTTGTGACTTCTAGTGTATTTTAACGGGCAACACTTTTTGAGAAAAGCTCGTAAATCAATATACTAAAAAAAAAAAAAAACGTCACGATCTTGGACTGTCACCAATTGTTGTGTCTTGGATTTTAGCCTATAATAAAATCTTCGGATTCGAAGACAGATAAGTTTCGCATGCTGTATTCACTGGAATAAGTAACAGTGGCAAATGTTGCCACATGTGCCGAAATGTATTTTCACTGTCAAATTATAAATACGTGTCATAATTTGTTTTTTTACACCGAAAGTTACAAGTCGTTAGTCTCGAGGAAAAAGAAAAAAAGTTTTCAGTCACATCTGGACCGAGTCAAACACGTGGTTTCGATTTGTATAATCGTTTTACAATCGGTCACCGTGTTTCAGATAAATTAAACACTTTTCTCTACGTTTGTTCTTTCATCGGTTTCAGGTTTTTTTTTTTTTTTCCAAAAATATATAGCTTCAGCGGATCCACGAATAAGATGTCAGGACCATGGGACTTCTTCACATTGAAACTCATACAAAGATGGCACCTCGAAAACAAATATTCCTATTGGACAGATCATAATTCTGTATACCTAAGGTATTATGACTAGTTTCTAAATTAAAAATTATTCTCTTTAATTTTATAGCACTGCTCGGTATTATGAATCTTATTCATATAATAAAATACTTGGCTACTAATTTCCAGATCGCGAAGTATTTTTTTTAAATAATTCTCCAGCACTATTTTCTATAACTAATATTATTTAATATATCTGTAATCTATCGCAAAATATAAAAATGGCTTGATAATTCGATAAATATATAATTAAAAAAAATCCATAGTGAACAATCGACAAGACTTACTCGTCGTTTCCTAACGTGCTTCTTTCTAGATCCCATCATATAATTCATCCACATCAGTGACATAAACGGCGCAAATTGTGCACCAACAAAAATTATTAACAAAAATATTAGATTTTCCACTAAAATAAATATAAGTAAAAATCCAATTAAAATTTTCGTTAAATCGCACAACCTCTCGTTAACATCAATATCACCGTACGATAATTACACTCGCGATAACGACTCCTCGCGAGCAGAAAAATACACCCTTGAAATTAATCAAGTACCAGAACCAACTGTAGGCTAGACTCTGAAAACTGTTCAATGTTAAATCCTTGGTGGCATAGTAAGAACTGAAGTTTCGGTGGTCTGGCTTACCCATATTATTCACTAAACTCACCGACCCCCACTCAGTCATTTCTCGCGGAAAGCCGCCCCCGCAAACACAACGATCCCATTCATAAGGGGAAGGTAGGAGACCACTTAGAAAATAGCTCACACTCTATATCAATATACATAGAGTTACTCATCGTTAAATAGGGAAAACACAAGACCCTTGTAGTTAGGGGAATATTCAACGGAGCGATGAAACAGCACGGAAGCCCCGACATATTTTAAGCGTTCTGACAATCATTGAAAACTGGATCACCATGTTGCGTGATCCATGAACATTTTCAAGCTGATCCTGATTATGAGAAGGATTTTTTTTAAGCACGCAAAACCTGCATCAGCGTTCATCGTTTATTAGGGTAACGTATCGGCGACATGTGACCACGGCATGTGTCACAGTGACATACATAGTTTACTAGGAGAACGAGTCTCTTGTTAGGTGATCTGCATGGCACGTGTGACGTGCATCCAGACCCAGATGGGAGCCAGTTGCGAAAAGACATGCACAATGACGAAAACGTGTGCCCTAGAATGTAGATACTTGCGAAATTGGTTGCATCGTGCTATTATATCCGGCGCCAAAATTGCGGATTCCATCGTGAAAGTCGAATGGCAGGCGAATAGTGTATGATAAAAATGTGCACGGATACGCGAATACGTGAGAGAATAAGAAGATACGGAGAAGGAAGAGAATTTATTGAATCCTCAATTACCAAAGCGACACAGCAATGAATTGCAAAGTCCGATATGTCTGCAAAGGACTTCATGGTTGCAGAAATCAAAATGCAGATTATCGAATAAATGATTTTTTAAATATTTTTTTATTCGTCTGGAGAAACAAAATAGGACGCGATCGGTTATTTAAAGGTACAATTTTTTTTTATTCAGATTTGCCATCTTTTTTTTTAAGTACTGCTTCCTTTTATCAGCCTTAGCCTGACTGTCCTTCCTTATTTTAACGACTAACGGCGCGTGTTTTGATAATAATAAAAAAATTGGTATTTCACGTCCAATACGATTCCCCGAAATAATAAACATACGTGAGTGTACAAGCGACGCAAGCTTTTAAAGCACACGTCACCTCGAAAGATCAATCCCGTTGTGCAAATGTGACGTAGGGTGTTGGGGCATGCGATATTTCCTAACATTCCGAGTGCCCGTCAATCCTCAACAACTGCATACAACTGTTAGCCGCATCTAAATAGTACAGATTTACGCGAGAAGTTGCCGTACTTAATGCTTCTAACGTAGCACATCGATGTCAAGGGTAACAAGAAAATTCTTAAGTTACGAATTTTCGATTTCGACAGAATTAACCGTGAGCCTCCTAAGCCACGGTAAATCATACGGCGTCGCCGGAACGAAATCACTGAATCGTCGAGTACACACGTCTTTCACGGCCGTGAAATTAACCTGGAATGCCATTTGTCCATTGCAAACAACTAAATAACAAGGAATCGCTATATTACCGAACAAACGCAGTGTTAATTAGCATTAATCAACGTCGTAAGATACAAATGAAAGCTCTTGACTCCAGTACCCCTTTTATCATTCCTGCTCGTTCTTTAAGTCCCTGAAGACAAATTACCCTTGTACAAATTAATAAAATCATATTTCAATTTCAAAATTATAAATTGCCAATAATTAACGTATCATATGAACAATTTTTTAATACCTAAAACCAAATCATTTTATCATTCCGTCATACTTTCTACGGAGATAATTCACGGTATCTTTGTAACGAGTTACGAAATTTTTGAAAAATTATCTATCGCTCTTCAAAATGGCGGATATTTCTACCTGGACAAAAATTAGTTGGAATTTGATCGCGGCCACTGATAATACATTCCTTGAACGCGATTTCGACTCTGATATCATTTTTCGGTAAATCCTCGTATCAGTCAGACGTCAGCGTCCATAGACTTTTAATATGGAGAAATTGAATAATTTCTTTTCGCTCATCTGCATCGAGTGCTTCTTCTTTGTTTGTCGGATATGCTTATATAACGGCAGGCAGACGGTTTTAAAATATTTCCAGAGGAGCTTCGGATTTCTCAGGGGAGATGAATCCGAGTGAAATGCCTTGAAACAGGTGCGTGGTAGAAGTGCCTTCACCCGAAATAGATCTTCACCTAGCCTTTGGCCAATAATAAGATATTCAAAAGCGTAGGTCTACATGCAAACCGCATATTTTTTTTTTTAATATCACACACGCGAGTTACATGACCGATCGTATGAATCATTTCTGTTTGCGATGAATGATCGTAATATTTTTTTTGTCTTCACTGAAACCTGCTGGGGTGGCATTGCTTCGATGGTTTTCGTATAAGAAAAAAATCGACTGCTCGTAGTTCTCGAGTTCTCAAGGTTGGTAAGATTGTTTAAGAAAATCTTCATCGAGACATAACAAACGAAAGAGGTCGAACGTCGCGACGCTTCAAAAGTCTAGGACAGCCAAGCGCCGAAAACTTTGTTCCTTGAGGCAAAGAACGATACTCGGTATCGTTATAATAATCCACGCATGCGCTTTGGGCGAGAAGCTTGGACAATCAAAACAGCAGGTGTTAAAAATTTTGCAAGTTCAGCATTTTACACGCTCTGTTTGTCATCTGGTGAAAAAGAAATTTTGTTACTGCGTCGACTCTTTCTTCATCCTCAGTATCTTGTTTATCAGTTTTTTCCTTTAGAAAATAAAGAAATCAACTTATAGTTCTCTTTAATTCCTTGTTTTTTTCCTTGTGTTCTTCAAACTCTAAGCGATCTCTGTTTAACAACGGATGTGGCTTTGCTTTATTTATACTTCGGCAAATAACACTGGTCTCAAAAACCGAATGTACGCAAAGCTGTTGGTTTGATTGGCAGGGAAGCTTTCAAATTGACTCCCACGTTTAGATCCTCAGCCTAAGGGGTTTGCATGACGAGATGCTTTTTATAGACAAAGGATATACAATCAAAGGATGTGAATAAACTGATTCTTCATAATTGACCCCGATATTCATTCATGGATCTTCAAGATTAATTGTAATGTTAAAAAATTATAAAATACGACAACATCAAAGTCACTATGACTAATTTTCAATGACACGACGTCACGTGTCTTTTAGTTAAATTAGACTTTTCCAAATACTCACGCTTTCATTCTGCAGGAGCGTGTACGAGTTGTTCGATGGTCCAGGACTCGATGACGTGAATTCAGAGAGCTTTCCCGGCGACAGCTTCTCGCTAGCGACGACGTCAGCACCGTCGCTGCTTCCGCTACCACTGAAAATGGAACAAGCTCGTTTATTGTTAAAACTGAAAAGCGCCATTACGGTAAGAATTTCTTCAGGCCTCAGGATCGCTCGTAACTTCCAGCTAAGCGGGTACGATAAACCGTGCGAGCTCGTAAAAAGCAGAAGCTTGGAAGGTTAAAAATTGAGAAAACAGTACCGACCACGAGGAAACATCAAACCCAGCCATAGGAATTTCAGCTCAAAATAGGGCAATCATTGCACAAGCCTCGAATATTACGCCACATAAAAAATATCGCGCATCAGTAAGGAAGAGTATTGCAAAAAAAAAGATAAAGAATATCCCAAGACAAAATTATTCTAAGTGAAAAAGTATAATACACCTTATTCCCGTAGCTAATCTATATCCCGTCGTCTGGAAAGATCATTAGGCTACTATGAAAAAAAGCTGAATTATATAAAGTATAAATTAAAGTAAAAAATACACAATAAACAATGCCGCTCCTTACGGCACAAAGTGTGCCAATCGAATGGCAATTTCACTTGCGATTATAATTGGCAATAAATAATGTCCGACCAGACTCACAAGTATCGACGATATAAATTGTTACTGAATCTCTCAGCAGGCTGGTAGCAGTTCTCAGAGAGCCAATCCTTAGTGGTTAAGTAGCACCTATTACTCGTGATCAGAGTTATCAAATTGCAGCCTCCTATCCTGGCCTCGTTTATAACAACCTCACCCACTTCCCTGATGTTCATTTTCACTCATTATTTCACGCACTAACTTCGCTTCCGCACGAATCACATTCGTGCTGGGCTTTGCGATAAATCTTTCTCGTCCATTATATGACTTTGCTGTCTTTCTCGCTCTCGCGTTCGCCGTCACGTGCTTTGCTCGAATTCACACGCGAATCATCGAACAGGTTGGGCCTAATGCTCCTGTACGACTGCTACTAATCCATCGTGATACTTGCCGACTATTTCACGAAGTTCACTTTTACTCCCTCGTTGGGGATGTACAGTGCGTTCCTGGACGCTATTAGAGTTAACTCAGCACGATAGCATATACTAGTATTGATATCATATCGTGTGATAACGCCCCTCCATTCCTAATAATCATCATGGAAATTATTGTGGATTGTAATGTATTTGCGAAGACACGTAAATCGAAAGCAATATTCTATACGTAGGAGGTTAAAGGTTGAGCAAAAGTCATAATGGTATCACCAACATCCTAGGATCACTGGTTAGACCTTAGTTCATTGGTTTTGGTGCTGGTACTTTACCGAGGTAATGATTCAGAATGATAATAACTTTATGGGATTGTTCATATCCGATAAGCCAAGCTCGAGGATCGATTATTAAAATTGATTATTTTTTCGGGATATCGTCAGATAATTTTTTTTTGACCATTCGATTGTATTCACTTTTTATTTAAATATTGATATTACTTTATCCTTGTAGGTAGGATCGTTCGAGATTCTTATCTTCGATTTTTAGAGTTCATGCTATGTGGGAGGTGTTCTTCAGAAATCTATTAAAAGTCTGGATCTTTATAGCTGCACGTTTCGCTTAACGCTGGTACGCACGTCTATTCGCTTTACCTTTGTAGACTCTACTGACTGGTCGGGTGACAACTCTATCATTTGTATTACCGATAACTCGTTCCGACACTGCAGTCACTACGATATCCGAGGTTGTTAGTAACAGGGACAGACCGAAGTCCATTATTCACTCAAACGAACGTGCAGAGAATACATTTTGAAAACAGTTAGTTCCAAGAGAAATTTAAATTATTGATTATAGAACGTGGTGCGATGCAATGATTCCGATAAAGAGTGTTATAGGTCACTCGGAGCATGCTTTGAAATATCTGAGGAGTAGTGAACGCGAAGAAAATAATTACTTTAAATATTTATTTCTTATTTATTTTGATAATTTTATATACCGGGTGCTCGAATTCTAGGCACGTGCCACATTAAAGTTGCAACAGTGTCGTTAGAATTACCATTTGACGCCTTTCCTTGGCAATAAACTTAACTCGTAGAAATTGGCAGTCGTAAGTGATTTTCTGGACAGCTGTTCTACTACGCGCTTAAGCCGCATCTTCACGTTAAATTTTCTGTAGCCTATATAGAGGAGCACGCGCGCGGTATTAATAAACTGTTTTACTCTTACCTTTCTGTTGGTCCTGTTGAGTAGCTGGAAGACTCTTCGCCAGACTCTACACTGTTGAAGGATGCACAATTCATTTTTCTTTCTTCCCACTGAGAGCGCACTTCGTCCTGCACTCTTCTTTTCAATTCCTCTACTCTGCGTCGTTCCTCCGAGATTACCTGACTCCCTGTGATTCACGTGAAACGTACAGATTGATGTAAATAGAGTTTTGTAATTTAACTGTCTTATTTATATTATAATTAATATTAATAACAAAACGTCCTTACTTACCTTGTTTTGCTAAATGAAGCTGTCGATTTCTCTCAATTTCCTTGAGGGACTCGATAGTCTTCCTACCTAAGCTGCCTTGATTATTAACAATTGGCGAGTCATTCGTTACTCGAGAGATCCTATCGAAATCTTCTCTGCTCGGCGATCGCTTCTCTTCCGAATTATCGGGTGAGCTTTGAGCCAAATCTTCCAGTTCATCGTCGATGGCGCGCAGTCGGCTGCGTCCCTGTACGGAGTGTTGATATAAAAACGTCAGCTGATCGATGCATCCAATTGTATAAGGGAAGTTCTACTTGCCTCCTCCAATCTTTTCATGTGACCCAGTTTCTGTCTTTCCAGAATTCTCGTATCTTTAGTCGCAGTATTATTCGCCTGGGAACGTTGAGACTCCAAGTGATTAAGCTGAGCCTTTCTCGTTTCTATTCTGGCAGAGAGTTCGCTGAGGTATCTGCAAGAAGGTATCATTTAAGTAAATAATTTTCTTCCTCTTCAAGCTGTTGTCTTTAAAAATTAAATGGCAGCCAGATATTGAAATCTATATAATACATAGGTGTACACGTACCTTTGTAGTTCTTCACGAGTTGCTAGTTTACTGGCTTCCTCCTCCAGATGATGAAATTCAAGGTCCTCGAATGATTTTCTCTCAGCCTCCAGGATATCCTGCTGCGACGTCAATTTTTCAGCCAAGTCCTCGTGAACACTTTCATCCTTGCAGTTGGCCAACTCTTCTTCCAACCTGCTACAAAGTTGCTGAGCTCTTTGGACACGACGCTTAGCTTCCGCTTGTAGATTTGCCTGGGTCGAATTGTCCTCGGCCATTTCTCGCTCGAGTTCGTTTATCCTCATCTGAACTCTAATCTTTTCACTCTCATCCTGCGTAAGCTTTAAAGACTCGGATTCATATTCCGCTGACAGCAGAGCTTTTTCCAGCTCGAGCTGAAAATTAAGATAACGTATGATTACACAGCATCCGCTTTGGTAATGATTACAGATGTCACGACATGCGCTTTTTCTTCATCTATTAGATATTTAAGATGAAAAGTGAAATTACTTTCACATCATTTCCTCTTTCGGCTCTATCGTCACTGTTAAATCTTCTCAATAGTACTGCAACAGCTTTGTGTAATGTTTTGGCCATTATAGAGACCACTGTGCTTATCACGTACACGTAATTAAAATCCTACGCGGTCTGTAATTCGTGCATGACTATTGCTAGACTGTAATCAACGCACTATCAATGGACTTTAAACGATCTAGTGATTCATTGAGTCGTAGAATTAGTAAAATTGTTTAATATCTTGTCAACTAGAACTTATCGCTTCGAAGTGTAAGAGAAAACTGAATGTAAAGTCACATGGAATCGGATGTTCGGACAGCAAATGCCGGGATGGACTTATCTGGCCACAAAATGTAGAGTTTAACAAATATTAGCTTGCTGAGAAGTTTACTGCGAAATCAACGGGAAGTGATGTAATCCATTTATCGCGTTGATTATCCGAGGGAATGCAGCTCTACGTCATATTTAAAATACTTTAAGCATTATTTCTAAAAATATATAATTCGTCACTAGTAGCGACACGCATGTTGGTCTATCACATCCAGTCTACATTCCGGAGTAAACAATATATTCATCATGAACTCCTCAAAGAACTGACTGAGAACTGTAAAAGTTAAAAAAAAAAGATTATTGATAATTTTCTAGACTTATCTACCTCTCTTGTTATCTCCTCCTCTTGTATCTCGATATCCGCCACACTTCTCTTCAGTACATCCATGTTTCCAAGAATGTGAATTTTTTCATTTTGAAGAAACTCTATGTACTTTCTTCTGTCCTCCTCCTCGAGCTCCTTTCGCGCTTTATCAGCCTTTGCCTCATTGGATTTGGAGTTATCCTTCTCGGAGTTGTTTCTCTTTGGCGTGACGCAAACGTCTTTCGATTTCGAGAGCATGGATAGTTGTTCGATAGCTTCCAAAAGATCATCGTTCGATATGGCTAATTTATTTTCAATAACTTCGCAAGAATTGGACAGCTGACCGTTCTTCTTTAAAGTCGCACTGTTTTGATTGTTCTTTTGCGAGGACGATGTTAAGACGACATTCTCGTACGGACTTTTGTTACCATTGAGTGGCGCAAAATTTTCATAACTGTGTCCAAAACTTTGAGATTGAATTTTCGTACCATTCAGCTGTATTTTGCCATAAGAGGATTGATCTTTTGCTTCGCTTCGTACTTGGAATCGCTGACAACTGGTCTCCCCGTTGAATCTTAGATTCTCGTAATTGGACGGATGAGCTTGAGTAATTGAATTCGAAAAACTATGGTCCCCGTCGCCATGACTGTTTGGCCATTTAATTGTCTGATTGTTATTTGGCGTAGTCGGTTGCAAATTCTCTTTAAGATGCGACCCATCGTAAATCTCGTTCTGCCGAGAATTACCGTGAATTCTGTTATTATTAGGCGAATCTCCATTTTGAATAATCATTCTGGAATTTTCTAGACTAACATTCTCATAGGCTCCGCTATTATTCTCCTTGGTAGATTCGAATGAAAATTGTGGTTGATTTTTGGACGGGCTCTTTGGACTGTCAAACGGCGAATTGTAGCCTGGTCTTTTTTCACGTGGAAGCGATCCATTGGTCTTGATTCTGAAATAAAGTAAATAAAATTTATTATCAAAGCTTAATTACACTAAGGACTTAAATCTACCGTAGCTTTCTTATGCCAACCTGTTCGGCTGTCTTGGTTTCTCCATGGTACTTTGTTTCTCGTACTCGGCGCACATTGCCAAAATTTCCTCAAGTCTCATTTTCTCTTGTCTTTCAACTTCCTGCTCCCTCAGTCTTTCCTCCTGCGCAAGCTTCCTCTTATTCTCAGCTTCCTTTCTTTTATGCTCGGCGTCAGCCTGTCTCTCTCTCAGTTCCTCGATAGAACATCCACTTCCGGTACTAGGAGTCGGACTCTTAACACGTGCGTAAGAACGTTTCTGTTCGTTGTATTTTGGATTCCGATTGAATGCAGGACTCGGCGGCTGAATTCTCCTCACGTTAGGATTAGAGCCAAAGTTCTGAGATGAATTTGGCCCAAGACCATTCATCGACAATTCATTCATATTCGTATTGGAACCACGATTACAGAGATTTGGATTCGAACCGAACTTATCAACTTGTACATATTCAGTCGTGGTCTTGGCGACAATTAAACTTTGACTCATATCAAATTCACGTCCAAATTTGTCGTACTCGTTGGACTTTTGGCAAATCATACTGCGGGACATAAGATCAAAATTCTGAGAGTGCTTCGGAATTATCATGCTCTGCGACATAAAATTCTCATTATTGTTCTCGTGATAGTGCGGATTGTACGTTTTAAGATAAGTATTGGCAGTGGAGTACATTTGAATTTGATTATAATTAGGCGTAGACGTCTGCATGATATTCGGAGTGTTCGATCGACTCGGTGTCTTAGCGTGTTCGATTTTCTGTCTGTTATCACTGGAGTAATGGTAACTCTGTTCGTATGGCAAGCTTGGCGTATTGGAACGGCTTCTATCCAGATTCACAAAATTCTGATAAGGCATGACGTTGCTCTTGGATAGCGAGGCCAAGCTCGACGATCTCGAATGACCAAGAATCTGATCAGCCGGTACATTGGCCGTGCCACTGCCAGCAGGAAAAACCTTAGGAGACACGCAATTTCGATTTTGCCTGGCGAGCATCTCGAACTTCGTCAACTTTCCAAGGAAACCTTCGTCGTCGGAGCAGGAGGAATTTCTTGGTGATTTTCTTGGCGCGACTGGTGGTTTTCTTTCCAGATGATTATCCAGGTTCTCAGCCAGGGAAAAGCTTATCGGTGCCATCGATATCCTCGAATTAGGCATCACAGACTTCAGCTGTTTAGCTTCAGCTGGATGATTGAACCTCATGTAATTGGATCGACCAATTGAGACCATACAACCTAAAAGCATAATAGGCATCGAATCAAATAATAAACACATAAATTTTACCTTATAAAATAGTCGGTCAGTGATAACATCTCACTGTTGGAATCGATAGGATCCCATAAGCGACGGATCATACGATTATGGTAATCAGAAGACATTCGTCTCAAGTCATTTAAGTAATCATAAATTTATCCTCAAATCGATTTTACCTTGGGCAAGACGAATCGGCGAATTTACTGGTATCCCATCGACGCATGTATTTCCGTTAATGGGATGAAGAGTGACGACACTGTTGTTATTCTCGATTGTACAATGAATAAGTTCCACGCCTGTGCCCGAGACTGGAATATCTGCGTCTCTGCTGGATCCTAAAGTCACTCTACCTGAACAACAGAGAATACCAGTTTAACAGATGGCTCCTTTCTTTACCATTTCTATGTACACAATTATAGGTATTTTTAAACGGTAACATGTTCCGGACACGTTTTAATCGTGACTCGACCAATGGACGCGCTCACTAATTCCGTCCGCGAGCAGTTGCCACGTTTCTATGCTACGTAAATAAATTACATTATTAATTAATAATAATTACATTAAAATACCACCAGCAATGATCATACTCAAATTCAATTTCGTTTTTAGTCTTTGTCTCTGGTCAATGGCCGAACGTTCCTATATTAAAACGATACCGATCTCTCGGATTTCGTGCGCACGCGTAACCCACTGAAAAATGAGCAGCATCGTAATTTTATGCCGAATGAACTTCAGCGAACAGACCATTACGACTGCGCCGTAGGAAGTAAACTTTTATACGATCTAGCTACTCGGACTTGTAGGCGTGTCTCGTTAAAGGAAGCGTGAGAGCCATGAAGCTTTCGTGGTCAATCAAGGAACTAAAGTCGCTGCCAAGAGTAATTAATGAAAGTTGAAAAAGTCGCGACACGTGCGACAGTCGTGGAATCGAGTGTCGTTAAGTGAATTATTATCAGTTCGGCGCGATGGGGAAAGGCGGGGGGGGGGGGGGGAGGAGACGAAAAAACTTTCTCCTCACGAAAAAAAAAAAAAAAGTTCTAACTAATGGTACAACGTTAATCGATCCCATTATCGGTAGTTTTGAATCTTGGACAAAGTCCAGGGTGCGCCGGTACCATTTTGATTTCCTGATTGTTCACGACCAATTTCGTGGTCGAGGACTATAATTAGGTTCAAGTTATTCTAGTTGGACTGTTAGGCTGCTTCTTGAGAGTTGCGCGCTAGCTTCGGTGATTTGATTATTATGTAAAATCAAGAATAAAGTCGTAAGTCGCTTTAAGGTATAATAGGCTCAGTTTAAGTTCTTTAGTTTTAATTATTATTATTATTCGAATAGGCCTCGGTTCATCCATGTTCCTGGATACGTTGAACCTACGGCATATAATCCGTGGTCGCCATTCCAAGCTACACTAAATGCATTTCGTAGGGTATTTCTACAAAGGACCGAGTTTATATATAGTTTTGGCGCGACGTTCCTCAGGCCATTTTGTGTCTTTTTGGAAATACGTCTGCCTCCACGTTCAAAATATCAACGCAAAGACGGCTCTGCGCTTCTAGCCGACAGCTGTCAAACTAAATGCTCTAAGTCAGTGAGAAGCATTGGAAGAACAATGGTTCCTCACTTTTCACGTCACGGACATCGCGTGGCATCTGAAAATATACGAATTCCCATAGAACCGATTCGATAAAAAAAAAACCTAAAAATCTCAAAATCTCGTCTCTGATCGTTTTAAAGAAAAAATCAATTTACCCACTTAATATCACGGATTATAAAATATTGTTGTCTTTGACGAATCGTACACGTACGAAGACGGTGCATTGAATTGAGCATCACTGACGTCATTTTGACGCACGGCTCGTCCCGCGTCCGCTTAAGATTTGATACTCGCGTTAAAAAATAAAAAACCTTAGGAATTTTTTAAGTCTGTTTCTCAGCTGCATAATCAGATAATTGCATCATGTCTTTTTTATATCAAGCGCTGCGTAGCTCCCAAGTCAGGAGACAAAGAGAACACGAGAGAGACGTTTAATAAATAGGACCGGGACACGGTGCAATTTCAGGATTAGAACACGGGTGATCTTTTAGTACGTATCACCAGCTTATAATAGCTACTTCCTGTTCGCCGATATACAACACGAGAATAAGGACGCGACAAATTCAGGCCAGTTTCCTCGCCTATTAATAACGTCAGCTCTACCGGCAACAACTCAAAAGTAATTAATACTACAAAAAAAAAAAATCTTTCATACGTCTCAGATCAGACAAATTTTTTTCCTCCCTCAGTCGCCACATACACCTTACTAAACGTGACATCCGGCGAGTTAAGCTAAGACCAAAAAAAAAGAAACAGGCCTAAGAAAAAACTTCCTTAATGAGTCCCCAAAAAAAATTATTTCCAACCCCTACCGAAATGCCAGAATCCAAATCGAATCTCATCGTCGAACGTTCGATCGATTGTCACGAAAACTTTGTGCAATAACGTTTAGCAGTTCCGTCAGTTCGAGCTAAGAGAAAGTTTCGCAGCGTCCGTTGGGACGTGCTATAAATTACGAGAAGCCTTATAAGCGTGGTAAGTGCACATACATAATGGCAGTACCGAGAGACAGGTGCAACTCGGATGAAAACGAAGAAGTAAAACAAAGATAAAGACACTGGACATAAAAAAGCCCTGAACAATAAGGTATAACGGATTCCGCGGACGGAATGAAAAAAAAAATATGAAGAAGCTAGAAAGGTACGACTATCCTCGCACACTTCTACATATGTATATCTAAGCCAGCAATAAGATTGTTAAAAGCCATCGGAATGAACAGGCTCCAAAGTAAATGACGTCCTAGACTGCAGGAACCATTCTAAGCGGGTTCCGTCCAAGGAGAATTATATTTTCCCAGAGCCACGAAGATAGAACGCGTCACTCTGAAAATACATCACTTTGAGGATTGACTCATGCAATAATTTATATTGCCCGCGCTGTGCCCAACTATATATAAGTGTCGTGCGCGAAGCCTGGCTCGCTCTAGGTTACTGTCCTCTGTCCTCCGTCCGGAGTAACGCCTTACGCCATTTATATACCCAGTGCACCGGCGATTTATACGTGCGTATGCACCGGCTGGAAATGGCACGATGGCGTCGGATGGCGAAGAGACCAAGAAGAGGAGAGAGAGAGAGAGAGAGAGAGGGGAGAGAGAAACATACAGGATAAAAAGAGAGAATCAAAGGAACGGCTAACGGCAAGAAAAGCATAAGAGTCAAGGATCAAAAAAAAAAAAAAGGAAGGACACCCTGTACAGTAGCATCGAGATCCCGTCTGCGATCTGGGGATTCTTTGTGGAATAATTTATTCAGTATACACGTACAGCTACCAAGAGGCATCATCCCTACCGAACGATATCGTCTAGCGATGCATCTCGAATTACACGCGATCCGTCGCGAAGCATAGAGAGCGACAGGAAGAAAAAAAAAAATTAGAAAAAATATATACAGAGCAAAAATCCCTTTGGTTACGAAGGATCGAAAGTCGGCTCTTGAGGTACTCCTGAAACAGCTTCCATCCATCCGGCAAGTTGCGTTTACGCGGCAGCCGTACTAACGATAAGTGTATTTTTAAAAAGGGAATCGTTCGTATTTCAACGTCGCGCACGAGACTCATCCCGGTGTCGGCCTAAACCACTCGTCGTCCATGTACAAGATATCGTAAACCCACGGCAGTACAACCAAACCTTAGCATCTTACAGCACTGCTGTTTTACGAGGAGCAATGTCAATTTAACGTTTAACCTACCTTCGGGCAAAGGATGTAGAGTCACTGCGGTTGACAACCGGCCGCTACCCATGGAAACAAGATGTGGCGCTTCGGTCTGAACACGCAAGGCTCGTCCAGCCTCGCGAACTTCTAGACCCGCCGTAGACATTCCTGCGAGACATAATAAAATCATGAGATCACTAATTACCCTGAAATACGAAGAAACAACCGTAATAAAGATACAACATCGATCATTTGCCCGATTTATAAGATCTCGTTAACACGTTAGATCATCAATACTTGTCGTTACCGAACACGCGACTCTTTTGTCATCCTACAACGAGGATACACGAAATTAGCCGTATACAAAATTATCATTGGAAAATAAAGTAAATTGCTTTTGCTAGCTGTGGTAAAATTTAAAGAGGATCGACGATCCGATCATGGATGACGAGAGCCGATGAAAAAGAGTGCAAAAAGTCACGTCAAAAACCGGTCTTCCCTGATCGGCCACGTGCATAACACGTCGAGGGTATCTTTTTCTCGCGACTTGGGTCGAACATCGACCGGGTCATGGGGTCACGTTGAATTACGATGACGTATACGTATATTTACGTATACGCAAGTCTTCTATTCGATGGACGCTCGTAATCGAGTGCGTGACAGTAAATCGTAGGAATGTTACGTCGTCGCGTGTTGACCTATAGTAAACGTCAGAATCTAGTTTGCCAGTTGCACCTATTTCCCGTGTACGTTGGACAGCCGCGACAGCCTTACGCGTAACTCGTGAACGCACGAAGGATGCAGGTAGAGCGGCCGGTTATTGCGTCATTCTTATGTCAATGTTAGAATGAGATCTTGTAACGAGTAACCCACGTGGCGCAAGTTGCCGGATAGCGTAAACCGCTGATTGAGCCGGTAAAAGGTCCTTGGCGGTGCAATAAGTCCTTATGCACTTCTCGGCTGCACTCGGTGCCACGACTGCGTCAGTTTATCCGACTGCGATACAGGCGTTATAATATGGGCTGCGTTTTGCGGTTTTAATTGAAAATTTCAAGCTAACGAGGAATATTAATATTGTGCACTTCGGGCAGACCGCGGATGGACCCTGCGGCGGTGCATTTCTGTGCAATTAATATTGCACGGAGGAGCTTTGAAGCTGTGCATGAGGAGTGCAAATTTAGTCTTACAGAATCGTTATATATATATATAGAGAGAGAGAGAGAGAGAGAAGGAGAAACACAAATTTATTCGATCTAGATTACGACTGCCAGATCAAAATATGGATCAGATTTTGGGTTTTGGGCTTATGCAGTCACCCCACTGATATACCAACAGGGAATTCGATGAATCCTGATGCACTTTGGTGCATTAACGCGTATCTCGATTGGATGCCGTTTAACGACATTCTAATTTCTATCGAAAGAACGGATACAGAGGGCAGCACACTCTACTGTCTTACTTTTCCCTAAAAAATGCCAAACGATTAATGTCCACTATCGCAACAATCTCCATGCGCCACCTACGAAGACTCTATGTGCTCGTCGTTCTTCCATTGGTAGTTCGCGGGTTTAATCGCGAGTCTTAAATTACTGGCTAATGAAATCCGAGGAGGCGTAATTCAACCAGGCTGTGCATGCCCCACATGACCATATAACAAACTACGGTTGCGTATCGATTTCTTGATAAGCGACGTGCTCTATAAGGTTGGCTTTGAATTCGAGTTACGCTTATAACCAGTCGCTGCATAGATAAATGTTCTCTCACGCGGCTTCACTTTGACCTGAAAATATATACCGGTCAGATCTGCCAGTGTTCCGACTATGCATAATCAGCCACGTGTACACTAAAAGACGTTGTTATTTGTAAAAAAAAAATTGCAATAAAATTTTCCGGTCTATTTTAAATGTACCCGATCACATTTTCTTACCGGACAGTACCGCACGAGCTGTACACGTTCACTGCCATACGATGTACTAGGCTCAACGGGATGCTCTAGCTTAATGTGCTTAATTAAAGTTGTTTCAACTCGTTAAGATCATTCGCACGGGATGAACAACCCTGACAGCTGCGTGCGGTTCAAACGTACAAGGAGGCACCAGGTTCGGCGAACAACTTGCCGGTCTCGTGATTCTATTCTGGTCGAGACAAATATCCAAGCCTGTCCAGGAAAACGGTACCGCTGTTAGAATTTAACGCAGTAAGAATTTCCTAGGATCCCTCTAGGGTCCCTATGGAGAACTATAATAATTTCCAAGTTACGAAGATTCGCGTAGAACGGCGGGCCTATCGTAAAGCTTACACTGTTCCCTTGCATCTGCACGTTCATTTGGCCGACAGACTGGACCGAAGGAAAGAGCATTTTCAATCAATGAGAAAAATGGGTTAGATCAATAAACTGGTCTGCGTGGAAGCTGAGAGCGGCGGTCCAAGATAATCGTTCTTGGGATGTTGGTAGAGAAAATAATCAGCTTCGAGAATGAATAAACATTGACGTCTATCTATAACGCGTGAGTAACGCTCTGAGGGCGTAACGCGGCATAAAGTTATCCAACCAAATCGAAAGAGTTCAGTCAATGTTACTATTTGAGCGAGTGGCAAAGAGATCCGAGAAAAAAGTCAAAGACCGTTTCACACGTTGACACTGGAACTTTATCGGTTTCTCTTGTGGAACGACGGAAATAGGTTATGTTGGCTATCCGAACGTGGCAATGTATTGCGCAACTATGGTGTGTGCATGGAATATAATTTCTATGCCACATGCTCGAATTTTCATAAGTACGATGCCCTTTCGAACGCTTCGGTTTATATTGAAACTAAGTGCCTGTCGTTAACAGGAATTCACACGATAAATCCTTGATAAAGTCCTCACGACCCAGATGCCTGTTTGCATCGTACAACGTACTGTATACCAAGCCCGATGCACTCAGGGATAATATTTACACCAGGATTTACGAACACGGAGCGATAATTATTTACCAAACTTCTTTTCGTTTCTCGTGAAAATGTCTGCGTTCCATCAATTCGTGTCGCGAGACAGATATATATATATCTGATTATTATAATACATAGCATCATCGGTATCAGCATTGCTGCGTGCTACGTTAACATTGCAAAGATAGGCATTCGAATGCGTGCTTGTAAATAGTGCGTTCGAAGTACCTTAAAATTCAGTCCTGCGTCCTAAAAAGAAAACCTATTTCTCAGTAAACGAGAATCCCAAAGAACAAGGGCTAAAAGTGCATAGGATATTTTTAAACCTTAAATTACGAGCAACGCAGGTGTATACGACGTGTTGGTTAGGATACCTAACCTAAAAAAAGAAAAAATTTTGTTAACCGTGAACTTGAGATACATATTAAAATAGTCTTCGACGTCCTCTGTACAAATGTATTCATACGAGCGAGCAAGAAAGTTAGTTTAAATAGACTAATAAAGAGGAAATGGCCGCCAGTCGGTATTCTCTTGTAGGTTTAAAAAATCCCGCGACAGCCAGTTTGTCGCTTACCTCTAATGTATCCACGTTAATTGCATAACCCTCAACGAGTTTCCCTGATAGAAAAAGCAATTCTCAATTTTATACGTAATTCCAGTTCCAAACGAAGTATTCGCGTTGGTTGAGTCAACTGCCGAGAGATGGCGCCGCCGTCGCCGAGCTCAGAGTCAAATTCAATCGTATACGAATATAACTAGCAATGCTTTCGAGAGACTCGCCTGCAGGTTTTGAGAAAAGCGACAGTGTGCGTATAGCGAACTATTAATATTACTATAGTCACGTGGAAGAAGGTATGCATCGCTATGCAAGTCGTAGGTGCGTTGGCATTTACGTGGTTCAAGTAGCAACTGCTCCAGGCATCGCTACGCCCAGCAACGGCTAAGAGCTACGTGATCCAGGAAGGTACGAGACCGGGCAACCTTCTACTAGGCAAACGTGCAACCTGCGCGTACGATAATAACGATAGCGTCGCAGGGACACAACATATTCTCAGGCATCGCTGAAACGTGGCGATGATCGAATACACGGTGGTAGGAAAAATATTTGCAAGAGAAATTTTCAACGTTCAATATTGATAAGAACGAATATCTTTTTTTCATCGAGGAATAAAGAGGTACGTACTTTCTTTTCGCGTATCGAAATCGAATAATAATGCCCGTTATACGAAGTTACATTCCGAGCAGTGATATCATCGTACTTGCATTCTTGCCTGATACGGAAATACGTGTACGTTCTCATGGTACATACATCTAGCGACGCGACCGACGCCTTAACGTTTCATAAAAACAAGTGTCGCAAAGAGAAAAATAACGATCGTCCGAGTGACGCGGGTTGTACGATATTCTATAAATGTCTTAGTGACGAATTAAGGAAAGCACCGAGAGGCTCGTGTAAAGCAGATTTACGTATGTAAAATTTTTGTCACGCGCGACAAGTAACTCGCGTGTCTTCGTCAAAACGTACGATTCCCACGCTACGAAGTTGCATACGCGGCCTGAAGCGTCGGTAAGTTCTCTTTGGTAATTGCAAAATAACGAGTGGCATTGTGGGTAGTGCGAATAAGTCAAGCAGGGCTTTCGAAAAGGGCTTGTAGTATCTCAAGTGTCGTAGAAGCTCAAGAGGCTCGCTCAGCCAGCTTCTACCGGAATTAAGTAGCTCGAGTCGGTAGCAATTAAAAAAATTAATAAACCAAGCAGTCATTTTGTAGAATAAAAAAATCCCTATCAACGAGAAATCTTCTCTGCTGTAATTTTACAATTTTATTTAATCCTCTACCCTGGCTCTTACACTTAAGATACCGTATGATTCTTGATAAAGTTCACAGTGTCGTTCCAGTCTTGAAAACACGTATAAAAATTGACGAAGCACAACGCCAAACAGCTATTTTCCGTACAACCTGAAATTCAAGTACTTTCGAAAGAACCTTAACGACCCACCTCATAAAGCTTAATGACCTCTCCCAAGAACCTAACCTCGTATAAGAATGTGATATCAATCTAGACGAATACTTTATGCCAGTCCACACGAAAACTTCCACCACGTGTCCCCGGTATACCCAGCGAGACGAAATTTTCTCGACGAACGGCAGGATATGTTTAATTAGTCAATGCCCGTAAAGAGCGTCGATGCGGACTCGAAATTTTAAGCCCAGTACACATCCCAGCGACGCGGCGACTGGAGGCAGTGTCAAAAGAAGCAGTTGCCAGCCAGATGCGGTCTCCTTTCATCAGCAAGGAACGTTCACACGAAACAAGTGTCACACAATACGATAACATTGCCAGATATAAAAGGGCTGCCTCGTGGCTTTTGTTATCAAGAACCGTGGAAGACGTTAATCTGTAAGACAAGCGTGAAAGTGCTAAAGTTATTTCCAAGAGACTGTAGGTTCGATATTCTTGGAATAAATTTCGTTAAATTAATTCGACACAAGGTATACGTATACACGTATTACACGAGGTCGAAAATACGTAGAGTAGGTGCTCCACCGTAGTCATTATAATCACGCTAATTGACTCAAAGTCAATTAAATTACAAATCAATATAGATCCCCTTCTGCAATCCAGTACGTTGATCCTCTCTTGTCACCCGTACAGACGCCATATATACATCCTGTTTCAAACGTGATCCACCTCCTTGGTATTGATCCGTAATACTCTTGGTCAATGCTAAAGGTGATTGTCCTTGTTAGGGAAGCATCCCATATGTATCACGTGCTATCGTACGTACGTACGTACATACATGCTGCTTCTTTCGGCACGATCTATGATGTTGCACGCGTAAGCCTGTGACTGACTGGGCTGCCAAGTCACTCAGCCAACATACGCAAGCAGTAAAACGAAAGGGTAGGATATGGGATACGTAGCAAGCCGTGCGTGTAAAAAGAGGTTCACGTGTGCGGCGGATGTTCTATATGCGGCTACCGGACGCGCTATACGCTTGCTTGACGCAGCACTGCGTGTACCTGACGGTAACGTTACTAAAAGCGTGCGTAAATAAACCGTAACTGACTGTATGTGCAGCGTGAATAGTGTAACCGCCAGAAATTCCGCACTGCGGAATCGTTGACGCCTCGAGAGAGAAAAAGACTTGCGGAAAAAGTGTGACCTTCGTCGTGAGGTATTGCACGTGTGTCACCTTGGAAACCCGTAATTTCAGGTGCGTAACGCGTCTCTGCGAGGACATCGTAAAAAGTTTCGTAAGACCGTGCAAGGCAGTAGCGGAACTCATGATGAACTGATATCAAAATTCGATTAATCGTTGATCTCTATAATTTTGTTTGGAGGCGCCTGTATTTTTTGAGAAATTTTCTTTTATCTTGGTACTCGCGAATTTATTGTATTGTTTTAAATTGCGGTTTGGGTATTTTATCAACGAAACAAAAATTGATTGGAACTCTCTTGACGTTCACGCTTATCACAAATATTGAACGTTTTGATTAGAAATGATTTTTTTTTTCGGACGTTCGTTAACACTCCGTTTTATAATTTACTTGTTTTCAGGTAAAACAAAGGAACGATACGTGCATACGGATGGTTATAATTGGTGTATGATTTTCGTGTATATTTTTTTTTTGACAGATCGAAAGCAATGAAGTCTCTAGGCACACGTGTTTCTGCATAAAAGTTTGCTACAAAGTATGCATATGCATGATTGTGGACTAATTAAATTTTAATTTTCTAATTAAGCATCTATTTACGTTACCCTATGGAAAACCACGTGTCATATGCTCAGGCTTGAATAGCTCGGTAAGTGTCGAAAAAAAAAACCATTGAACTCGTGGATCGAGGTAACGCGTGATAAGAGAACGAGCGAAGAAGACTCATCTCAGGTACGTGTCGCGCGAACGTCTAATAAATTATAGCTTAATGTCGCAAGAGCTAAGTCACTGGTAAATGTTTGTACGGTAAACAATTAGCGTCATTAGAAATAAGCTACGGCAAGAATAATCTTGAGAAATCGAATAAATATTAATTCGCCCCACAAAAGAGACATTGAGCTCAATGCGCAGGCACATAGAATTTTATCCAAACGAAAAGATCGAATATCTCTTGTTACGTACACAAAATGCCAAGCAGCGATTAGTCAACGTGACGAGTTCTGACGCCAGAGGCACGTCGTTCTTTGCAAGTAGTTCCAAGCTTTCCCGTAAGAGCGCTGAAGCTGTCTTCTCGAATAACGTCCACGGTCGACGCTCTTGTCTGAGATCTTTAGCCCACGGCGAGAGAGAGCCGAGCGCACGTGCTTCCCAGAGACAAATTTCGAGAAATACACTTGCAAGAGACACCGCGCGTTATTTTCCCTCTACGTTTATAGTTACCTTACACTTTGAACTTCGGAAAAGCAGAGCTTCAAGATTACTTGGAACTCGGCAAAGGAAGACGCATGAGAGAGAAAAAGAGAGAAGCCTGACGAAAATATCAGTACGGACGGGGTAGGGTCGTTGCGCGCGTACAGGTGGTTTATTTTTCCCTCGCAGATTCTCAGATTTTCTCTATCCTCTGCGAAGAAGACAGGGAAGACGAGAAGAGGGTGGACGAAGATGTAAAAGGAGGTCTTTAGTAAGTACGAAGACACATCGGATTATATTCTGTGCAACATAACCTCCTCTGTGCCCTATGGTTGCTCGCTGACAGTTCCAGTAAGCGTCGGGAATAGAGTGACACGTGACGTCACACGCTCCGCTTCGCATAACCGTGACTATTTAAAACCGCAGGAATCCTTGCGACAAGATCACCTTGTCTCTCCATTCTCGATACTCGAGTGAATAAATCGACTCTGACTCGCGTCGCGTCTATCTGGTCGATCTGACGTTTCCAGCTACACCGGCGTATACAGGGTTATTCAGTTCGAGCGCCCGAGACGTATCTGACATCTAGCGTGAGATTCCTGTAGTTAAACAACATTTGATAACAATGCGTGGTGAAAATACGAATAACGTTTTTAAAGATTGATTGGCGAATTGCCAACCCCAGCAAACTCTTAGTACAGGAAGTAACAAAAATGATATCAGCAGCCCTTACGCGATTTTAATCAGTCAAATATTAGAAAACTCTGTTTACACTTGATTGCATAGTGTTGGTGTAACTGACTAAATAATATTAAAACTATTTAATTTTACCGATACGTTTAACTCTGAACGTTACTGTATATAAATGTCAAATAAATTATATATCTACTTTTGCGACTACTTATTGAAATTCAGCACCACACGCTTATAAATTACACTAAAGGATACCGCAAAAACGCATTAGCCTGGTAAATTTTCAGGTTAACGCGAAGACAGATCGGACAGTGTAAATCGTTCTTAAGTTAATTGCGAATTCGTGCGAATTAACCATAAAAAGAATTTCCCGTTTCCTGGACATCAGATACGTTCGCCAGATTGTAGAACGAGACGTTCCTCAACCTGAAGAAGACCGATCCCTATATACATACATACATACATACATAATACGTGCACTCTCTATTACCTTCTTGTCCGCGACAAAGACGTACAATTCAGAGTCCTGAATTCTCTCCAGTTTCTCGCAGTGTCCGCTGCTACGTAAACGTGGGCTAATAACGCGTGGTAAGCGAAGTACATGCAATGCGTGGGAAATGATTTTGGGTTGGCAGTACTTAGCCGTCGCTACAGAAGGCACGTTGGTACGAATGTCACTTTGAGCCCACGTATCGATATATGTATACATATACATATATACGTAGCAGCAAAAGCGTGTTTCTCCAATGAAAAGAAAAATGATCGGATGGTCTCTGGATTTCGTACCAACGTTAAAGACATTCTCGCGAATTCTTGGGACCAGAAACAGACGAAAGATAACAATACGCTCGTCGGTACACCTCCGATAAGAGATAAGGGAGTTCGAGAGACTACGGGTTAGCGTGGCAAGTATCTATAGAGGTTATAAAGCTTATTTCTCGATGCTACAACTTTACAGCGTTTTCAAGATGAACGTTTGTAATAATAATAAAAAAATAAAAAAATAAAAGTCGTATAACCCTCAAACCTCTTTGGCAATTTACATCGCGCTACATTAAATTCGTGTTACGATATGACATCGTCAGGATGTTTCCCGGGTTTCCCGGAAGGTTGTCTCGCTTAAACATTATCCGAGGATCGTTAACGTAATTAGGTTTGCCGATAAGAGAAGAGTCGAGGCGACGATGGATGCAGACTTTATATATTTCCTAACGACATAATCGCTACCGTCGTTGCTTAGCTTCTGCCCTGTCAGCAGTATATATCATATAGAAACATAATATATATGTATACGATATATGCTATACTAGATGCGTATATGCTATAAAATATATAGCTATACAGCAATGCGTAAGGTGCTCGATGACTCAAGAGATCTTTGGATAACCGTTCTCCGCATGTTATTAAGCAAAATACCAGAACCCTCCCTCGGCTAAAGCTCTGACTCATTTTTATGACCGATTTCGACACTTTAAACGTTTTCGAAAACGGCCTTTCAATACGAATCCAATGGGAAAACGGAGTCCACTGTGTACCATGTTAAACCCCCGTAGAGGCTTTTCTTCCCCGTCTAAGTATGCACGCCAGTCGTATAAATAAATATTCGGCCTTTACTTCGGGTCGCCGACCTTCCACGAACGGGCCCGCGAACCGGAAGAAGGAAACGCTCGAGAAATCGAAAATGTACCGTTTTATGCGTCACATGGATAGAACCCATGGGATTTTCACTGGAGAGTCATCCGGCGCGTCCCCCATGAATAATTCAAATAGTACGTCAGACCCAGAGATAACACCGGTTGGAATAGAATTGAGATTGGATGGTCATGGTGTATAACCTCCATTTTAAAAAGTGTTCAGTCTCCTTAGAGTGCAATGCGTATTCCACTCGTCTTCGCCACAGTTAGCTTTTATCTGTATCGCGATAAGAAAAAAAAAAATTCTATCGAGTCTCTTGAGCAATCGTCATATTTTTCGCGCGGTACGTAAATTTGATAACGAATTATAAAGATAGCTCCGTTCGCGTCAGTGTTTCGCTGTTCGTCCCCTATAACGCTTTTTTGCACCGTGCAAATTGACATTACGAGTTGCGCGCACTGATAAGCGACCTATGCCGCACGGGTGCATCGTACTATATTTTTGTGCGTTCGCCGCAACCCGACTGGCGTTGCGGGTAGACAAAGCGGAAAATATGGAAAAAAAAATGTTAATCAAAAAAGAAAATATGATATGCGCGTACGAGAGATTTTTTTTAGTTCTTCTCAATAAATATTTCATGGGAATCGGAAAAATGTTCAATCAACGAAAAACGGAGCTCGATAGTTTACGAATCAAGCCGAGAATTTCCTTTAACGGCTACAATCGGTTTCACCGAGGAATTCGATAACAACGACGAAATTGGTTTCATTTCTCATAGGCAAGACTAAGGTTAACCTTATCAGCACTCCATACCGGGAATGTCCTATCGTTCATATTAGATTAATGGTATTATCAAAGACAGTCTCATCTTACTGTCTATCTAAATTCTCGCAATATTCATCGTCCCGCGAATGTATAAACGACAGCCGTGGTATTCGCTGTTGACGAACACCAAAAAAAAAAAAAAAGTAAAGCATCGATTAGCCTAACCTCAAATATTTCCCAATGGACCAAAGCAAATAATCCGTGAGCGTTAGAAAAAAAGAAAGCCGCGCAATTCAAACGAGAATAGAATACATATAGGTTATGTCAGCTTCTCATTCTAACCTATTCTTATCACAAGCAACGCACAGAGGCTTTTACCAAGAGAGAAAAGGCGACCGCGCAAGGGGAAATTCGCTAAAAAAAATCTCTAACGTTTCCAATGAAGTTCGTACACAACGCGCCGTTCATGCGTGCCGGCCTTAATGGCGAATAGCTGAAACCAATGTCGATGTCGTAACCACAAGGTACGTAGTGGCATTCCGTAAATGGCGCTCGAGTCGAGGAACTCGAAGGCGAAACTGGATCTTACTCGGTCGGCGAGAGTGACGGATGCGTGCAAAAAGGAAGCGTTCGTGGCCAATAAAAGTCGAGAAAGACGGCAATAAAACTTTTACTATTCCCGCAAAATATTCACCCGCGGTACCGTAAACGTTAATATTTTTTTCAGCGTCCCATCTCGAACGAAAGTAACAATTGAATAATTCTTTCTCCGAGTATACGTAAAAACCCATAAAGCTTCATTCACACTCTCGAAGACATAAATAAGCGACGAAATACCAAACGTACGAGAAAAAAAAAATTACCAAAATTTTTTTTTCAAGTATCCCACCACCCTACCACGCGATACGTGATACGCGAAGAGGAAGACTATGCGATAAGAATAACGTTAAAATATTAAGCCATCCGACAGCAAAGAAGTCTCGCAGCCGTTCGCTCACGACAATACAATATATTCTGTCGTACAACATTCTGCTATTAAGCTTGTATTATTAATCTCCAGAGACGTCATCCTAGCCAGCAAGTAACGTCTGTGAATATCTTTGAGTGCGTCGATAATTCGAATATCTAATTCACAACGTTACGCAACCGTTTCGAGATAGGACGAAGCACCGAGGTGAGCCGACGACCTTGCTACGGCCTTTCTGGTTCTCCGTGTACGTGCGCGGCCTGACAAAAGGAATTCGTCGAGAGAGTCCCCAAGGAATTTATCCAGGTACCAAACGACCAGCCTGTACCCAGTTTTCTCCATGCCAAGTCAAATGGTCGCCCGACAATGAGTGTGCGAAGCACACAGAGGCTGGTATCGCTGCACCAGTTTATAACGCACTTCTCCACTTGCGCATATCGAAAAGATAAGTAATATGGCTTTTAAAAGGTACCGCACAGAGAGAACACTTAAAATTGTCACTGTCTACTCTCGGGCTCAATTTTCACAGAATGCACCGTCAGATACTAGCGTGAAACTGATTTAACGATGGTTTTTAAAAAAAAAAGATACTTGAAAGAGAACACGCCGCGGCACGGTAACTCTTATGACATTTCACGTGCTGCGCGACCTATGCGAAATTTGTATTTTCATATAAATATCAACGTAGAACTGCCCTGGGGCAGATTATGCGAAATACTGTCTCCTACTATAAATACATACACGATAAGCGTATACGGTGTGTTCATTATAATAGCATTGTCGTACCATTCGCGAATCTTTGATATTATAATATATATATATATATAGCACTGATAAAATATTAGTTACTGTAGGTATGGGTATCACTTCCTTGGACAGTGACACGTTGTAAACATGTTTTGACACTATGGCCTCTAATGGGAAAGTGAAGAAAGACTTAAAAAAAAAAGGATAAAATATTAAGACCGAGAATTTTACTGCACAGAGTTCAAAGCGTAGAAACCTGAACTCCACGGTAGATGAGCAGCAGGTCTTACAGGTTTACTCTTCTACAGCGGCCCCCGTCTACCTGACCAAGAGCTATGCCACTAATTTGTCGGAGGTAACCCGGTATATACAGGGTGTCCCGGAACAGACAACATCCTCTTTTCTTTCTTTCGTTTTTACAAAGGAACAAGATAGCCCTGAGGGAACTTTCTACATTTTAACAATTTCAAGTAACCTGTACCGCGAAAGGGCTCGTGAGTCAGTCAGCCGGTTTAAATTCCCGCCATGACTCAATTTCCGTTTGCATTAGAGTAATAACGGTACTGCGTCACACGGTTGAAAAACTAAGCTCACCGTGTAGATTGCAGTTACGTATTTTTTTGTTACCATATAGAAAACCCCATGACATTCAATACTCTACCCCCTGGTCCTGTCCCTGCTCAATAAAAAAAAAATTTCCCATTCAATTATCCTTCAACGCATCAAACGACGTAAGAGCACATTTGTCGGCTCTACCTTACCGACCGAGTATTCTTGTTGAACAAAAACAAGAGATGGTCTCCAATTGAAAGCAGCTACCAAGAAAAATAACGATAAAAAAATATACAAAACACGAAGAAAGCCAAGATTTTGCCTTGATAAATCGTCAACGCGTAACACGCCCATATCTGTCGACATAAATTGAAAACGATCTTAAAAGATTACACGAGACGATAAAACTCTATTGACTTTTCATTGAAAGTGACGTATAGCCCGATTACATGGCAATCGGCATTCTCGTTCCTTACGCACCATTGTCGAGAATTCGCAATGGGCTCTTAAAGTAAATAACGCTAGGCGTCGCCAATGCCCGTAAATAATAAAGATTTACAGAGTCCGCCGGTGCGTACGATAAACGCTATACACAGTGCAGTAAACGTTTATTGATTTTAATTGAACAGTCATTGGGATTCTTGTTTCGCAGTTCGTAAGAACAGCTGCTACACATTTCGGCCGGTACCTATTGACACTCGTCTGTATATATTAAAGATCGTTTTCGAGCGGACAAATGATAACGTAAGGACAATCATATATATTTTCTGACAATACCACGTATGTATATCGGATGGAAAGAAAGTAATTCAACGACCACGTGTTATCTGTGCGTGCGATACATGTATATCCCCCCCATCGAAATTTACTACCATCAATATTTTTTTTTACCAATTTTAATATCCAGTAAATCAACCTGAAAAATCATTCGTTACCTTTGGCAAAGGAGCACTGACAATGTGAAATTTTATTACAGATCTATATAAAATTCCCAAGAATCGATCAGTCATGTACTTGTTGCATATGTACAGCCATGCTATAGCTATATATATAAAAAGCGCACATGGAGAGTCTGGTACAGGATCAATGATGAATGCAGTAATAAAAATGTGAAGACCAAGCGCCACGAATGAGTCCCTTGGGAGGAAAGAATAGCAAATGCGACCAAGAAGAAGTACAGAGGGGGGAGATGGGGGGGTGGGTGGACAATGACGTTAGGAATTTAACCTGGTAAAATGGATAAAAATTAATCCCCGTGGGTTATCAATCTCAATGACGAGAGGGAGCCAATCTTGAAGATTAGAGTAACGACTGCGTCGGATAGCACAGCAAGCGACTAGTGAATAATACGATGCAGTGCGTCGTGTCGTACAGAAATCGTATGACGTAATGCGCCCGCATAAAGGCAATCAAAATAAATGATCTTAAATTGTCAGGGCTTCTTTTTATGGGTTACTCTATGGTATATGCTGTCCACCCTGAATTCGTCGTTGCGACGTGAGACAAAAGAAGAGCGATATGTAAATTACGTGTTACCTGTGAGAACGGCTGAACGTGTAAAGGAGGACAAAGCTAAAGTCCAAAGATGAGGAGGATCGTTGAAAATTGTCAAATTAATATAGAGGCGTGTAAAAGGATAAATTTGCTATGCTAACGAACGATGCAAAGCGATGACGCAAGTTACTATTATCAGAGAGAAAGATGTTTATTCTATCGACGTTCAAACTCACGTGTTGGCTCTGATCTTGATACTTCCACTGTATAGATGAATGATAAAGAATTCCGTGACACGTGCCAAGAGACGCACGTAAATAGTAGTAACGCTTTTATCTAATCCTTATAAACGTTAGTTTTTGTTATTATTATTATCCGAGAGAAAATTACTGTACTGGATCGGACAGCCGGGTCGTAAAGGTCTTAAAATGGTGCTGCTGGTCTAGGAAAATTGTTTGGGCGATGATTATGCGAATTAAAAATTTTAGGAATTTTCGTATGTCCTTGTACAGAGTCAAAGCGTTACCTGAGAATGTCCTTCGATGATCCATCCGATGAATCACGGTGCGCCGTTTGCGAAAGTAGGTTGAGGGAAAAGTGTGAAAATCAAGGGGACTCGTAGTCTGGATGAAAAAGGAGGAGTTTAGGTATTCGCAGTGACCTTCGGGTGGCGAGGAAAAGGAAAATCGTTCATTCAAATGTCTACTAGGATCCGTGCCGGGTCCATCCATTGTTGGACACTCTCGGCATCGCACGCCGCATTGTTCGCAAGGCGCAGCTGTTCCAAAATAGACAATTCCATTGTGATGCGCTATACAATGGAGTGTATGCTTTTTGTTGTTCTGATCCTCTGTTCAAGGGAAATCAATTAGATTGTGACAATTAGCAGCGCGATACGACTGTTTTTGCGCTACGGGAATGTCCCGTGTGTAATTATTGTTTTCGGAACAGACGAAGGCTACTGGTTTGGCTTTTTTGACCTACGGGTAATGTAAGGTTACGATTCGTGCGTCAATCGGCCATAGATACATATTCGTGAGTCTTTTTATGATAGCTGTTACAGCTGCGCCCTGTTGAATTATCTGTTTTTTTCTTTAAATTAAGAAAAAGAAAGAGGGTAATTGACGTATTGTCTCTTGGAGTTGAGAGAGTGTGACGGTGCCGCTTGTGATTTTTCTTTGTTATTATCGTTACTTGTTATATTATCATTCGGTAGGATTACGTGACAAGATTCAATTTTTCGAGTCCCTATGAATCGTCGTTTGTACGACCGATATCGTTTGATAAGGTAACACAGTATTTATCGATAAAAAAAAAATAGATCGAAGGAAAACGGTTCGGCAATAAAAAAATTTTAGAATACGTGGAAGTTAGCGATCTGTAGGTTAAAAAAATTTTGAAAATGTATGTCTATTTTAGATTCTTATTCGAGGGTAAGCACGTTAATGCGTACAAAGAGAAATTGTTTACTGTTTACCATTTTAGACGTCCTGTGAGACAGTCTATTGTCGCTCCAATTTGTAATTGGTTGATAATTTTAGATTTAAAAAGAATGTAAAAAAGCTATGAAACTTGGACTCACCGGTATGATTTCACTGATGCGTTGGATCAAAAAATCCGATTAGACGATCGGGCCGGCGTCCTGGGCTAGTGAACTTTATTCAAACACTCGCGACGATCGCGGCACGATACACTCTTAAAATTAGGAAATCCCAAAAATCGCGTTGTCTCATAATCGCGTAGTCGCGCTTGCAACTAACACAAAACGCGGTGAAACTTTTTTATTTCGAATCACGATGATATCGTCGTGCACGCCGGAGTATCAGCGAAAGGCCAAGCTATCGTGGCAACGGGTTCTATAGTACTATAGTGGGCTTTTGTGTATGTACTCACCGGATCCCACCGAGGCTCCGGAAAGCGAGGGAGCAGGAGAACCTATGACAGGGGGCAGATGGCATTTCCGAACGATTCCGAACCGGTACCGAAGTTACACGAATCGTGAGTTCCAACGGTCGTTTGAAATTCACCGCCAGATGGCAGCCAGCTATGAGTTTAGAAGGATTAAAACACTTCCCAGATAATGACTCTGACAGATCTCTTGATTATTTACGGTATCACAAGGAAGTTACTCAGATAAATTATTTATTTAATACAACTAAGGAACATCTTACAACCCCCACTTTCCAAACTCTGAGTGTGTTACGCTTTCAGCTGTTATGGGCCACAGGGACGGAGGTAAACTTGGATAATTTTGTAGCTCAATTGGAAGACTCCATAACGGAGTATCGATTTCTTGAGCAATATCAGGATCCGCTGTGTTTTCGAAGAACTCCTTTATGATTTCGTCAGGACTTGGCACTTTGTTCGTCAAGGATCTTATCGATCTGAACTGATTCTTTTGAGCAACTGAAAGAATATTTATCGCTTAGTATTCTTAATGCAGTGTTAAACACTTGTGGATATCTATCGTGATGAATTTCTTTAATTATTACCAATCCGTTGGAGCTCCCATATCATTGGTGGTGTATAATGAGAGAATTTACATCCGTTTCCAAATGCACAATCACCATGGGTCATGTATCGTTTACATGGTATTTTTTCAGATTCTTCTTTCAATATCGTTTCTGGAGCTAAAATAGATTCATATAAAATTACAAAAAGTTCCACACTAAACATATCACATATATATGATACGTCAAATGAATTCTAACCTTTAAAAAGACTGTAATGATCGGCTCGATTTTTTGCATGTTGCAAACTTGATATATGTTTCTTCCTTGCCTCGGAATCATCTTTAAATGATCTATCGCAATAATCACAATAGTATCTTTTTCCCATTGAATATATTTATCAAAAACCAGTCATTCAAAGAATACTAAACGAACGCACTTTTTTTCAGTGTCAAAAAATGTAAACACAAACATAGAATCATGAACGAAGGAGGACTATGCAGTATCGATTTCCACCAGAGACACTCCTGCCATCTAGCGAACAACGCTCTCACTAGCGACACCCTCTGCCGCTAAATAATGGAACTAAAACAAATAACAATAATTAAACTATCGCCTTATGTATCTTCAATATTATAATAAATAAATGACAACTCATAGTAGAGAAATCTGGCATCTTAATAATTCGCATAATTAAAATCGTACAAATAAAAGCACGTGAATCGAATGCCCTAAAACTATATACGATTAAATGGGTATACACATTTAGTGGGTATTTATTTTAAACAAACAGATTACGTACATGATACTGCTCGTTTAAACGTTACAATTATTTGTTACACTCTTACAGCATAATATTTCAGCTCAGCACCGCGTGCGTCACTATTTAGTATACTACACTTGGAATCGTAAAATTCTGTCGCTAAAAGTGCCTCTCAATAAATTAAAAAAATAAGTCATCGAATGCTTCCCTTGGTAAGCTACAATTCCGTAAATCCCTTCAATATACAATAACACAGACTCAAACGTCTACCGCGCTCATCTTTTTTCTCATTTCGCGAAAAAAAAAAAAGGTCGTAAAGCTCCAATCTACTTTTACTGCTAGCTCCGAGCGCCTTATTATAATATATCGATCGCATACCAATAGAATGGTTTCCAGTGTTTGAGTACCGATATCCATTTAAATTTTCTTCCCCGTACTATTTTAAGTACGTCACAGTGCATATGACCATATCGACAATTCCAAAAGTTTTCCATACAACTGCCATCACTGTGACAGGTTACTCTAAAGTTTTATTCCACGTTTCAGGGTCGATATTCGATGAGCCCATTTAATGAAAAACATTTTCAACGACGGCTGTGCTAGTCACGATAAACTCGTTAGTTTTCCTACAAGCACATATCCTACATTCTAGAAGTAACGCGGAATGCAGAATAAACGGCGTTAACGTAGCTGAAACAGTATTTGCGAGAAAAATAAAAACTAAAATTATATACTCCTACGTATATAACCTAGACAGTCGATATTACTCTTCACTATGCATGAGCAACAAAGTCATTGAGTATGCGGTATAATTTTTCTTTTTTTTTTTATTCTTTTAAACGTGTGTACTCCCTCTCCAACCCTCCTCTCAACACGACCTTCAGGATACAAAGATATCAAGGACGTTACGTGTATATAAAGTTCAACTGCAGTAGTTACAGTTTATTTATTTTTTTTTTTTTATTTTTACGTAAAAGGATCGTACGTGCGCCGTAAAAAACATTCCGAAAGAAACATCCGAGACGAGCCTGAATAAAATTGACCGAGCGCTGTGAACTTTATGGTCCGTCCCATGCACAATGGGTCTTTTCGTTAATGTCTATTTCCTTTTACTTTATTCCTCTCTGCTCTATCTCTCCTCATTTCTTCACGATTTCTTATTGCTTCGCCTGAAATACTTCTAATCCTTTAGCCTCCGTCAAAGCCATCGACGGCCAATTGGATATTTGGGCTACGTGCGAGACGTGTTTTTCATCATTTTTCTTTTTTATACCATCAACCTTCAAGTTTACATTTCTTGTTTTAATAATCGATGGTGGTACCTCCTTATGAATTTATGAACGCACATTTCCGTGCACCGTACATGCAGTATATTATATTTAGATGGTGATTCTTGCGGTTAGTCGAGCTCGGTCTATTTTGATGGTAAAGGATAACAAATTTAAAGAAGCCCGTTACGACGTTCGGATAAGAATATAATAGTTTTTTTTTCCTGGAAGGCAAACACTTTTAATGGCCGATCCAGCTCATAGCTGTTAGATGCACGTAGATCGTATAGCCAACATTTGTGCTTCCAAGAGCCGCGAATATCGTTCTTTGAACGAGGAGGACGTGTACAAAGTTATGTATCTTTAATGGGCCGTTTACGCAGTCTTAGATCAACATAAAGGTGAATGCGTAATGTACTGCAGTGTATAACTTGTCAAGAGTCATAAGAATTAAATGTCTCAATATTTTGTCATTAGCTCGTTTCTGGTTTTTGCTTTTATTTTAAAATATATATTTCCTTTGCCAATTCTTTGTTTTTTTTTCATCTCAAATCTATGCGAATTTATCAATTTTTAAATGCACTACAGCCGAGCCGAACCTTGAACGTATAAAAAGATCATAAACGTGAATAATAAATGGAACAACTGATAACGCGTTACATAAAGTTTTTAGGCCTGCTAAAAACAACGTCGTGCTTATCGATAGAATTGCTTCAAAGTAAAAATAGAGACTAGAATAAATTATCATAACGATAGAATTTATTCCTTTGTCGATTGCCAATTTCTCTACGGTAAACGCGCCTTTAATAGGTGCAGATTGCGCCTAGAAATCGCAAGCTATACGAATACAGTATAGAATCTAACGCAGAAAAATATATATTATTTATATCGTTGAAAAATAAATTATTATCAACATAGCGGAACGAACTCTTAATATATTATCAATGCAATACGCTTCCGTACGACTATCGGTTAAATGTGTGTCTTAGAGCATGCGTTTCTCTCGATTAGTTATTAATAGTTTATACTTTAATGTATAGTATACGAATAACTTTAGTTTTATAATTAATAAAAATCGAAGAGTTAAACCTTTTTATTTTTTTAATCCCGTTAATTGTGAATTTCTACCTCTTCCCTTATTTTTTAATCTCTGTTCTTCTTTTTTTTCTTTTCATTTTCGAGTACAAGGATAATTCGAAAAATTAAATAGATCTACAACTTTCAAATGATTATCAAATGTTGCCAGTGGCAGGCTCGTTTTTTTTTATCTAACGGTATTCACTTCGCAATCCTCGGAGCAGTCAATCGGCAAAGATAAGTTGAGAAATTTTAAGCCCCGTTCACACGGTAGTGCACGAAGGACAAACGTGACAGCTGTAGAGAACCCATCACGTCCTCCTGTATATTAATCAGTGTGCAGTGTCTTAATTATCATTTGAGAAACGTGCGATAAAATACAAATGATCCATAATCAAGCACTGAGCTCTGTACAGTGAGAGTGAAAATAAATTGTCGAAAATTTTGGAAAAATTTTAATATTTCCTTTTTAATTTACCTCCTTAAAGAGACAACACATCCGTACGTCCGATTGATAAAATTTTACAAAAATCCTTCCTAATCTCAGCAATCCTTACTTCTCATGTCCCTGATAACGTCCGACTAATCTCATTGAAATTTACGATTCAATTTTATCGCACGTTCCCTATCCTCCTAAACGGTTCTGCCCGCTGATCTCGTGGTGACCATAGTACCATTAATTAATTGTTGTTCTCTTACAGTGTATCTAACATATAATCAATCACTATTAACAATCGGCTCTCATTATTAATAATAGCTACCGTATCACGCGTCATGAAGTATTGAACCGAATCAAAGTATGTGGATACACAAGCTCATCAGACTGAAGTAATTTCATCGATCCCGCTGTCACCCCTCTGGAAAGGTAATTGGTCCATTACTGATATCAAATGCCTTATCGAGGACCAGGGAAATACAACAGCCGATCGATCCTCCATTATTTCCAGCGGCACGTCGTACGGGAAACGAGTGAAGGAGCCTCTTTCGGACAATAACTCATTCCGAATTGGTCTTTTTCCCCCCGCGCGGGGGGGGGGGGGGGGGGGGGGGGGGGGGGGGGGGGGGGCGGGGGGGCGGGGGGGGGGGGGGGGGGGGGGGGGGGGGGGGGGGGGGGGGGGGGGGGGGGGGGGGGGGGGGGGGGGGG
>JASANN010000233.1:2003661-2082231 GCA_031762395.1 Calameuta pygmaea | reverse complement strand
TTTCCTTTTTTTTTTTTTTAAAAAATAAAATCCCCCCCCCCCCCCCCCCCCGATAAAAGAAAATACAATAGAGAAGTAACTAAGAAAGAGACATTTTTTCTTTCTTTCTTTTTCCTTACAAATAGACAAAAATATATAACGAGTAGACATCTACCCAATGTATTCAATGGCAGAGCGGCGGGTGATCTGACTGTTGGAGCAATGACGTAGGTCGATCCTGACACGTTACTTTCGCCCGAAGGAGGCTCGAACAGCAAAACAAATGATAATCCAAAATCAGCCCATCCTGCATCCCTCTCTACGCTCTCACTCCTCTACTTTTCCCACGGGAGGACGAGAATCGCACGTCTCGCGTCTCCGTCACGCATCTTCGCTCTACTTCTTGATCTCAGGATTCGCCGGCAGGACCACATCCTGGCGTACCTTGTGCCCCCGGAAGCTCGCTTGAATTTTGGTGGCTGCCTTGTGCAGATCCGGATCCGTCAGGTCGATCCCCTCCAACTCATTAACCGCATCGTTCACCTGTAACGAAATCACGAAATTGAGCTTTATGGTTTGCAAAAAAGTATAAAAAAAAAAAATTAGAATATTTACACCAAGCTAAAGTCTCTTTCACGCTGTTTCTTTATGTCGGATGAAACTTTTATTTTTTATTTCACACACACACACACACATTTCACAGAGAATCAATATACCCTTGTCATCGTGTACAATCGTATCTAGAATTTTGAAAATTGCTTTTGCAAGCCAAAAACGTCATCGTTGTCATTGAACGAGCGTTCTTCGCTAAGGTCAAGACGTTGATGAAATTTCAAATTCTTATCGAAGAAACTTTCATCGATCTACCATAAATCCATTGTACGACGAAATTCATTCGACGATCATAACTTTCCACTTACCTCGTACGTATACGAGGATATTTCTAGAGCATTAGCCTTAGTCCGCTAATGCAAAGTGGATGGTATATCGACTTGGTACCAAGTTCCAGCTTCGATTCGCATCCCCGTGGAAACTTGCCAGTCGCACTGAGCTCCGCCACTACGCCAAAGTCACTGTTGCGAAGTTTCCTGCTAATCTCGGTACACACGACAGACACGACCCAAAAGTCCTTTACAGGAATGCCCGAAGTGCAAGCTGCCGTCCTACCACGTGGATCGGTAAGGTTGTTCATGACCCCCCCCCTCCCCCCTCCCCCCACACAGCTTGTTACAAGGCACCGACTGTCTTTTTTGCAATTATGCAGATATTTATTGTGCCCTTTTCTATTTTTAGATTTAATTATGACGGAACAATGTGCTCGGCGTCCTCGCGTGAGGCCATACTAAGAAAAAAAAGAAAAAAAAGAAAGAGGTGGAAAAAAAATGAAAAGAGGCTCGACGAGGCCTCGTAGAAGAACCTCACATGCAAAGAGGGTTTATAAACATGTAAATTGCAATTACAGTAAGATATTTGCATCGAGGCGTCGTTTCATCCTTTCCCTATATCCATACACGTATATCTGACCCTGTTAAGCTCCATCGTTCTCTGACTCCATGTAAACGTATCTGTATATAGCACAGGGACTTATGTATAAAGCAGGCGAGAAAGTTTCTGTATACGATTAATACCATGGGAATATATTGCCTGCATGCGCCTCGTGCTTTGCTCGTTCTCGAGTTTAGAAATAGCTGCCGCTGCTGCACCGTTGATTAAATAGTTATGTGCATCTTTGATACCTGAATGCAGTTCATGAGCTTGCGGTTCTTGAGGATGTAGGGAAAAAAAGAAAGTAGCGAAAGTATAAGTGAAAAATAGTTTCGAGGCTCTCTCTCTCTCTCTCTCTCTCTCTCTCTCTTACGTCACGTATCATTGAAACAGGGCAATTACGATTTTAATTGTTTAATTTGCTACAATCGAATATTTCGAGACAACCTGATTCTTAAGGAACCGATGCAAGGTCAAGGGTGAAGGAAACGTATGTATTTATTCTTTCGCAATACTTTTTTCTTTTTGGCCAAAAATAATTACAAGGGAAAATACGAAAACTCTGTGGGAGATTAATGCTTTTGTTGTTTTGACACTTGTAACTTATATCCATGTGGACAAACAACAATTTAACATGGTTCGCGAGTAATGCGATGCTGCAATTTGCGAAATGCTCCCACTGGGTAAGCTAACGGTGCTACCTTGTACAGAACTAAAGTCCAAGTTTCAATTATTCTTGTTTAATTAATCCTCAGATTGCCGGGAGAGCGCGTGGGAAATCGTAAGGGTTATCTCTGCATAACATCTCGTGATATCAAGGGGTGCATATAAGTGCAAATTCAAAACTTGTTTCTATGGAAACACGTGGAAATAAATTTACGTAAGTGCATACCGCACAAAGAGAGTAACGGAGGATCGTAAATCTTCGTAAATTTATACCAAGACAATCCAGCCGGTATCCGGATGGACTTTTCAAAGAGTCGTATAAAAAAAATATACCCCAAAATAAGGGAACTTCGTAAGAGTAAGACGGATCGCTCTCTTATGCACTGAAACAGAATCCGCTTTATATATTGCCTACGGCGTTATAAAGCGCGTGCCAGCGTACTGGAGAAAAAAAAATAAATAAAACAATACAACGAAAATGGTTCACGAACCCTTTGGTGCATCGAGCAAAGGAGCTCGTAATTTTTGCCTTTGTAAGAAATAAAAATTGCTATGTAATTCACGTGCGCACCTTTACCTGTAAAATTATAGACTCGTGTTCGTGAAAAGTGTCAACTATTTTTGATCGATTGCCACGCGACATTATATTATATGATTCAACCTGCTATGCAAGTTCTTATGGTAAAGCGATCAGTGAAGGACGAGTAACATATGTAATTAGGGGTAGCATATATGTCTTTTCTAGGCTCAGCACTGTATTATAGGAACCTATCGAAAGTTCATAGCTAAATTTGAACTGCGGATCTTGTCAGTAAAATTAGCTATAGACTGCGAGCATAACGCCGAGGAAGATTCATCCCTTGCAGAATCTGGAACGGATGTAGCAACAGCAGCGGCAGCAGTGGTGGCTACTGCCTACTAAGTAAATCGTAGCGCAGCATCCCGTCACGCCCTACTAAGCACATAAATGTTAATTATTAATGCTTCGTGAAACGAAATCTCGTTGGGTTTTATTCGCTCGAACGACCAGTTGGCTACTTGAATCTGCATGAAAATTCAGGACCTGGTCCAGTTTGCTTTATATTTGCGTTTGGCATATATATAATTAGACTTAATGCCTATCCGATAAAAAGGTCTGAACTAATTCTTAACTCTGTGCCAATTACGTTAGGTTCACGGCGGTGCTTCCGTAACATTGAACCTCCTTAGAGGGACTATAGCCACACCGCCATTATGTATTGACTGTTGGAATCTTTAAAAATAGAATTGGCTGTAGTTTCCCAATGCACCTTTTATAGTCGTTTATCTTACTTTCCTCACTCGGCCACAATCCAACAGAGTGCGCCACCGCCTCTCCCGTTACTAAACTAACTCGAAAAGTTTCCCACCTCGAAAAGGCATCTTCCTGTCACTTCTTTACGGAGGTGTATATTGTTCTAAATTTTTTTTTCTAGCACCACTAGGATAGCATCTTTTCAATTTTTATTCGCGATGCAGTCTTTACTGCGCATTTTCACTTTTACGCCTACAGGCCGTACATCAGGCCACACGTGTCTGTTTTGTATGGTCGCGGTCATGCCGTGAACTTTCAGTATGCACGATTCCCTGAAATGCCAGGTGCCCCTCGAGGTTTCATAATCACAGGCCATTTTTTATTTCTTTTTAACGTCGTCTATTCTCAGCAGATTTTACCATGCTACTTTGCATAGTAACGCCCCCACCGCGAACTCGTTGAGTAGAATAAAATTCTTAAATACCGCCGGTTCTCCCTAAGTACGTTCGAGTATTTCTTTTTTCTTTCGCCGACACCTTCTGTGCTTTTTCAGATAATTACAATTCCAATTGCGAGTTACGAGTCTCTGTAACAATTTTCCAAGTGCACCGCGTCTTTCGATCAAAGGGAATGAAGTACTTTGACTTGCACGACAAAAAAAAACGGGAGTCAAGTGCTTTTTATCTCTTTGGCCGTTAGTCTGAAAAATCGACCTGAGCATCGTTAAAATTTCACGTCCAGCTCCCATCGACTCTCTACTACCATGTGGAAACGGATTCAGGAAGCAAAGTCCTTTGATAGAACGCCCATGTACTGGCCTCAAAAGAAGTCCAAGTCCGTGCCAGCTTTAGGAGCATACAGATAAGTCACAGTCTAATATAATGCATCTAGTAGATTCTCGATGAAAAGACACGTAAATACAAAAAATGCGTCACGAAATTCAAAGTAAATAAAAATAAAATAATTATACGTTAAACGAATGCCAAGTATTGCTTGGGTACCAATTTTTTTTAAATTCAGTTTTCACATTAAGTTATCCCGCTTTTATCCCAGTATACATATACGTAATCGAGTTCCTCGTTGTTTTTCTCTGCAAGCGGAGAATCTCAGTAAAGCCCGATACTGCCACTGGAAACGTAACAGCTAAAATGCTGAAAGCTTTCGATTTGCGTTTCTCTCGCGTTAACCCAAAAAAACATTTTTCACTGGGTTTCATTTCGTAAGATCTAACTCTGAGTCGATAACGTTAAACAAATAAATAAGCACAGCTGTGGTAATGGTAAAATTTTTAAATTGACGAAAAAAAAATAATAATGTCAACGCACTTTACAGTACTCGTACAAAATGCACAGTAGAAAAGAATTTCCGGAATTCTCTACGCAGACAAGTACCCACCTCAGCGTCGAACAATATCAGCCCTCGTTGTGTCAACTTAATGTCAAAGGAGCTAACAATAGCCCTGGTTCGGTTGAAATTATCGATCACCAGCCAGTGTCAAAGCCGGCGGCAGCGCGTTGCATTAATTAAGCCAAGCATCGGCCATAATTTTCACGAAACGACGAATAGGAGCTTTTTCCTCTCTCGTATGATTCATCTAGTTAAAAGCTACGTATGCAAGACTGAAAATTATCGTAGCTACTTCTAATTGCTCCCTGTCCTAAAAGCTCTCCCCTACGAATTCTGTATAATAGAGCCCCTGCGACCGAGAACCACGAAGCCTAATCCACTACGACAATTAAGATTAGCGAAAGACAAAAAAAACAACATATTTTTTTTTCAAAATTTCACCAAACAGCGTCTAAAGGAGTCTGACTCTTTGTTAAAGTAATTTTATCGTCGCGTGAGAATGTGTAAAATTAAATAATTTTTGCAAAATTTCACTCCACCCCAAAGGCGTCTAAAGGGGATCTAGAGACTTTTTGTTTTCATAATCATCGCGCCATTGTCGCACAGAGAACGCGAGACTTGTGCAAAAGCAGAGAATAGCGCTCGACAATTGATTACAATCATGCTTTCGTGCTTTCAGGTTGGCGAGTCTCCCTCTTGCACAGACCTGGACACGCTCCGTCCGTGAATTGATGGGGACGATTTGCATAAAGCGCGAAGAAAATTTCCTTGGGCTCGGGGCTTGCGAAAAATTGCCCATTGTTAATGCGGATGTATAAGCCATAGGCTAAGATCAGAGTAGCAGTGGACACGTTGGATTATAAAAATATTTCTGAGCACCCTACGACCCCTACGTCTTGTGCCGTTCCTGGGAATGACCTGGACTGCAATTCTACGATGCACACGCCCGTTGCACCTTTTACTACACAGACTCGACGTGGGACAAAGTTTAACATGGAAACAGTAGCAAACGATTTTTCTCCCTATAATAATAGAGAGGTACTTTCTGGATTCGTGCTTGCGAGAGTGCAACGAATTTGTTTTCCGACTTGATGCACTTCGTGCGAGCCTCCTTAATCCGTGCAAACAGTCACTGTGGAATTTCTAGTTCTCTTGCGAAAATTCCTACTCACGTATATGGATTTGCGTGTAGAACGTAGAAACTAGCGGTAAACAGTATCGAAGACACATATACAGGTATATAAAGTGTGGTTAACATAATTTTAGAAATGGATTTAAAAATGTACTCGTGCTGGATACCAAGATGCATGTATATATATATATATATATATTTCCATTTAATCAAGATTAAAGACTTTTGACATCCAACGACGCGAGAGATAAGAAAAAAATGTAAAATATTTTTTACCATCAAAATTCGATATTTCTTCGGTTAAAGCTAATCGAATTAATGGTTCGAGCGTTAACAGCCAGCCCGATGAATTTTCTATTTCCAACTGAGCGACTTGTTTCCTCAACGTCGTGCTGAACCACGTCGGCGTCGCTTGTTCTTCTTTCCAGAGTCCTACGCGGATACAGTAAAAGCACCTCCTCTCCTGTCACGTACGGCAAAGAGTAAAGTAAGAAAAAAGCCAACACGTTTATCCATCCGATAGCATATCGGAAAAACTATCCTTTAGCGTGGGATCTCCTGGTGGGAGTTTACGTCTTTACGTTTTCTCATATCTGCGATCGGCATCCGTTCATTCTCTCCGTTCGCGAACGAAATGAATAAGGAAAATTTCATATGCACGTTTCTACGAGAAGGAATCCAGGTAGAGAGACGTTCCTGTGAAAAATATTGAGTTTACTTTTTTTTTTGTGTAAAAAAAAAATTTTTACGAACGAAAGTCTCAAAAAAGAAATCCGCGAGCAACGAAAATGAATGATTGCCTAACTTTGTAATACAATTTTATGCAAGTACGACTATAGTTCTGAAATAGGAAGCCACCCGGTATATGTAGGTACGTGTATACATTCCTGACCTAGTTCATACGAACCCTTATACATGAGTCTCTCTAGTTTCTCATAGTACACAGGGACAAGTTAAAAACTTTTTCAAAGATCCACGGGTGCTACGAGGAATAAGTTTATGTTACGATTGTACTGGCATCGTGCATTATTATGTATTTTAAACAATGGACCACAGGAGACTATATGTAATTCGTCTTACAACGGTATATATATATATATATATATATATACGTGGAACGTTAAAATCAATACTAGCCCGCTTCATTAAAATCCGTCTCGTAAATTCATTAAAATTCTTTCGGCTTCACCAACCGCCTCTATTCGCTATAATTGAATTTACAATATACATACCTAGGTAGCCTCCGTACATCAGAATTCTTCTCGCTCGTCGACGAAGTAGTTTGTCTATTCAATTTACCTTCGACTTGCAACGTTTATATATAATTCGATTAAAAGACGAATTTTCTCTCGTCTCTCCGAAACTTCCCTAGCTAATTACTACAGGAAGCTACCGATGTCTATTGATACTTCTGGCAATACCAGGAGCTGCTACTGTAGCATTTTTTTTACCGAACCGGATTTCGTTCTTGATTCTTATTAACTGAATTGCCATGGGAGTCCATAGGGCCTTCCTAAGACCCGAAGTTGAACCGAGGGTCAAAAGGTCCTTCAGGAAATCAGCCAGTATCGAAGTACCTCTTACTTCGTTATAATGGATGGCTAGTAACTTCTAGTAACTTTTTCCTAGTAAGAATATCCAGGTATCAAGTAAATTCAATGACGTCTCCTTGAAAGCCTGAAGAATAAGGCCGGAGATGTTGTCTGGTTTATGCAACGTCAGGATAACGATAACACGGAAGGACATCCGGTAATCCGTATAAGTTGCCCCGGAGAGAAGTAAAATTGTCAGGTATATTTTGTACGTTTTATTCCCTGGTACCTAGACAGCCTTCGGCTATTTGTCAAGGATGCGAGAGACGCTAGCGGCGGTTGGCAGTCCTGTCGAATGTATAACATGGTCTGGTGGATACCCTGGGGAAGTTTCTCTCCGAGGAAAAGGAAGACTTTTCGTAATTACGCGTTTCCACGTGAAGCGATTTATCATCCGCAGGAAGTTTCAGACTAGCGAAGGCACAATAACTGCGGATCCTCTTAACGTCAAGTACCTAGGAAAGAATCTTTCTGATCCGACGGCCGTCCGTCCGTCTAGTTCGATGACGGATTGGACACTGGGCAAGCCTATTTACCGACCAGGATCAATTTCTTGAATGCGCTCGAAGCGACGAACAAAAAGTTAACCACAGCTCCCGGTTACCTCCAGGCAATTTTCTTCGATGTCCTCCCAAATTCAACGGCTTCGAATTCCAGTCAGTGACAAATGTCCCGAAATGCCTCGAGACGGCTTAATCGCGCTTGAAAAATCGCTGACGATAACTATCACACGTCACGACGACAAGACAGCCGAGAGCTGACTGACTCGAGAAGAAGTCGCAGGTCGATCCTGGTTCCTTATCCGATAAATTTAAGAATCGCGTTGAAGGATCAATGATGAGATCAGAATCCACCAAGAGGCTCCAATAAGGTCCCAAGCAGAGTAACCCGTTTCGATCCCGATGCGTTTCCACGAGTATCGAAGTTTCCTTTCTCAAGGATCCAAGGACCAAGTCCCACGGCATCCGAGGAAAATGGATTTCCGGGTTAATTATTACTTTGATCGTCAAACGCGATGGGGCGTTAACCGTAGTTACGTAAAATCGTAGGCGGCAGAGTCCGACGCTACGTGACCTGGGCCACTTCCGCGTGCGTTGAATATTTTATTTGAACCTCGAGAGGATTAATTTAGTTTGAAAAGGTTCAAGGAAGAGAGCCAGCCCCCCCCCCCCATCTTTTCATACCCCTAACTGTTTCCTCTTCACCATCTTCTTATGGCTCCGTAGCTATCTTAACCCTCTTCCACGACACAACGAACTTCCCCTTACGGCCTCTTCTCCTCCTGGCTACACTGTACACGGCACAATTGAAGCGAACTGTTAACCCCCTGAAAATTTCGCTCGCGGTGCGAAAACTACGAAACTTACGAAGAAACAATTTCCTCCGCGTCCCGACGAGTCAGCTCGTCGTCGAGCCGCACATTGATAGATGCCTATCCACGTAGGAATCTCGAGGCAAACCACGAAATCGCCGACCTAAGCCACCCTGCGGCTGTAGTGTACAACTTCGATAATTCATTTCGTAGGCTGTTCTACACTATCTGCGTCGTGTTAAAGCTCGTATCACACAGCAGCACCGGCGTCGCACACAACACGTCACCGGCACGGAGTAACACTGCACCGCAATGAGGACGCAACAATGAAACCGGTATCGTTCAAAGGGATCGATCGTCCATAATCCACTTGGGTTACATGCCCTAACTTTACCTGATAACGTTGACGATCCATTGATAAGACAATGTCCTATCTAATATTGCTATTGTCAATTTTAAGTAGATCGACTTTCGTTTCGAAATATACAGACTATTTAATGCTCCACCTGAAACTCAATGTTCTGCTAGGTGCTTCGACAATGGTACAGTCATCGGAAAAAAAAATTTTTAATTAGATATCTCATCATCCGTTACGTCCTATGGTGTAATGAAAATTTATTATTGTTATTTAACTTTCGGGTATCGCACGTCGATTCAGAAGTAACGAGCTGGAGAATCACGTGACTTGCCGATTCGTGTACCACCCTGTACCGAAGAACGAGGGTGGTTCGGAAACATGCGAGGAACCAAGGGGAATCAGTAGGTGCGAACCCCGTGGAACAGATCGATAGATAGAAATATTGACGTTGAGGAACCGTGCACGTCGTTATCGAAATTATTTTCGTGTATCTGAAGACATGAAAAATTGATGTTCCATTTATAAGAAGCAAAGTATATTATCAATATATAACTTTTTGCAGTTTTTATAATTCTTTATATATCTATACCCACACACGAAATATATTCTTCGCATATATAGGAAAAATATTTGTTGTATATAAAAAAAAAAACGTACGAAAAGCCAATAAAAATTGTTATATTGACAAAAATATGTTTTGCCTGTACGTCAGATTTATAACTTTTCGATGGGGAGAAAGTAAAAAAAAAGAAAAGAGATTTTCTCCACGTGCAAGGACAAAGGACAGTTTCTTTCTTCTCCCACTTTCTTCGGCCCTATTCCCTACCTTTTTTTGGTCGGTCTTCTTCCTCTTTTTCCCCATCGCAATGCGAATCCACGAAAGCGAGAATCCGTCCCCCACTATGCCATCAGTCTAAGAAGTTTCTTCGACTCGGAATTTTCACTGGAGATTTTCACGGGAGGTAACGTTTCGTAAAGAGACAAGAGACAGCGTGTGTGTGTGTGTGTGTGTGTGTGTGTGTCTTCGTTGCATTAAGCGTTCTAACTTGATTACCTTTAAGATGCAAAGAGAAATTAAATTTCCATTTAACATTTCGAATACTCAATTCGTCGTCTGTCTCTCAGCTTGACTGTAGACTTTTAATAATTTCCTCTTCCGCCAAGATTATTTAATGGAAATTTTTAATGGCATAATGTGTACTGCAGATCGAATTAACAAGAACTGCTGCGCGAATGAAATTCATTTATTGGAAATCTTATTTCACGATCGTTATAATCATTCACGATGATTAGAAACTTCTCGTGCTGGATAGTCGCTCGAACAATGAGAAACCAAATCGAGTGCCAAATGTTCCCATAAATATCACCATTGAATTCCGTCATTTTTCGTTTATAGCAGGAGCTACCAAGGACGATGGATCGACAGCAGACTTTTCACAAAAATTTCTTATCCGCCCCTTAACCCCCCCCCCCCTCCCATAATCTCCTGATAGTAGATCATCACGTCACGTTCGCAATATTGTAAAATTTTCTGAAAATCTTACAGCTCCATAGTATTCGCGAAAATGTTCCAAGATGGTCGAACGCTCGTAAAGTTTAGATCGAAGAAGAAGAAAAAAAAAAACTGTTTTTTTTGCGTATCTCCAAAAATAGCAATTTCCGAAAATCCAAAAGCAATAGCTTCGTCTTCAACGGGCTTTAAACTCATCCAAGTTTAATTCGTACAATGGCTTCCCGCAGGATTATCCTCTCAGTCTAAGTAACGTTAATCCCGTCCTATCGATCATGCGAAAAGGCTCGCTTATTCCAGATAGCTACTGAGCATCCGGCGTGCTCCGATTACACAATAAATCATACCGCGGATTTCTAGAGCACGACGCGACGTGGTTCGAGTGAAAATCGCGTAAGTTCGTCGATGCTTATAACTGCGTAAATTTAAATTTGAATAAAGGTGAGAGAAGAGTTCTTCAAATTCCCATTGGTGTACAATTTTGTGCAAAAACATTGTAAAAAGCCCGTCGTCCGCACCTAATTTCCAAGCAAATGACGTAACGAGAATATAAAAAAAAAAAAAAAAGTTTTTTCAAACCAAAGTACCCTTATAACTTTATGTGCACAATGACTTCGTTCCTACATTAGGGGAGAGAGCTGGACATGTACTCCGTACCACTGGAACATTAGATATTCATGCGGTTTGGGCTTAGTACAGAACCCAAAGTAGATCCCCGTCCTTCTTTGCATAGTCCGCGCCATTATACGCAGTATTAGACGCTAAGCCGCAGGCGACATTTATGAAGTTTTTACGGGCAACGGGCGGCAGTGAATTTTTTCAATCCACTCGCCTCTTTTCCTCTCTCTCTCTCTGCCCGCCTTCTACGAGTAAATCCTGCTCTCGCTTCAATAGAATTTTTCAGATATGAATTTCACCTGCACAATTTTTCCACGACGAATTCCCAATGCGGCACGTAGAACTGCAGCCGACCGATTAAAAGCCGAAATACGATTAGATTGGATACTACTGTTCTGCGGCGTGATCGCGTACCACGCGATTCCCAATAACCGTTGGAGCTTCTTTTTTAATCTTTTTTTTTTACTTCCGGCTCCTTCGAGCGGACAAACCGCTACTCAAGGAGCTTGACGAAGTGCATTGCGAGCCGTGAAAAAAAGAATAAGGCAATTACATTTCGGTCGGTATTATAGATCCGTGGTTGGGTGGCGCCATCTGCCGGCCGCCTCGTGTAACACGAAATTACGTTTGAAAACCGCCACCGTCAATGTATCAACTAATTAAATAACCTTACAAAGTAATAATACTAATAGGATCATATTTTTCCTCTGCGAGTGAGGACGTTTCATCTGAATTACCAGTGGTTATTGTTCAACCGAATAAAATGGCTGCCATGCACTTCCCATCAGGAAGATATACGACAGGGATTCAGTTTGCTTCATTGGCACCGCTATGCATTGTCCGCCACTTGCGTTACTTGAAACCTAATCAAGCTTCATTCCAATTTCAAATTCCTTCGAGCCTCGACCAACAGATAGTTCCCTTCTCGCATAATATTATGCACAGTCGAGTTTAACCTAATTCCACTGGCCAATTGCAGCCCGTCGGAATACCGAGACGGTATTACGACTATCAAAACCAAATTCGACTAACCGATCACAAATTTCCATACCCTCTTGTCGAATACATAATCTTATAAATCTAAATCTAAAATTTCTAAAAGATTATCCATCCCGCTTTTAAACGCAGTGAATATAATGTAAATTCCAAGATACAGATATACTTGCCATGTTAAGGTATTTCGACTTCCGAACGATAATAATTAATGAATTTCTTTTATAAAACAATTATTTCACATTAAAATTAATTACCGTAAATGAAGACAGTGGGAATTATTTTTTAACTTTTTACAACAATATTCAAACAATACAGGGTACGAAAATTCAAAAGTGTATACACTTTTGCTCCTCAGCCTGGCTCAACGATGATACGCAGCAAATATTTTTGAGAATCGCATTATACTGTTTATTCGTAAAGATAATTAAAAAAAAAAAAAGTAATAAACAAAAGGTGTCTGAGACCGCATACATTTTCCCTTATTATTCGCTGTGCCGTGTATATGAGAAACAGTGCTGCCTCCTTAAGCAAAGGTACGCATGGACGTACATACAGGTATGTAAAATTAGTCCGCACCTATGTCATACCAGAATACATATATGTATACCTACGACATAGCTATATGTATATACAACTTTGAAGATACCAAAGCACGCTCAGATACATACCATTGGAAATATATATATATATCCTAGAGACATTTCACAATGGTCCCAGACTATCCGTACCCAGCCAAAATACCAGAAATATAAGGGCGATTCTTCGTTTCCATGAAAATGTGTGTTTTGTACGTCAAGCACGTATCGGACGTGATTTTCGCGAGGGAACACAGAAAAACAAAAATTTCAGCGACGCGGGTGACAAAATTCTAATCTAACCTTATCCGACGTTACATTACGTAGGTTGCATATATTTCTACATCCCCGTTACACGTACATATGTCCAATAACTTAATGCTCGGTTCACGTAACGCGATCGCGCACTTCGCCCAAGTGTATTAATGGGTAACGCAGTGTAATGGTAATATTGGCAAAACACATTGAACCTATCGGAATCGGCCCATAAATCCTAACAGGTTAACGACTAATCCCGATAATCCACACATAATGCACAAACGCTGGGAACCCAGTCAATTATAATTATTCAAGCATAAGTCGTGACGTATACTCGCTGTAGCTGACTCTGGCAGCTGACAAACTTTCCAGAATGACATACGAATTTCCTGGAGAAACGAAAAAAAAAAAAAAAAGAGTGAGTCAACATGCCGAGCTTCTTTTTTTTTCATTTCCTGGCAATTTCTAGTGTGCCCTGGCTTTTAGCTTCCACGCGCGAGATACGACGGACTGGAGTACAGACAAAGTACGTATACGTATGCCCCGACTTCAAGAGAAATGCCATACGCTAAAAAGTAAATGGCTTCGGGGCGAATGCGGTGAAAATAAGGACGGAGCTATACCCTTTTGTTGTACGACGTGTATTACGCGTTCCTGTTTATACCGAAGCTCATTTTCTCGAGCCAGTGAAACAAGGACGATGTAAAGTACCGAAAGAGTGCCAACGGCCAAGAGTGTATAAGACTGATCAGAACAGAGAAGCTCGTCGTCTGGATTTAAGGAAAAGTGAAGTTAGCCATTGTCTTCGACTTTCTTTCGTCTTGGGACAAACGTACAGTGTGACTTGAAGGGTACAAGAGAGATAACAGATACAGACCGCACCAGTGGAAGGAAGAAAAGATCACCTTGTCTATGTACCAAGAGAAAAGACCCTTTTCAATTATAACGAGTAAATATTTTCTTGGGTTAAGAAATCAAGCTTTTTGGATCCTCGATAAGTAAGGAAGGTACATTCGTGTTTTCCCAGGGAGTCCATTGCGAAAGTTCGCGACTGCGAGTAATGTACGTGGGGGGGGGGGGGGGTTACTACTCTAAGACCTTGTCAAGAGCTCGTCCTGTCCCTTTCAAGGTAGCGACTCGACCAATTCGTTCCTGCTGACCAAGACGTTTACTGGCTGACTAGCTTGGCTTGTTCATCCACTATAGGATGGGAAATAACTCTGGTGCCTTGCGTGCAATGAAAACCCCGTAGTGTCAGGTTTACAAGGATCCATATATTACGGTTCGCTTAAACGTCAGTCAATCCTAGCATCGTGAACCAGGGAGCTGGGAAGCTTAACTGATGGCCCTGAATTCAATAGACGGGTCTGATAACGAGGTTTGCCAAAAAGGTGAAAGCCTCGGGTGTATCACTGGCGTGCAACAGTGATTCTCATGTAGATCTGGCTGCCTGACTATTGAACGCGCTATTGTACGTTTACTTGGGAACATCAGAGGGACTCACCTTTTCTTCGATCTTTCCTGATGCCATCACGACGATCTCCTCGGCCGATTTGACCACCGTCGAAGCCGCTTGCTCTTTTCTCGACATGTGGCCCCGGAACGACGCCTGGATCTTCGTCGCTGCGTCGCAGAGTTCTGCGGCAGAGAGAAAGAAAAAAAGTAAATGCGACCCTTTTGAGAAGCGACAAGGCAGGAGAATGTCTTTTTGGCATCGCGCGACTCCCGGAAACGCCAGCCGGGACGTCCTTCGTGAAATTCACCTTGGCTCGTCCGACTGAGTTTCCACCGGTGCGATAGTGATCTGCATAAATTTTAAGTTCGCGGCGCTTCGTTCCGCCAATGGCGGCATCCAGGGGAGAACGATGGCGATTACATTGCGCACGAGAAGAGAACTGGTGGAGGGGTAAGGGAGGGAGGTGCTGGGTAAAAAAAATATATATTTCCGGCGATAAAAGATGCAGGAGAAGATCGATATTTAATTATGGACTATTGGATATTAAATGTACGCTGGGTTGATTCGCATTTTTTTTTTGTCCACTTCCTTTCTCTCTCCCCTTACGCACGTCACTCGACGTTCTTCATTGCCGCGCCAGAACCCAAAGCCCAACGATTTATTTCATTTCCGTCTACCGTCTGACGGGGTTTTCGGGTAAAATATATTTTTCAAATATATCCGTCGATATTATTGGGCTTCTCGCATCTGCGGTTCGTCGAATCTCGGGTAACTGTAGGACGTAGAAACGCGGACTGCCCTACGTCGCGTTTGCCTGACCGCGTGCGGAACAAATTTTCGGATTCTGGAACACGAAGACTCTCGTCGCGGGGACATTTTTCCAGCAGAGAGAAGCTAAGCGAGGAGAAACTGTTCCGAACAGTTTGTTCCAACGGTGACGAGGGTTTTACACGTTTTCTCCCTAATTTCACGGGGGAAAAAAGAGAGACTAGGAAAGGGGAGGATCCGTCAAGTTTTCGATGGGTACTTTTTTTTTTGTTCGTCATGATAACATCGAAAAATCCTTCGACGGCTGTCGTGAAAAGACTCGACTGAACTTCATCTGAAAAGTTAAATTTTCAGGCGGAACGAACGTTTCGTGCGGAAATCTTTAGTCCTATTTTGAAAAACTTTTTTTTTTCGTGTACCGCGCTGTATCGGTTATCGTAAATGAAGCGACGTCCCACGTATGTACTCGATCCATTGGGAAATTAAGATCGAAAATAACAAACCACGTATATATAATGTGTACATATGCGTGTAGGCTTTCAGCAAAACAGCATCGCGCGAGTGGGGAAATAAATATGAATTGCAATCTGCGGGACTGTCCAGCCGAAACAAGAATATAAATTGACAGCTGTCATAGGGTCGCTTTCGTTTAGCGTAATTTCAAAATATTTTACTGCTAAATGCGAACCGCTTTTCGATATGCATTTGGCAAATTGTCAATTTTACGAAACGTTCGGAAAGGAGAGAATTCTTTAAAATTTTCGACTTTTCTAGACTTTTCGCGAGTTCGAGTGAAACAGACTTATGGATATTTTAATGTGTAAGAGAGAGAAAGAGATACTGGTGACAGGAATAGCGAGTCAAAACACGTGACTTTCCGCACAATAGCAAATATTTACACGCACGCTCTATTACTTTCCACGTAGTACCTGCTATGGCAGCAGCATAAAAAATAATTTCCAAAATTCGTCTCAATTTTCCATACAAGACAAATGCGCCAAAACCATTATCCAAAATGATACTATAGTAGGTTACACGAATTGTGTGTGCGCGGGCGCGCATGCGCGTTAGAATAATTCTACCCACGCAATCCATTTTCCCTGAAAGTTTCGTATATACTGGCAAACGAGAAGTTTCCATAAAGCGTATATAGCACATTGAAAACATATTCTACACAGGAGCCGTTTATTTTGAAAGTGACCCAAGTCCATTTATAGTTAAATTGAGATACAATGATGTTTATGACAGCCAACTTCAAGCTGTACGCGTTACTACGATGAACAAAGAACAATTGACAAATGGACTTCGGCGACTCTGAAAAATAACGTACTCGTATATGAGAAAACGCGTAAACAACGTATCGATAAGTTTTAACATAGTTTTCGAGAATGTAATAGCAGCTCGTTGAAGAAAAATATGGCATCGTAAGACGAGGCAAGACTGTCCATTAGTTAAATCATCAAGAAAATTCAGGTTCCATTCCAAGAGAAGAAAAGAGCAGTAAAATCGTACAGTTATCGCGATTCGAATATATTGTATCTACATTAAAAGTCCGTAGAAAGCAGTACAAACTAAGGAAGTCGTAAAGTTTTCGAGGCAAGTACAGCAAGCGTAAAGTGTAACGATTTCGGGAAGGGACGAAAAGACACGAGCAATTGGACAAAATATTTGGAGAATCTACAGTTTTATTGTATCCGTGTATCTGTACGCAATGACCCGTAGAGTAACAATATTCTGGCATGTCTATTTGAACGGAACAAATTAACTATTTTTTTTTTCCGATTAGCCGTCTCGGTATACCGGGAGCATAATAAATACGTGAACTCACCCTTATCGTCGGAACGGAATTCCTCCTGGAGCTGCTCCTTCGTTGGTTCCTGGTCTGACGTAGCCTCCGTCTGCTTTGTCGACACTTCCGTTTCTTTCATACTCTTCCTGGTGTGGTGGCCCCGAAACGCTGCTTGTATTCTGGTCGCTGCCTCGTCTTTGCCCTTCTCGATTTCCTTCTCAGACTCTAGTTGCTTCTGTCCACTTTCCTTCGTACTTTCCTTAGATTCCGCAGCGCCACTGTCGCTTGACTTCGGATTACCTGCAGCACAGACAAAAGGATTCTTTGAATTATCATAACGATCGATCGCAATTCGATTAAACTATTTTTTCGACCGATAATGACATTTTTCCAAATATCTACGGACATTTTATGTTCCTTTAGTCAAAATGAAATTTTGAACAAGGGAACAAGCCGAACGAGACTCTATACAAAGAAGGATTAAATATTGGAATAGCAAAAGCATATATATATATATACATATCGTCAGCTAGATATGTCACATACTTCGTACGACTTACAAAGTCCGTAAGTTTAACAGAAGGATGCGATATATCGCGTGTAGAAAAAAAAAAGTATAAAGGCTTACAAAGACAAATGAAATGTATTTCGGTAATCGCACAAAGAGTGAAGAAATTTTTTTTTAATACTAAAATAAAAAAAATCAATTTGCTCACTCAATAACAGCGCTCCATCCCCGATGCTTTTTATATTACCTAGTTACAGGGGGACTATTAACAATCGGGTTAATGGTCTGCGAGCTTGTCAGATTCCTGTCAATCAATCAAGGTTTCTATGGAGCCGGGAAATTGGTGAAAATCGTTAGACTTTATTGACTAAGCAATTAGAATAGAGTAAAGGCAAGAGAAAGTTGTCAAAGGGATGAACAATGGCTTACTCGAAATTCGAACGCAAGATCACGTTTACGTTATACGATGAGTCCAACCGGTATTAATAATGCAAATTAGGAGGCTCGGTCGAGATAAAAAAAAATTCCAATTCCGTCCTTTCGGACTAGGGACTAGGTTACGTAATTCGCGAAAAAGCACTTCTTCCACTAGGAGGGCTAAGATCCCCCGAGGAATAAAGGGCTGGGCAATTTCTCAAGAGAATTTCGGTGGTTAGTCTTGGCCATTGCGAAACTCCTACAAAAATCTACCCCCGAAAGATCTAATTACTAGCCCAGGGTTATAGCGGTACAGTTACATATATACAAGGGGGGAGGGGAGGGGGGGGGATAAGAATGGATACCCACGTATACTCGTTCCTGTACATACAGGGCACATGTTGGTAACAGTGACAAATGAAAAGATGCCTAAAGGGGAATGAGAGAGCTTGCACGAGAGGCGATAGATTTAAATGCCGGCTAAAGATAATCTTTTTAAATGACTGACCGCGGCAAGTATAAAATACAACTGACTCTAGAAACTCGGCTTGAGCACAAGAGAAGATTCGAGGCCGCGATTAAACTTCGTTAGCAGGGAATCGCGAGGATTTCAAGATTTCTGTTTGCCGATTACGAAGCCAGCGCGCAGGGCACTTTCTGCTTTGAGGAATCGTCGAGGCAGTACGAGCTAAAGGATTTCGCCGGGAGAGGCGCTGCCGTCGGATTCGTCGAAACCTTTTTTTTTTTTATTCTTGCTCTCCTTCAAGGATCGCTCGAGTTTGAACAAATATTTGAAAAAGCTCTGGAGCACGGTTCTCGCGTCAGCAAAGAACGAGGATAGACCGAGTGGCGAAAAGAAGTTGACCCAGACTCGAAAAAGAAAAAGAACCACATTAAGGAATTGAGTATAGTCGGTGTATATACATTTTTAATACTATACTTCGAGGCTTCGTATTGCGAAGTTTGTCTTGTGTTGTCGCTGCAATCGACCTTCGCGAAATCGATCGTTCGCGTGAGGATCGATGTGGCTGCAGGACGTTCTCACAATCTCTATGTAGCGACAAACGACTTGTTACCATGTAACTGGCTAGTCTGATGTCGCCGCTATGAATTTATCGTAATAATTGTTATCGGTGATAACAGGACGAAATAAATTTATCGACACCAGTACTGTAATCGATACTGGCAAGGATTTAAATAAAATGAAGCTTTTTTTTAATTTCTGGATTAATGCCACTCGTCACTCGATAGTCATTTACACAAAAAAAATAAACCACCAATCGTATCATGGAAAATCGATGATCCGTACACGTTTACAATAGCTTCGGGAATAAAAGCCCATGTATCGGAAATGTCGATAAAAATGTATTATACGTCACCATACATACTTATATGCATATAGGATTTGTCAAAGGCCAAACGTGACATACGTTCCCCACGATATTGTTTTTTTTTCCAAATTAATTATTAACGCTGAACGTACCGACAATTTTTTATGAACGTATTTTTAGATTCAAAAGGTCCAAATGACCTGCCGACGGTACGTCTAGTGTTAAGGACGATATGTTCCTAGGCGAAAGTTCACTAGTCCCAAGAGCCCATCCCGGAGATATGATTCATCTGGTGACTGGACCTGTTACGTAATACCAAATACACAGTTCAATATGTCCAACATGAGTAAATTAAATTACCCAAAAATTTCACGAGTAAATTCAACTGCTCAAATAGATAGCTCGCCTAGTAAATATTTATTTTGATAAAAAAAAAACACACACACATATATTCCAAAGTATAATTTACTCGTATCCTTCTACACCGATATATCCTGCGGAAACTTTAAATTCAGGATAAACCGAATACACTGATATTCGACTGACAATATAGGACGAAAAAATAGCGTAGGAAATAAAACACCTAATCGCTCCCAGGCCTAGAACTTATTAAGAGAAAAAAGCTAAAGTCACGTGCACGTTAACGATCAGATCGACAAGAAATTATTGCCGACGTGATGGTTCTGTCTTTTCGTTTTTTTTTTTTATACCTGCAGACTGAGCGCAGACGTCCATTCCGACCCCCTTGTAATTCATAGGCTGCTTGTTAACCTTTCGACGTGGAGTTACGAATGTGCAAAGGGGATTGGCCAGTGTCCGTCATTACGGCAGTTTTAAATTTAAACCGCTCAAATTGTACCGTTTTTTTTTCTCCGAGGAATATTTTTCACGATATTTCCCTGATGGTACATTTAAATTGTACACCTTGTATGCTGACGTCAAGAATCAAAAGTTATTGGTATATGACGTCAAGGTACTTCTGAAAGATATTCCACGCGTTGTAGATACATTTGAATATCGATTCGGCAAGAAATAATGAAATTGTCTAGGCTCACGGTATATAATTGAAATCCTCGAAAATTTAATTGCTAAATTCTACGCGCGTTTTGACCCGAATCAATCGAAGCATTCAGTGACATTTGCTTGTTCGATGGCAACCACTTTCACGTAGCTACATAACCTATACGAGTTTCGCGTATATTAGGTGACACTAAATTCGGCGAGTGGAATCGATTTTCGAATAATTGAGTTCTGCAACCGGAAACGCAAACGAATGAAGAAATTCGTTGAATATTCGCCCAAAGAATTTCTCAGGCAATAAATATAGCGACTCGTAGCCACCTCGTGGCGAAATTCTCAACTCGGCGTTACCAACCACTACGATTCTCAGTACCTCGACTAACTTCAGTAGGACCTTAAGGTCGGTGTGTCGTACAAGTACTTCCGAAGTATTAAAAAAAAAAGAAAAAGATGACTTCCGGCATCCCATTAAATAATTTAAAGGCGATCGACCACGGCGTCTTATAAAGCCTTGGTAATATACGTCAGAATTGAATATTAACGAGCCAAGATTACGCATGTCGTTAATCTTACAACAAAAGAGCCCCGCCAACGCTCTAGCGTACGTTATCGCACAATATCCCGTGTATCATATACATATACATTATAGGGCTTATACGATAACGCCTAACTCAATGTACCATAACCTCAAATAATTCTGTAACGTCAACCACTTTTTATTATCGCCTTACTCCCTCGAGGAAATTAATGACACATTTTTTTACACCTATTCTCTCCTCGTGCTTCGGGCATAAAAGGGTTGAAAAAATTAATCCGTGCTCGTTTTGGCGAATACACAAAATGAAGCTCATAATTTGTAAACGGAGAACCCTTAGGACTTTTTTCAATTAACATTGATATTGGTATAAGCAATGTGACTAATTACAGAGGAAACTGGAATTCCCAGAGGAATCGATCGTTCAACTCCCTCAGGGTGTTTAATGACATCGGTACCAACACAAGGCTGGTTCATTCAAATACGTATAACAGCAGGAGATTTTCTTCAATCTCGACCCCCTTCCGTAACCTAACCCAATGACCCTCCGATTCGTTTATATTAAAGACGAAGTTAATTTAGAGCAATTTATTAGATTAGAGATTATCTTGGTCAGCTTTCTTATCGATAAGGCCGCAATCCAATTTATGGGTAAACGCATTTGACGTCGATCCAATTAGTAAGCAAGTTAAGTATTTGATAGCGACGAGGAGGAAGGAAAATGAAAAATGAAAAAAAAAAAAGTTAAAAAATAATTGTAAACATTGAAACGGGCACGTTGGGCTCTCAAGACTTTTTTTTTTCCCGATACTACAATTTTTTCCTACTTAACCAGTGAAGGATTTGAAAAAGCGTCACGTCCTTTTTGTCCACGATTATTTTCCAACCCTCGAGAGATTCTTTGCCTTTTTTTTTTTTTAAATTCTACGACCTACGTAATTACCTCGAATGGCAAGCAAAATGCTTTCTTTTTCTTAATTAACTTAATGGCCGTTCCTACTAGGACAGTTTAGTTTTATGGTTCTAGGAAACTCTAATATACTACCCCTTAACTTCGATTTCACGATTCGCTACCTACTTGGATATTATTATTATTATTATACGAGTATCAAGAACTGACCAATCTTGTCATTGGAAATTTATTACGGCACTCGGATTTATTTCCAAGGAATTTCGTACTATTTTTTTTACAAAATTTGTTTGCTCTACTTCGTTTTTTTTTTTTTTTTTGAGTAAATTGCAACAAACGACCATGGTAAATTCAACGAAATAAAAGAGATGACAGGTGTCGTCACCACGTGGGATTAACAGACACTGCACTGAATTATTAAAACGTCGACGATTTTTTATTCTAGCGACAGAAATGCAAAAATCGTTATTACTTGGGACGTTTGTATTAATTTTATTGTCACTATGGTAAATTTAAACAATATGTAATGTAGCGGGTTCGCACGACGCAAACTTCCATACTGGTTTTGCATTTTCTCGGCTTTCCATAAATCAACAAACAAAACTCTCTTATTCTGCACCGTTTGCTCTCCGACTAAGTACGAAGGTACAAAACTCAGTTACCATGCACTTTGCCTTTCACAGTATTCCTTTCCGATATTCCTTTTTTTTTTTTTAATTTTCACGTTACTCGAGTACGCATTGGTACCTTTCGTGAGAACAAAATATTTCGTGATACATTCCGCCCACGATTTCTGACCACCTTTTATTAGCCAAGTCCTCGTAAATTTATGATTTTGGAAATTAAAAAAAAAATTTCTTTTTCCTTCTTCTTATCGGTCGTTACTTATCAGAATCACAATACACATAAGCCAATTTTACGTTGTCAGGCAAAATTCTCCTACGGGGAAGCATCTAAATTCCATTCGACTGTTTACGTGGGATCAAAATGGCTGCTTGCGAAAAAGGGACGTTATTGTTAGATAAGAAGGGTTCGTGTATGATAAATATTTGAAGTCAGGAGTAAAAAAAATTATGTGGTTGTCCCCAACCCATTTTTCTTAAAGAACCTGAAAACATGTTATGTTTCGCCATAAAATTGGCAGCGGTGCTAATAATTCTTTACTATACAGGGTGATTCGTTTAACATGGCACAGACGAATATCTCGGAAAGGAAGCATTTTACGAAAAAAAAAATTTTCGAACAAATTTCGTTTCGTTCCGAGGGAGGAAAAAATGCTGTGCCGTTATTTTTTATTCGCGACGGTTTTAAAGATTTTTCAAAGATCAACTTTGTTTTTCTTTTAATGGGAACTTATATTTTTCATTGCGGGATGTTATGCTATGTAAAAATTTAATTAGCTTTTGTCTTAAACATTTTTTAATAGGACCAGTATTTTCAATGTTATTTCAACATCGAGCGCAGACCCCGGGATTATTAATAAGTATAACGATTTTATAGATACGAAAATCGAAAGAGAAGAAAAAAGTTAATGAATCTTTTTTTTTCTTGCGTAAATAGCCTATTTATTGTTGATGCTGCAAAATAATATTCTAATGGTGTTCAAAATGGTGTACTTCAACATCAATGCATTTTTCGAACTCTCTTGAGCTAGAAAAAAAAGCTTTAGTTCATTATTTTCCTCTCTTGTTGAAAATATGGGTCCTATTAAAAAATGTTTCAGACAAAAGTTAATTCGTATTTTGTACAGCATAAAAATCTGCAATAAAAAGTATAGATTGCCCTTTAAAAAAGTCAAGTTGACCTTCGAAAGACCTTGAAAACCTCAGCGATTAAAAAATAACGGCACGGCACTTTCTTTCCCCCTCAAAACCAAACGAAGTTTGTTCGAACATTTTTTTCGTAAAATGCTTCCTTTCCAAGATATACGTCTGTGCCAAGTTAAACGACTCACCCTGTATATCTCGTGTGCTATATGTATCGATTTTTTCAATTATTACATTAAATACAAAAAATCTGCATCGTAAGAATTTCCAAATTTGTTACCTAGGACGAAAATTTGATTAAAACACTCGCGAGCACAATAAATATCGTTGAACCGATCGAAGTGTTCCTAAAACCATCAAAACCAAGATCAAGAGTCTGTTCGTAATTTTTCCCAGCAATTTCCTTAATCCAACGAGACGACCATCCTCATCGATCAAATCGATCTCCACCTCTTTCCACCCATCAATCAACTCACGAAAAATACCAATATTCCATTTCGGCTCACAACAATTTTCCTAAATAAAATCTCCCGCACTATTAATCACAACCGCAATTTACACTGACGTGATACAAAAAGATAATATCTACCTGCCCACAAATATTATTTCCCAATCACTTAATAATGCGCATACAAATTGGATCAATCCGACATCACAAAACTCATCCGACAATCGAAAGTCGTTCGTAACACCAATTAACAGCCTTATCGAAATTTGCAAGAGTAAAAAAAATGTGTACTAATAAAAAAAATATTACCCCCAGACACAAAACTCTGCCATTCAAAACCTATGGATACTACCAACCACGATAAAATGGACGCTCCTATCATAAAGCGTCAACGATCAATTAATATTCCAGGACGAAACGCCCAGTATCAATACCACCATCGTATCTCTTGATAAGCCCGTCAAAAGTAACACACACACACACACACATGCATATATATATACATTTCAATTTGAATGCAACTCTATCCTCAATGGATTCTCCTCGAGTAACCCAGAGGATTGATCCATAGGGACCATCCTTCCGGACGTTTTTCAAAATGAGGTTATTCCCACCATCGAACGTATCCATCGTATCGACATATGTAGTCGACTCACCTCGAATCTTATCCGCGATATCCTAAACACCTGACGGTACCTCCAACGTGTAACTGGCACGTCGCTGCCGCCTTCAGCCCCTTTTATAACCGCGTCCTTCAACGACCCTGTGTGCGCACGCCACGCAGTCTCGGTGTGGCCGGTATAGTATAGACCCAGGGAGCTTGAAGGCTTGAGGTGCACTAGCTTCACGGGAGAGAACCTAAAGTGCGAAGCCGTTTCAAAGCTCTAACCCTCTTTCTTCCAGTTTCTCATTTTCTTTTCGTTCTCTTACTCTCGTTCTCTCTTTTACATATGTATATATATATATATATACACGTACAACCCACGATCTTCCCTGTAGCTTCGATCCCACGTGACATCACTTCGCAAACGAGGCCGATAATGGCCGCGCCTTCGCATTCGGAAGTTACAGACCGAATCGTTACACCAGCACGGAAACAGATGAGCGGGAAAATTTGAATCGATAGAAGTTACTGTGGAGCGTATGATTAATTAAATCTTTTTTTTTTTAAATATCGAATAACTCGAGGATAGTTCGTTTTCAGAATTGTAACAGTGAGCTCGTTTAACTGTGTATACTGTAAATGCATTTTGGGCGGTGTTCCAGCAGTTTTCGAATTATTCGCGAACGGGACTGTTCGAGTTGGCAATTCGCGGCATCGTTCCCACCGCATATTCACAAATTCCATGTAGGTTTATCTACGAGGGAGCTGTTTCGCCGAAATGCTGGAGGGAAAATGTAGCAGCAGGGATATCCGTACGACCACGGAATTTGAGGATGTTCGCGTTACTGTGAAAAAAAATTTGCGTGCTCTTGTTCTCGGGATTTAACGAAAAAATTGCGGGATCCTTCCTTTTTCTTCTTTTTTTTTCTTCACTTTGAATAAGCCAATCAATTCTTTGTTCGCCATTGCTGGTCGGACGTGGTGGTCATGTGACTTAATAGGAAGACAACATGGATACCTTATAAGTTCCCTGTGAGGAGATTGTGAAAAAAAAACTCACTTTCTTTTTTTAGCTAACGAAAACCAAGCGAATTTCTTTGTTATCGATCCTACCGTTACGTTATATACGATCCTACCGTTATATCAAAATTTACAAGAACGATAGCACGTTTAGCAAGGAAATATCGTTATCACTTTTTTTTTCTAATACCATGGACAGACATATCGTCGTCATAAGTTACTATAATTATTTCTAATAATACTAAATGCATACCACGTATGAATAAAAGCGGATAAGGAACGAATGGTCAACAGGATAATCCTGCCTCGTTATTATGCTGGGTATTATATATTTTATACAAGAGAATGAGTCTGGTAATAATTTAGCGTCAAAGCGAAAAGTCCCTAGAATGACATCGAAAGATATTGCGAAATTGTAGGAGGTTCAAGTGATATATAAAATATTTATTACGAATAGATATGCATATTGATATACTTGATACCTTCATATGAGATACATACGCGTAAAGGATTCCAATTGAACTTTCGCTACTGTTCGGCGATTTATAAAAGAGGTAAAAGCTGGATTAATATTTTTTCTAAAGGTTGAACCCGGCTGTTTCTACGTCGATTGATAAAAAAAATTGATTTACTGGTAAGAGGGATTATGGAAGAATTTCATACGACGTGTCGGTGAAGTATGGCGTAACACAATTATTCGTTTCAATGCTTTGAAAAGAAAGCTCCTTTCACGCGTAAGTCTAATTAACAACGAAGCCAGTGCACGTGAAAGAGTTGAAAAGCTTGTTCGGAAGCCGTGCAATTATCCAAGTTACACAGTCGCCCCGCCAATCTAGCTATGTCAATATTGTCGCAAGCTTTGGCCTCCCGTGAGCAACTAACGGTCATGCAGCTACCGCCATCTGTAGGAAATTCTGACCGAATACTCTTCGACTACGGTTTCCTGCGTCGGTAAAGTAGAGTACAAATTAAGCGAACTCGAAAGATATTACTTTATTACCTACAGAGAGTATACAAGCCAGCTAGAACCTAGCAGTATGAAAACACGACGATAGCAGCACGTCGTCAACTTGAAGAACAAGCCGCTTTTAAGAATCTTTTTTTTCAACTAGCAACAAGGCGCTCGTTTCGCTCACTTCAGGTGTCTTACCTGGGATGGAACACCCGGTATATTTTGTATCGTACCTATAGATTAGAATTGAACACAAATGCGGACGCTTCATTCCTTGTTCCTCTTTCGTGAACCGTGAACGTGACTATCTCCGTCTAAACGTCCGCCCATCGCAAGGACGAAAAAGCTTTGACGGGAATAGATCTTCCACGTATCTTTTATAAAAGGACAATTTGACACTAATCTGTTAATCAACACGTTCATTGTTTCTAGAGCAACTATAATGGCTATCTCTACTACTCTCATCAATGAAAATGTTACTGGTCAAATGAATATTCATGCTACACAATACCAACGTGTATTGATCCACAGGATAAACAACGTATCAATGAACCGCATTGGATATTCAAACGCAAACAGAAAACAAGTAAACAGATGTGAAATTCTTTGAAAAATTATCAATCGAATTGAACTTTCAATAGTTTATCCACGTACGATTATACATTATTCGTTATACTCGCGATTAAGTATTTATACATGTGTCTTTAAAAAAATTAGAGCAACGTTCGAAAGAGTCTCTTCGTTCTCCGTAAGAGTACCGTGAAGAGTAATTCAATTAAAAGTAATAATAATTGTAACAAAAGAAAGCTGCCTTTTCGTGCCTCTTTTTCCAAGCATTGTGGCCACTCAAGATCGGCCGATCTCAAGGCGCCCTTTCTCAGCAGGGGTGCCGCGTATCGCACTTCTGCAAATTCCTCCTAATCTCAACAATAGCCAGGGTTAGGGGTTAAGAGCATTCACCTGAAAATACGTGGAAACAACACTGGCACAGCTCTATGCCGTCGTGGGAAGATCAATAAGCGAATAGCTCGACACAACAGCCAACTCTCTGAAGTCCAACACATAGCCAACCTAGACTTAACCGGACACACGTTGCTCGTCAAGCGTCGTGAAAGGGTTGCAAAAAGAGCCGACGACTCGACAGAATTATTTTCAGCAAATTTATCCACGTGCACTTAAGACCCCATACACACATTAGATTTACGATGGCTAAATACAAATTCCAATGCTCGAAATTCCTATCCAACTATACATGCTTAACTGTTGTACAGTCTTGTCACTGTAAGTCGACTAACGGTAACGTGAAGATAAAACGAACTGGTCTCATTGAAAATTTTTAATGTTCTTGTATCCCACTGTATTAATTCAACGTGTACATTTTTTTATCGACTTTTCATTCGCTGTATTCGAATTTTCCATTTTCGCTGATGGAAACGCTGCAAGCTCAGTTTCACGCAATATTGCCACTTTAAATCGGCTAAATTATTGGAGAGAGGTCATTTTTTTTATTTTTTTTTCCTTTTCTCGTTATATAACAAAATATGTTTCGACGAAAGCTCACGATTTTGAGAATTCAAATTGGATAATTTATAAATTCTTGACACCCGGAAACGTTTGAATGTACCGAAAAGAAAGTTCAGCGATTCGTCATAAATCTTTCTGAGTATTTATATGACTTACGAGCAACTTACACACTCGCAGCTCTCGATTGGTTTCGAGAAAATATAACCTGGCTTAACTTATTCTCATGTTTCGAATTTCCCATGACTTTCAATTCGTACCTTTGATACTTGACCCTAAAAGAGATACGTGTTGCCCAGCTGCTATTAAAATTTTAATCCTCTGGGATTCTACCGGATCCCTATATCCTTTCCAGACTTTATTCGAAATATCCCACGACGACATTATAAACCCAAAAACTTATCCGCCTAAATTATTATAAACAATAAATAAATTTAAAATCTATAACAAAGAACAAACAGTCCCTTTATCAATGTTAAACATCAAAAAAGAAATCCTCAAAACCCTCAATAATTTCAACAATCAAACTTACCCGAATCCACGCAAAACATTTAGATACAATTCCCATATAAATTAGAATTAACAGAAGTGTACCCATGAAGAGTCAATTAAATTATGAGCAAACACGCAACAAATAGTCATATGTCGCGTGACGTAGTCCAATTAGAAAAACCGTGAGATATTCACAATAATTCAATGCCATTCGTTGACGCGCCCAGAAAAAGAGGAAGAAACACCAGTAACCTAACCTATATCGCGTCACATAACTGACCAGTGGCCTTTTACATGGAGCAAAAAAAAAAGAATAAACTTGTAAATGCATATCGACCCCCCCCCCCCTCCCCCACAAAAATATTAAAAAATACCATAATCAACGTGCACGTGAACATTTAACAGTTTGCTTATTTCTCTCAATACAATTGCATGTACGCGCGTCATCCGTCTACAGGCGTCCATATTGGAATTGCATTTCCACTGCAGACCGTCTCATCTAATAATAGAAAAGTAACAATCAATTTGACGACTATTCATTGAAAACAAAGAAATTACTTGACGCAGTGTGGATCAGAAGTGCAAAAGCAAACTAATCGTAAACGTAATTTAGTCTCGTCGTTGCTTCCCGACGGCCTCAATATTTACCGAATCATTTTCTCGATCGATAATCCGCGTTATCTACGCTGAAATAACGGCTGTCAGTTACAAACTCGACTGGCTGGTCAATGACCCCAAACAAATTCTAAGGTCCATCCAATGTGTACATACATACCGAAAAATTAACCCTTCATCAAATTACCACAAAGATAAGTCACTCTGTCACTCCAATCGACTTACAATCACTGCTACTTTCAGCACAGAAATCCCGAACCGAATCGACAGTGTAAATGATTTAACACGATACCTGCCAAATACAAGTAGCAAAGCCGATAACGATACACAGGGAATATTTTTATGGGATTTATAAGCATAGAAACCTATACGCCATGATGTCACGAAGAAGGTCAACAAGGAGGACAGTCTAAATGATTTTGCAATACGTAACAAATATGAGAAACAAGGCGATAACGATACAATAGAATATTTATATAGTACTTATAAGGCATACCAACCTATCTGCCATGATGTCGTGAAGGAGGTCAACTTTGCACGCAATCTTTCCGAGATATGTACTGTGTAAATATATATATATATATATATACTCTCAAAAATTAACGTACCTAAATACAATGTGGCCGTTACACGAAAGAAATTCCTATATCACTAAGAATCAATGGCTAATCGTTACAGTGAATTGGGATACTTAGAAGTCATCAAGGATGAGTATTTCAGTGCTTTCGTTGAGTGGACAGAAATCTATCTCCCGGCTGAATAGACCATTTGATTAAGTTCCTCGAGATATCTTGATCCTGTGGATACAATCGATGCCTTGTAGGGCTTTCTGTTTCGGCAAGTGGTAACAGACACGCGTACACTGACCTCGCAGCTTTTTATTTAACGCCGATTCTGCGCGTCGGCGTCCGACTAAATAAATCTATTGCAAGTCCCTTATGATCGCGTACAGTATTACTCAGGATACGCGTAGTACGGAAATACTTATCGTGCTTGTATCCTCTTCGAGAAATCTCGTTAATGTAACGCTGATGACAAATTAGTGGAAATTCGTTACTGATTGGTACCTGTCCCAAGCTCGATACGCCAGCCTATAGTCAGTTCACGAGTTCGGTGTGATTTTTGGACAGTTGGCTAATGCAAAAAATGATTACGGGAATACATCGTAAAATAGAAAAAAAATGGTTAGTTCAAAACCATGAGTATTTATTTTTGTAAAAAATTTTTGGGCCTTCATGGAATCTCATTGTTTTCGAGCTGTCAAAAAAAATATCGAACTCGTGAACCAACTACATTAACTTATGTACGTTGTATTTTCAATCGATCCCTGCCGGTAACTTGGGGAAAAATGTCGTCAAATATTATTATAGTAAACGAGAAGAGGTTCGATGGCGATAGGGTGCGACGTTTTGAAAAAAATGAGCTAGCCATTTTTTTATACAGTACTTTCCCATAGGCTTTATGTTACTCAAGCGTGCACACAATCACGATATGCAATCTAGGAATACATTGGCGTCAATGTGGACGAACATATACTATTGTATGTACATTTGTTAGGTTAGGTTTGAATATATGTATGTTCTTTCAGTTTGGGTAGCGAACGCGAAAATTATTCATTGGCAATAAACCGTCATTCTAGAACTTTTTTCGATTTGGCTGGGAATATTAAAAAAAAAGGAAAAAAAAGAGAAAACCTTTAACACCTCTATAATGTATTCAAATGTTAGGATATAATAGTCAAGGGATATGGAAAATAATAAGATAAATGTCTGTGGCGCTTTATGGCTGTAACGTTAAAGAATTATTATTTGCAAAAAATAATTATTTCCACGTACCAATCTGACGCAATTCTTTTTCCCCATTGTGCTTCCCTGCTCGTCACATTAGTTGACTCATTAAAAGACGAAAATTCAAGGCAAATGGAATTCCCTGTTGGTTTTGTATTTTTTTTTGTAGGGAATTTATTTTTAATTATTAATGTCACTGTGTCTCTCCCACATATGAATCTGGCATTAGTTTTCTGACAGTGGATTTATGATAGTTATGTACAGTTTGTGTAAAGCGATGCAGTCGAACGTAAATTTTTTTTTAATTTCCTCTTTTTCACGTTTAAATCAATGAAACTTTTGCTTTCGAAATTGAATCGTACAACTCTCGGCCAAGAGAATACACTTTTCAGTTCGGCCTACAATCCATTAAGCCCTATTACCAAGGGTACTTATTTCCGGATATCAATCAATATTAAGCATCGGAAAGTGTAGGAAGGTGCTGGGAATGTGGTTCCTCATTCAGTACTTTTTATGGAATTGATCAGGACAAGGATGAAGAAGAGAAACGAAAAAAAAAAATAAAAAAAAAGGGACAGTTAATACTAATCCCAGTAAATAGAAATTACGTCACGCTTCTCCATTTTCTATCAATAAGTGAAGGTCGTCGTGCAATTCCAGACGAAACAAGAGACACGAGAGACACTGAAAGACCAAAAAAAAATGTATGTAAACTACCCAAACAATAAATCGTTACGTGAATTTTACTATAAGCATAACGTCATCATGCGATGAAATAATGTAACTGTCACATAAAAATATAATAGTATAGAGTAAAGGAGAATAAAGTGCATATTCACTCACCGACATTCTTAGCTTCCTCCTTCGCTCCTTCAGCCACTGGCTGCACGCTTTCGTTGCTGATACTGCATCCCATTTTGGTCAGCGATTCTTTATCCTGTTTGTCCGCCTTCGTGAAAATGAGTAAACGTTCTTGTATGGCCGATTAGTTAATTGCAATTAATCTAGGAACAGTCTCTTATTAACATCGGTTTTATATCACCAGGAATACAAGAGCGAACACGCGTTCGCGGTAGCTATATATGTAGTATACGGTCGCCGGTTGTCGAGGCAAATATATTCGTAGATAGAAAAAGTATCGCCTTTATGGACTTTAGGAAATTCGCATGGAAAAAATCACAGGCCGTTATGGAGTCGCACCTTTACGCGATAAAACTCCCTGGCGTGTTAACGGGTGCCCTACTACTTTCCTTGGAAAATATATATATATATTCCCTTCTTCAATCTCCGTTCTATATAACTATATAACCCTCCTCGCGTTGTATCTCTGTTTTGTTCTCCCTTATTGTTTCTTTCTTTCACTGGTTGCTACGCGTAATTGTGCGCTTTTATGTATGGACGTGTTTTTTTTTTTTTTTTATTAAATTCGTCTCGTTAATGAGCTTTGCGCTTTAGACTGTTTAACATCTATAACACACTACTAACGGTTCATATGAAAAGACTCTAGTGGCTAGGCTAATCTACGACGATCAACAAGAAGGAAGTCCCGTCGACGTCGCGGGGCGTACTGACTACCGGCGACCCTGCCCTTGCGTCGCGACTATTGAAATATAGCTATACTGAAAGACGTCGCTGTATTCGGAGGTATAGTCTGTCCGCGAGTTCGATTCGTTTTTTGGACAGATTGAAAACAATAAAGTCTCTAGAAGAGCATTCGCGTCACTGCCTTTGTTTGTTACAAAGTATGCATATCCACGTTCTTAGACTAAATATATTTAATTTTTCCATTGAAACATACATTTACGTTATTTTATGGAAAACCACGTGTCACTCTGTTAAGAAATCGTTGCTTAGAACTGTCAAAAATCACACAGAACTCATGGATCAACTATAGCCCCGCGAGGGCGCTACTATCTCACTCACACTCTGTAATAGGTTGTCCTTTTCGAATTGAATTACGCATGTGGTGTACAGGCCCAGCGAAAATTTCGCTCCGCCATATTAGTGCCGACAAATCGTTTTAATACGACAATTGCGCGTCGTAGAATAATGAATTAAATAAAATTTCATTTGTGCATCATTCTGGCAGACCGATAATGTCCAGACAGTCCTTCCTGATCCTCTTTTTGTGCAATATTTTTTCTCGGCACTAACTTTTTGACAGACTATACAAAGTGCGATAGAGACAACATACTACATTGACTTGTTTTCGCGGTATCTTTCTCTACGTGGATCCTTCACTGCCGTACGCGTTCCAGTATGCTTCGTGGTCGCGACGCCGTACGTCGATATATGTTATACGTATCGGGGGCGACCACTTCAGTCGGCTCGAGCAGCGGCGCCTGTAAACGGATCGAAACTCTTGGTTGAGGAGCGCCTCGACTGATGACATAATTCTTTTTCCGGATGACAGTTATTTTATGTTAAATATATATTTATTTTCGTGGAAGGAATTGTTTTTATTGGAATAATACAATGGATTTTTTTTATATAATTTCTTATGTGTATACAATTTTTTTTTTCTTACCCTTTTATAACCACTCCCATACTTTCGATACGTTATTCTAGTCTTTTCGCAACATGTACACTTTTTTTGACTCTAGTTGTCATTGACTCTTCCACTCATGGTTCTCGTACCAACTGTCATAACTGACAGTTCACGAAAGCACAATTTATTTGTACTTACTCCACGTGGCACGAAGTACTAATCAATACTCGGAGAAAACGTCACTTTGGATTTATATTGTTCCTTTTTTTTATTTTTAAATATGAAGTTTTTTCGCATATCATCGATTTTCTTTCTTTTTTATTTATTCTAAAGCTCTTATAAGCTATTGGTAAATGGACATTTTAGTAAAAAGTAATCCTTTGGTGTTAACTAAAAATTCATGATGCTTAAACGTTGTGATAATAATAAGTTGTTAACAGCCGACCAGTTTATCATGATCTCCATTGCTTAATTTGATATGCATGCATATATAATGAATTTCATTAGCTCGATGCGTATTGTGAATTGCTATATTTAGAAATATATCAACAAGGTTTCGAATGCCCTTCTGAAAATAGAATATGAAATTGGTGTTATTGGTGTTTTAATTAACACACGGTTAGTTCCATGATATTGAATTATTGAGAGACGCAGTGACCGTCTATGTCTCATAAAGTTTTACATTAAGAGACAATAAATAAAGAAGAAATAAGATTAGTGGAAGTGCACTTTTTATGATTGACAATAAAAATTTCATTAGGTACACGTCATAGTAACTTAATATTTTTTAGAAGTGCTTTAACAATTCCATATTGTGTTACATGTCAGACGTGCTCCATTTATAAGCTTCTTCTTGTAAAGCTTTACGTGCATTTTGAGCGTCAAACCATTTCTTCTCATAACCGTTACTCCTATCTACTCCATCCCATCGATGACCTGGTTTGATGCCAAACCGATTGGGCATAAATGTACCTTCGTATCTTAGTTTTTCTGAAAGAAAAAATCCAAAAAATTTGTAGCCATATATGCAGATACGAGTGAGGTGTACATTGCTTTCAAGAGAATCTAATTGATTTTTAAATGGCAGCTGCATTTTACCTGGTTTTCGTTTTCCTTCTTTTATTTGTTTTTGTTTTATGTACTCCAACATGGGATCGCCTTCCCTGTCTTGCTCTCTAAGTTCCTTATCCAAGTCAGCATCATCTGCGTATCTTGCCAGAGGCTTACTCATCTCGTATAGATCTCTCTTTAATTTTTCTTCTCGGTCCTCCACTTGTTTCAAGCTGGAAAGGAATAGTTTTATTTCATAGTTAATCTTACATAAGTTAACATGCTAACTGTATCAAATAAAAGCTAATTATTAAGATAATGAGTGCGATTTAGTGAATTATTTTTTTCCTCATGATTAATTACCCTTTTCCCCATTTGGCATATTTCTCATCCAATTCTTCTTGAACTTTTTGTTTCTCACGCTTTTCAGCTGCCTCTGCAGCCAAATCTCGCTTTCGTCCCGTTTTACGGTCACGGAGAACAGCAGCTTGTCCAACGCCACTAACGTCTGCGCTCAACTGAAAGAATTGTTAAGAAATAGTATTTATAAATTGGTGTTTAATCAAGATAGTCTTAATTATATACCTTACCTTGCTGAACAATTCAGCCTCGCGTTTCTTGTGTGCATCAGTTTCTTCCCTCAATGCTCTGGCATTTTGTAATCCTGCCGTTTTACCGTCCAGAGTCTTTTTCATTCGCCTGTCCTGATCCTTTGTGTTATCTGGAGTTTTAGATCTTCTCCTGGACTCATCATCCCATCGCGATGTTGATTTTCTTGGAGGTGTTTCCGATCTTCTATGGGATTTTCTAGATGTATTCATATCACTGTCCATGTTGTGTTTATTTCTGTGTTTGTCCATCCTTCTTCTGTGACCATCTTTATTATATCTACTGTCAGACAATTCAATATTTCGAGAATCATGCTTGGATCTTCTAGGAGGACTCAGGTCTGAATGATAATCTTTATCGTGTTTAGAATGCGATTTTTGTCTTTCTCTTCTAATAGAACTGTGATCAGCATTATTGTTGTTTTGCCGATTTCTTGGGGGACTTAGATCAGAATCGGAGTCTTCACGATTTTGTTTCTTTCTAGGGGGACTCAGGTCGGAATCATAATTCTTACTGAAGTTTGAATGATCTTTTGACTTTCTCCCGGATCCATGATCTGATCTATTGTTATTTTGCCGTTTTCTGGGTGGACTAAAGTCTGATTCGTAGTCTTTACTTCGTTTGGAATGTTTTCTTGATTTTCTGGCAGGACTGTGCTCAACGTTATTATCATTTTGCCTGTTTCTAGGTGGACTTAAATCTGAATCAGAGTTATTTGTATTCTCTTTTCTTCTAGGAGGACTACAGTCTGAGTCATAGGTTTTTTTACTTTTCGTGGAGGGAGCTGAACTTATGCTGTTCTTAGTTCCCAACAATTTATCGCTTTTCCTATTACTATCAGGAATAGAATCATCTGCATCCCTTATATTATTTTCACTACTCGTTACAGTTATGTCTCCATCCCCATCATCAGCTATTATCTTCCACCTTCTCTTGTCCGAAAAATCAACAGGACCACGTTCGTCGATTATGCCAACAATTTGTGGCGCGTCTTCGGTATAGTTCAGGATATCAAACTCTCCATCTTCGATCGGCCTCAAGTTTTTCAGGTCTACATCATCATCAATGATCTTTACTCTGGAAAATAAATCTCAAAGTGTGTACAATAATGAAACAGATGATCCTGTCTCTGTTATTAGGAACAGTTAACATTACATAGCGCATCTAATATGTTCAAGACAGTCTTATATAGCAAGGACGACTGTCTTTTATTCTAATGTTCGTCCTCAGAATAACGTTTTCACGTTTTCATAATACACACAAGGAGACACATATACACAAAACGTTTTTTAAACGATTTCTTAAAGTTAGATAACGATCCCAGCACTCTTACAGGCCCAAGTAGTTGTATCAAATATAATCAATTTAACCTAAAACAACAAGGGATCGTTGTAGGCAATAGGGCAGAAAAGATAGAAATTTTGAAAGTCCTGCTTACGTTTTCACCCCGACTTTCGCATGCTTCTTCTTCTTGTTTTTCTTCTTCTTTTTCATTTCATCGTCAAAAGACAAATATTTCTTTAAATATTCTTTCTGATCAATCTTTCCAGAAGCCATGTTTGCAGCCACTTCTTGGTCATGACCACTGAACTCTAACCATACTGGAATAGGTACGCCTGTATTCGGAGGTAACCTGGCGAGCGTGAACTGTCTCACTCACTTCGTGGATGAGGTTGTCTTCTTCGAATTGAACTGCGCATGTGCTGTACAAGCCCTGTAAAAATACGTAACGCCGCGTACCAGTGACAGGCTGCTACACTGACTTATGTCCTTGCTATCTCTCTCTACACGGACTCTACCACTATCGTACGGATTCCAGTAGGGTTAGAGTTCAGAGGTCATGACATTGTGTACGCACGCACTTTATTATCATTCCAATCCATGCTATAAAATGCTATATGTCGATGAATTGGAACGATAATTATGACCACGCAGCTACAGCGAAATCTGTAACGTCGACAGAAGTGATCATCACAAAATCCTACTCCCGGACTCGCCGCTACGATTTAGCGCCATCTCCCTCTACGTTGACTGATAAATTATATTAATAAGTGCACGCATTATCACTTAAAAAGCAGGAACCACGATGGATAACAGAAGTGCTGGAATTTGTAAAATTCGTGGGAGTGCAGATTTGCAGTGCAGAACCCGCGGAGTGGGGGTCACTTTTAGAAGCGCTTAGGGTTAAAGTGCTCATTCCCCCACGAGCTGTTCACCTATACTTGTCTCTTGGACGATCCCGGATTAGAATGCATTTGTATCCTTTTTTTCTATATTTATTTCTTGTTGCGTCCTATACTCGTATTCCTTACTTTGCTACTTTAATGTTTTTTTTATTTCTTGACTTATTATTTACTTTCCTTATGTCTTTCTTTCTTCCTTCTTCTTACTTGTCGCTAAGCATATTTCTTCGAGTAGTCATAAGAGGGTAGTTAATTCTGTTAGAGAAATACACGTGGACTATGGTAATGGGGGTTGCTCTTCTGCCTCCTCTGCTGAGCTTGCTCAGTAGGTCGGGCCCAAGTTGTTGCCACAACAAGACCTTATGGGTCTGCCCAACGGGGGCATAAGGAAAGATCTTTGCTAATCTTCATAAAACTTCTTATCAATTGAAACAAAAATTACGACCATGCATTAACTCTCCAGCACAGTAATAATTGTTTTACTACATAAATATCCATGGAATCAAAAAAGGCACCTAAGTGAAAACCTTCCCTTACCGTGTTCCATTTACAACCCTTTATTTGATTCGCTACTTCTGAAGAACTTATCATAAGAGATTAAAAATGTTGTACGATAATTAAACAATCACAGATTCATAGAGTTGCTCATGACAAGCGCATGATTTCTTTATAAATTGATATAAGATGGAGTAATATAATTTCCAATTCTTGAACATTTTGTAACATCTGCAAAAATACGGTTCCAAGATTACTTCTTTTAAATACATTTATTTAGACAAATACAATACATTTTCAATTTTCATTTTTAGTCGCTTAGGAATAACTGTTTAAAGATATTTGAATCTAACGTCAGATTTCGTGGCATAAATTACGTTATTTAACTAACATTCTTTGTATGGTGCTCAATAAGACTCGATAATTCCTTCTCTTTACAGAATTCTCTTAAAATTGCACCAAAGTTCTCGCCATTTATACGATATATGTAATAAGAATTCTTCTAACATCCAAATAAACATAAAAATTGTAATGTAACAGACTGAAATTCATTCATACAAGAGCATCGTTTCTATTATGCTCAATCTATATAATTGAATGTTATATTATTCCATATGACACTGCAAACGTACATTCCTTTGCATTCACACATCCACTCGACCTGAATGAAAAGGCACGAAAAACCTAAAAATAGAGCTACCTCATTTCCTCCCTCTAATCAAAATTGCAAATACACACAATTAAATAAAGACGCAAAGACACAGAATCTAACACGATTACACGGAATAGACATTCAAAGATTAATAATTTCTTATGCTATACAATATCTTTATGAAAATAGATATAAGCTTTTTGGAATATTTGGTGTTCAATACCATTCAAATCAAATACAAATCACTAGCTAGCAAAATCCTTTTTATCATTCAATGCCAGAAGGGGAAGCTCCGAGTCATATATTCTGTACGAAAGACATACCCTCCATTCAATAAAATTAAATCTATCACTACGTTGCATATAAAAGAAATGCAACGTAAACTCAAATTCCAACTTAAGTGATGTTATAAAAATCATTAGAGTGCGATTGTTAATTGGAATACGCGAATACTTATGAAATATCGTGCCTTAAAGAAAAACTAATTTTCAAGGCCCCGACATGTAGGTACATTTAGGTGTCATGTTCAGGTGCAAATCGAAAATTTTCAAAACGGCATAATGTTATCTCACAATATCTTCATTTCTTTTCTTATCTATAATTGGCAATACCAATCATGATATACTCCACACTACTTTAACCGCTGCCATTCATGGATCACAGATCTGGACTAGCTGTATCTACGCGCGCTACGAGCAGCTATTGTTAAATAGAATTAATCTAATGTTATCGTTGCGACACGTCCAAATTTTGATAGACTCTGTAATTAATGTAAATGATAATTTCAAATTAACGGGATAGCAAATTTGTACGCGGATACAAATTAAACCCCCTAGTCTTGATTTGTATAATTGGTAATAGTTTTTTTTTTTTAGAGAAAATGTTATAACGCAAGTGTTGTACAATTCCACAGAATTTAAAAAAGAAAAATAATATTTTGAACCGACTAATCGTACAAAGAGCTTACAGAAAGATGCGCTAGTTAATAATCTGAAGCACACCCAACGACTTGAACCAGATTAAATATAAATACATCTGGAACTTTAAGAAATAAGCTCATTTTGTGTGAAACAACACTTGCGTGTGAAATTTAAGTAAATTAAATACTGCTCATTGTATGATTAAATAGAGTTGCAGTCAAAGGAATTATAATTTTTTTTTTTTAAATTAATTGAAATATCTTCCTTTGCACTTGGGTGTCCTCTTTACTTTTTAATCTGTCAGACTGCAAATTTACTTTGTATACGAAAAACGAGTGTTCTCTCTCAAATTTACTCATTGAATAATTTCTCTTATTACTGACCCGAGAAACAAAAGTTACGTGGTTAATTGATAAATACGTAAGTTGTCAAAGTAGTATAAAATATATTACAATTCATTAAAATCCCTTAAGTACCTTAATTTACTTGACCATTAAGAATCCATGCACGTTGACAATGAACTTATCAAAATTATCCCTAAATCGCAGCCTTTGAACACGTTCGGTATTTAATTCTATATTTGCAGTTAATTCTGTGAATGCTGCTGCTAGCCTTTCCGCTACTTGCGGATCTGTTTGAGAGGCTAATAAATTTTGTACGAGTTGTTGGTATTGTTCTTGATAACAACATATGAGATAATATAACGGTATACTCGTATTCGATATGTGATCCGAATTGATTTGGCGAGATAAAATCAGATTCATAAGTAACTGAAAAAGTAGATAAAAATTAGTTAAGTACTCTCAGAATAATAATTATCTTATATTATTTATAACCAGCGGACAGGTGTAATAATTTAATATAGAAAAATACTCACGTTCATGAAGGGTGCCATTAGCTGATTTCTGGGATGACCTTTCTCAGCAGCAGAATATATATGCTTGGCCATTACTTGTATGATATCGCAACAAAGTAACGTGATGTCGTGTCCAAATGAAAAAAGCCCTAATTCTACAGAGGCTAATAATTGTTTCAGTAATTCCTCAGGTAAACTACAGACTTTTTCCGGATAAATTTCACAAACGAACGTGATCATTTTGAAATATCTATAATACATTAATGATTGCCAGTAATTAAACATCACAAAAATTATTATTCCTAGACAATTATCTTTTATTTTTGTACTCACTGTAAACATAGCGATGGGAATTTCAATAAGTCTATAGTCATCATTGGCATGACAATATTTAAGCCATATAAAAATACGTCAGCAGGAGTGACTGGTTGATCTTGTCCAGATCTAGTCTCCCAATGACTCAAATCAAATATATCTTTGCTTAATAGATTAGTCAAAAGTTGCATGAGCAAAAGAATGTCTTGGAAAGTATCTTCCTCGGCTGTTACGTCGAGAGTCAAACGATTCGTATTGCAACGAGCATAAGTCTGTACTGTACGTAAACATGCCTCGTAAATCCGAATGCTTTCAGCCTAAAATAATATTTATAAAATAAAGTAATTATCAACGTAATTCCATTCTGAAAAATTTAATTATATATTATGTTCCATAATATATTACCTCTGATAAGAAGCACAGCATCCCTCTGGTACTCTCACAGAGTAATTCCAAAATCAATTGTACCAAATCCTGATAGTTATGATATAACGAAAGTAAATTTGGTAGTTCATTTAATAAAGGAATAGTGCGCTGGAACACGGACTCCACAGTCGGACCTTGCACGCCTAGAGAAACTCCTGCAAAGCAATTAATTTTTTTCAGAATATTAAACAATAATTATAATAAAGACAAAGATGAAGAATCATAGTTTACCAACGAACGAATCCAGAATATCTCTAATGTCAATTCTGATACTAGGCTCATGATACGACCTGCTGAAGGTCTCGTTAGAAACTATTTGTTTAAATCGATTTTCTAAAGGTTGCAATGTCTGCGACCAATATTGCCGTTCATTATTCGGATCTTGTACGGCAGCTCCGACTTGAACTATTGCACGCATAAGGCCCCTCTTGGCCGCCTGTGGTAAATTAGATCTTTCCTTTGTGGCCATTTCAACTAAGCGACCAAGCCGTTCAGACTTTAGCACGCAAGCAGCTCTGCGATGATAAATATATTTATGAAAAAAAACTATCCTGACTTGAGTGCCGAGAAATATATAAATTAATTTCATCAGCCTTACTTGGGTTGTGATTCAATCAGGGCCACCAATAGTTGCACAGTCTCTTTCACTAGCGCCGGCTCATCTTTACAAGAAGTAATATTGCATTCGACTTTCTCTAGAAGAAAATTTACAGTCCACAATGCACCTGGACTATCTTCTCCGAAGGCTTGTAACAGAATCGTACTGATCTCCGAGTAATAAGTTTCGATTGGTAAAAGATAACTTAGCGACCATCTATGTAGAAACCATACAATTGTAATACTCAATTCTGGACTTAATAAACTTTCCATATCAGCTGACATCGCTATCTTTTCGACCTCACAAAGACGAAAAACAGCTGCGACCAAACGAATTATGTGATCTGCCGATTGTTCGGCACCGTTTATATCCGAAAGATTATTTTGCGGCGATGCCAGAAGTTGCAACGTGATATTTACATCAACATGCCCCTGTTGCACCTAACAAAAAAGGAATAGAGTGCATAGTACAATAAATAGAAATAAATAAGATATAGATCCTACATACCTGATCCATACTGTATCGCATTAAATCTGAAGGTATCTGAGCCACTTCCCCTTCAGATTCCATACAAAGGACATGACCAGCTAAGAGTACGAGCCAATGCAGATCCTCAAACAATTTTGACATCTCCCTATAAGTCAACATTTGTATTTCTACTGGCTGCCCTACCAATCTGTTAAATTGATCGCGTAATTGGTTTGTTCGGTCCTCGAGTAAACGTGCTAGTAAGGGTAAAGAATGACTTGGGACTTGTCGGCCGAAGTTACCTGTGAATATTAATAAAAACGACATTCTTAGACTTATTTAGAGAATTACATAGTATGAAGTAGAGCAATAAGGTACTGCGCAGCCAGACATTCTCAGAATGTCCAAATAAAACTCACCAATAATTTGTAGTTGCTCTTTAAATCTGATTCTATCATTTTCTTCAGCAATGTCGAGAGCGTCCATTGTCACCTGTATCTGTACATCTGGTGCCGAATTACCTCTAGTGCCATCAGGAGCTGATAAATGACACTTAAGATAAGTATTAAACATTTGAGCCGAACTTTGTTTACAAAATTCTGAAGGAAACAAGTGCGCCTCAGATAAAATAGAAATCCATGTTTCTAACATTCGTTCAAACGCTTCCATATATAAGCAATCATCAACACTCATCTGTAAAAGAGCGCAATGAAATCCTTATATTTATATATTATGTAGTATGTATAGTTAGCAATGGCAGTATATGTGAAGCTCGTAGTAAAAAAGAGTAAAACATACGCATTCTTCTTGAGCAGCACCTTCAGTAAATAGACAGGTCAATCTGGTCATCTGTTCCATAAATGATCTCAGCAGATCCTCTGGTAATGAAGTGAATGTTACGCCAAAGAAAGTAGTGAGTTTTCTAATCATGTTAGCAATACCAATAGCTTCTTGATCAATAATCTCAATATTGGATACGAGTTTCAAGAAATTTTGCATATAGGCAGTCAAGTATTGCAGCTTGACTCCTCTGGACATCACCACTCCTCCATTCAGACTGCCCAGTTGTACCAGGCAGTTCCGCGCGTGATGTGCCAATTGTGGATTAGTACGTACTTTCCAGTAAAGTGTGAAAAATAATTCCAAAACTGCAGGATCAAGAATAACGTCACGCCACATTGGACTGAGGCGAAGAGCAGGACTACTGTCTGATTCGTAAACTGCTTCAAAGACACCGATTAACCTTTTGGGTAGTGTATCGGAATTAAGGAATACAACTTGTGATGAATGAATATATGAAAATTGTTGCATAGAATAATAGACACGTTTTTAGTATGAGAAAGGATATAGTTTGCATATATGAAGCCCCAAACAAGAACACCTTCAGTAATAGACAGTAAGTGTTTGATGAGAGGCAACGTTGCTTCTTGAATATCTCCTTTAGTCAGTTCTCCAAGAGCTCCAACGCAGAATTTAAATATTCTTTTTAAATCTGAAAGCTCAAACTGTTTTTTGGCCTTAAAATGTACCTCCCATGTTAGACCGACGTCTGAAGATTTCACGGTTGTTGCGTACTCTTGCATTAATGCTGATATTATGCTGCATCCTAAAAGTTGCTATAACAAATGCATTAGTTATAGTATATAATGCTATCTAATAATATGCATGCAATGTAAACTTGGTTTCATGCATCTTTATAACATGCATAGTTACCCTTGGTAAGTCACCACTCATTATTAATCCTTCGACTTCATTCAATATTTGCCTCCTTTCTTCACCCAGATCTTCAACACTTCCTCTTTTGACCATAATTGCAATGACTTGCAATATTCTTTCTCTCACGAAAGGTGCCAATGTGGGTTTGCTTATGATATAATGCAGAAGATATTGCCTTAAGGATGCAATATCTCCTTGTGGTAACATGGACCATTCTCTTACTAAAGCTGTTTTTATCAGGCCAGCTGACTCGAAAAGAACATAATCCATGCTGCTGGTTTCTAAAATTTCCCGACATAATTGATAAGGTGATTTTGTTTTGCGAAAATTCAAAAAAACACCCTCTGCAGATTGCCTTTGTTCAGCATTCACAAGATTTGGTGGTGCCTGAAAATACAAAAGAAATGTTTTACCAAAATCATTTATTTCAAAGTTTTTAAGGAATGAGCTGTTTTCACAATTACTTTCAAACTATATATCCATTATTACAGATCTACAGATAACATAGAAATTATTGTGCCTTACAAGGAATATAATTTGTATTGTGATACTGGAATTTTCCAAATTAAAGAATACAGTATTATATATATTTTAAATAACAGTTATACAGACAGTTTTAATATCATTTGTTCTTTAATCCAAATCGAAATGATTGTTTAAACAATCAAGAAATATTTCTATATTGTATTAAATAAAAACAAACAAAATTCTATAGTACAATAACATAACATAACCCTCTCTAAAGTGAGCGATTGAAAAGACACAGTGTAGAAAGCTAAAATTCACTGTTTTCAATACATGTACGTAAACTAGACGTATTTCTCTAGTCAATACAAAAAATAACAGTTAATCAATATTAATCTTACTAAAATAATTTGTGCAGCAACCTCCAATTCTCGTAACACTTGATCCGCCATTTTCGTAAATAAATTCCGTTTTGCTATCAGATTGGCTGAAGGCCTAACAAGCAATGGATAAATAGATGGCAGTACGATTGACAGAGACCATATGTTTTTAAGCCGAAAGATGAAATCGTGTTTTATATTTACTGCATTTAAATCTGTTAACAATTATTAATAATAACATGGACAAGCTCAGTTAATGTTAAAGGTTCCTATACAAAGATGTCTAACACCCTCTAATGAACATTTATTACAATACTTATAAGCATTGTATTTTCAGATTTCAACCATCCAAAAGTGGGAATTACCTTTGAAATGAAACGAGTTAAAGTGAAGCAAAGCTGTCCAAATCCACTCTTCGAATGTTGGTTGCAAGAATGGAGAGATGAAGCAGCAAATAAAGGATCTGATATGCAATATTGCTTTTCCAAAGCACTGAATACTTTGAAAAAATATCCATTGCCTTTAGATTCTGGAAAAGATTGTATTATATTACAGCATTTTGGAACTAAATTATGCTCTATGCTGGATAGAAAGCTCAAAGAATACAGACAACAAAACACGAAATCTTTTAACAATATTATTAGATGTGTTGAACACGACATTGATGTTGATAAGTCTACCAAACAAGATACTAAAAAGAAAAATGATAGTGCGGAAAAGCATGTATCACCTAATTCATTGAATAAGCAGTATGTGCCAGCATGGAGATCGGGTGGCTATGCTATATTGTTAACATTGTACAACAAAACAAAAGAGTCTGATTACATAGGTACTAGAAACAATTTCTTGGAATCTGACAATATAAACAGACATAATTATTATTATATTGTTTTACAAATAGGGCACATGTGTAAAAAAAGTATAGAGGAGGATGCTCAAATCTTATGTGATAAGTCCTTCAAAAGGCCAGATCCTGGTTCGCATTATACAGCATGGTCATCAATGTCTACTCTAATTACAAAGGGTTTAGTTATTAAATTCAGTAATCCTGCAAAGTAAGATGACATTTTTATTCCTTGGATAAAAATATAATTGTTTAAAGTTTTTTTTTATTACAGGTATAAGCTCACTGATGAAGGATTAGCTCTTGCCATGAGATTATCAGAAGTGGATAAATATGAATCACAATCTATTTCTTCCCATAATGAAGAAAAAAGTAATGTAACAAAAGTTTCAAAAGTTAAAGTGCATTCATTATCACTTAGTGATTCAGATAATCCTGATTACTTAGAAAATGTTTATACTGAGTTGAAAGAATTAGATTTGCCTAATTTATCACCTGAGATAAACAGAAAATCATTGACATGTTTGGAAAATAGAACAACTAATAATTATCGCAATGATGCAATTGATGTTTTGGAAATAGAAAGTTCACCTGAACAGCTATCAGAGTCTGCAGAACCGTTTGTTTATACAAATACAAAATCTAGCAATGAATATGCCTTAGGAAATCATTTACAAATGACTGACAAAATTACTAGCAATAAAATGAATAAAAGTAAAGAAATAGAAAGAAACGCAATATTAGAAATTGAGTCATCTTCAACCTCAAGTTTAATGGAGGATTCTTGGAGTTGTGAACCAAATACATTTGACATTATACTATTAGTAGATACGCAAGAAACTGCTGGGTAAGTATCAATGAATCAGAAATACAGTATTATGTAACAACCATGCAATCTGTCTCGCTATACATTGTTTATTGTTTACTAGTGGTAAAACAAAGTCCAAAGATGACGCTACTATTGCAGAACTTTCTCAGACTAAAGTATTATTTGAAATACGACATTTAAAAGTTGGCGATTTTACGTGGATTGCTAGATGCAGGAAGACCAACAATGAATTAATATTACCATATATAGTAGAAAGAAAAAGAATTGACGACTTGAGTTCTAGCATCAGAGATGGAAGATTTCACGAGCAAAAGGTATTGCTATCGTTATTTCTTTTTCAGAATACATATAATCCATAACAAATTCATTGTACGTTACAGTTTCGACTTAAGCAATCGGGAATTGAAAATCTGATATACATGGTTGAAAGTCATGGTAGCAATAAACATACTGTGATACCATTAACTACATTGTTACAAGCTGCAGTAAATTCAATGGTACAAGAAGGATTTACCGTTAAATATACAAATAGTCATCGCGATTCAATGTTGTATTTAGCTACATTGACGAGAATGTTAACAAAAACTTATGAGGTAACATTTTTTCATTATGATAATAGTCTTCGAAGACATGTTACTAAATAGGAAACATTAATTATTTCTTTTGTAGAAGAAACACTTAATATGCTGCAAAAAGGAGAATGTAGTTGCAAATAATATCATGAGTAGAACAATAACACTTATGGATTTTAACCTGTTTAATAAATCTGCATCAAAGACAAAGGTAATACAGACTCACTTACATTTATAAGAACGATAAATGTACTTATTGCTTTTTCTTTTTAGAATTTCAAAGTTAAACAAATGTTGATTCGGCAATTGCTGCAATTAAAAGGGCTATCGGTTGAAAAAGCGTTGGCTATAGTAGAAAAATATCCTACACCAAGAATATTATCAGAGGCTTTGAATAATGCAAAACATGACGGAGATAAATTATTGGCGTCGATACAATGTGGATCCATGAAAAGGCAATTGGGACCTACCATTAGTAAAACAATTTATCAACTTTATACAAGGAGAACATTAAGTTAAACCATGTTGGTTATGTTTCTATACGTGAATGTATATGTATACACTTATACTTGAAAGTTAATATTGCCACTTGATAAAAAAAATAAAACAAAGTTTATCTTAATCTATATTGCCTATTACTAGGTATTATTAAAAGATTAATATCTTATGGTTTTATTTACTTTATTTCGTTTGTACATTTCTTAGTTTAAATTATTAAATTTGTAATATTTACATAATAATCAATAACATATAAAAATACTAGATTTCTGATTACAGTTACTATGCAATAAGTGTTACGACTGATACAGAATCTAGAAAAACATAATGGGAGGCAAGTAAGTGTGAAACTCTGAAAGTTGCAAGAAAGTATGACATATTTTGTGACTAATTGTAGAATCAGAAGTATCATTTTATCAACATATATTATGGACAGTTTCAAGTTGCACTTTTACTTCGTTGATTCAGCATCCACTGTATATAACTGGATAAACATATTAAACGACATTATGGTTTGATATTATCAGAATTACTTTTTGTAAAGGTAGTAACTGTATTATGTAAATGGGCATCTGTATTCTGAGCGAATATCTCTGATCCCTCAAGTTGAGGGTCTTCGGATGGATTTTGCGTTTGGCCAGATATACTTTGCAGATATCGTGCAATATCTGTTCGTTGTTCTACATCGGAATTGCCCGTACATTTTGAAGAAACAAAAGCATTGTCTATTTGTCGCGGAGTTTGAGCTTGCTCATCATCACTATTTGATTTTTGAGATTGTAAAGATTTTCCCTGCACAAGGCTAGTCGAGCTCAGCATAACAGAAACTTGTTCTGGTAATGGACAACCAATAAGTAAAAGTTCATCTGCATTATAATTATTACTCAGCAACTGTGACAATTGCGTAAAAGCAGCTACTGTATTATTTTTAATTGGTCTAAACAAAATACACTCTGTCTCTCGATTAGCCAAATATAATTGCATAGATTGTTGGATACCCGGAAGTTTAAATTTGATGAGACGCAATGCTTCACTGACAACAGCTGCTATATTCTGCGTATTGCCAAATGATTGTTGTCGTATTGAACTCGTGCCATCTGAATTGATATACGATTTTGCCTTTTCAAGAAATTTCACGAGTGGTTCTATTAAAAGATATGTGGCATGTTGAATGAGTCTTTGACATGTACATTTTAATTTAGCATCAACGTGTTTTCTAGAATCAATCAGTTGTTCTTTCATTTGAGGAGCACCTTCTAATAGGAATTCGAGTAAAGCATTATTTGAGAGCGTAAATAATCGTGAACGTTTTTCCAATAAGCCAAATGCTGCCGTTTTGACTTTTGAAAAGTCTAGACTGTATTCTTTAATAGTAAAGTCCACCTGAAATGGTGCTATCTGCTCTCGAAGGATTAACAAATGTTTGACTTGAAAGAGCTCAGCATCTAATGGAGTCGATCTTGATTGGATCTTTTGCTTAGCACTTTCGATACTCTGCACGCAAATTGATATTGCTTCTTGGCTCAAAGATTGGAAAACCGGTCTATCTACACAACGATAGAGCCTTGATAAACAGACTAATGTACGGCGAACGGTAGGATACCACATTCCATGCAAATCTGCTGGAGAATTACCAATATGAGGTTTTTGATTAATTGGATCCATTGTTATATGACTTCTAGATATCGGTTCAAAAGTACTATTATCGCTGGATGATAGTGAAATTCGTTTCAACCTGATTTGATGACTTTCCTCTCTTAAAGATTCGGCTATATCTTCCATCATCTTTAATTTTTCTGGATACGCTAAATCTCCTGCCGAGGGATTATAATTTAAAATATCTGACTGCAAATATAAATGCGCTCGAAAGACAAGTCTTTCCTGTACATCGTGCAATAGTTGTAAGCAAATGTTTCCAAAGCCTTGCAAAGGTTCCGAGTTGTTTTGAACGTGTTCGTCCAACATTTCAATTCTCAGTATACAACAAATTTCGGCTAACGTTTCCAAATGATTTATGTGTATTATGAAAGGTCTCAGTGTATCATAGAGTGAAGTACATAGTCCTTCAAGGTATGCTGTTAATCCACTAGAAGGTTTAGAGAAAAATTGATAAAACAAGCGGTGCTCATCAATTGATGCATGTAACAGTAATGCACACGAATGCCTAACAAGACTGCAGTGATCCCCATTATATTTTTCTTTTACTTTTTGCAATGCTTTTTGTACACTAGGACCCAGTACTAATCCCCGTTGGCTTAAATAATATTGATGACATTCTAATAATAAGCTATCATATTCTTGTCTTTTATAGGACTTTGCTTCTATCTGCTCAATAATTTGTTTAACTTTTGGCAGGATTGTTTGAAATCTACCATAGAACAGAGCCAATGCTGCATCTGTGTTTTCCATTTTCATATTTCCATTTTCTTTTGGATTTAAAATACTCTCGGTTGCATTAGAAAGTAAATTAAAGATATAATGCTGCATTAGAGTTATAGCTTTTGACTGACAATGCCTATACTTAACTAAGTATGTATTGCTTTCTTTAAACGTTGGATTATTTTGCACAAAGTTCATATTCGTATCCAGTTGATTTAACAAGTTGAAGAAGATTTCACTATTTACAGATATTGTTGGTGCTTCCAACTTCTCCATAATGTGATCAACTTCTTTGAAGTATTTAACATGATTAGATATACTGACGATGAATGAATTCAGTTTCTCCTGATCGGAGATAAGTTGTTCACTGGCATCATGAAGAGATGTTGTCTTGCTGGAAACTGTGGTATACTGCTTGGATAATGTAGAAAAATCCTCTAAGGCATTCTCAATTTTTAAACATAGGTCATGACATTCTTGACGTCGGCTCTTTAGCTGCTCAAGATAAGTCACATACTTTGTATCTTCAGCAGACATGTACCGTTCTTCAAGACCTGTGTAACACTGCAATAGTTCTTGATACGTCTCAATTCTTTTCACATCTGTCTGATTTCCATCGGATTGTTGTGATAATGTTTCTGGTAGACGTTCATGAGTAACGACGTCGAGAGAAGAAACTTCCTCTTGCAGACTCAATAACCACTCTTTTTGACAATCTGTCAAAGGTGCCAAAGGATCTTCTGGCACATCCCATTTTATTAGGTTATCCGGAATGCTCTTTGATTTAGCCATTTTCGTACATTTGCAAATTATGTACTAGATACCCAGATGTTTAGGGACTGATTAATTTGCACAAAGAATTAAAAACTGACACTATTCATAAATATCAATGATATTGTACAACATTAATTTGAAAACTGAAAGACCTTGCTAATGACACCCGGCCATCTTTGCCACTGTTTGCCACGAAGACGCAAGATCGAAGGAGTTATAATAATAATAATACTAATAATAATTTTAAGGTTATGTACATAGTCAGTAATCGGTCATGGCACTTGAAAGATATTACGCTTCTTCATTATACATATAAATATTTACAGTGAAATTGGCAAGAACTAATCTTTGTAGTTGATAGCGCAATAAATTTTCATGAGCTTACAAATTGAGTTCAATATTTTTTGACTTGTGATGATAGTAAATAACAATTTTGAGGTTACGCGTTTCATTATTAAATAACATATTTTTTAACGATACAGAAACTTCATTATTTAAAGAGCTTAGTTATAATTTTATTCCAATTATTATTAGTGAAAAAAAAGTTTAATCTGAAGTGGCACCTGTAAATATGACTATGGATTGTTACTTCATCTAACTCCTCCAACCCCTTATTTATAACATGAAGAGAAGACAAAGAAGACCTGTTTTAGATATTAATGGGGAGCAGTCTGACTCTCCTAGAAGACGCTGGCAAAGTAAATATCATTGATTCAATGTCTTTACGTATGATTTACAATGAAACTTGCAAGACAATATTTTCTAGTGCATATGTCTACGAATGAGGCATCCTGACTTTTTTTTTTCAGACAAGTATCAACAGATTGCTGTTGATCACCCTGAACAAAATGGTTTACCTAGTAATCCATTAGTAAATTTATTGGGACAATATAATTCTGACAGTGAAACAGAAGATACAAAGCAAGATTCTAATAAATTAGATGACCAAGTTAATGATTTTTTTAAGGTAGTGTGCATGAATTATAATAAAGTTAACTCAATCTGTTAAAAAGTTTATCTAGAAAGGCATAATTCATCTTTTAGGAGATCCAACTTATTGCTCCGGAGCAGCCAAAACCCAATATGATGGATAAATTTGATGTAATTAAATCAACCCCACAGAAACTTCTATCAAATACAAGTCGACAACAGACATGTGAGTGGATGAGATATCACTTTCTTTTCATTCTTATTTTTTCTTTATATTTACTTAATAAGAAAAGCTATATATTTTGTTTGTATGAACATATTATTTAATATTATTTCAGTATGGCAAGAATGCTTTGATGAGTCTACAGGTTACCCCTATTACTGGCATACTGAAACTAATGAAGTTACATGGGAAATGCCAGCAGAAATGAGATTATTAAGAGAAAATACTCAAGAATCGACAACGCGTGTCTCGCATACGATGCAATGGGCCAATTTTTCATCGAATACATGTATTTGTTTTTTATTTCTTATTAGACACAAGTTTTTAAAACATCGTATTACATTTCATATATTTTATTACATAATTTTTTCATCACATAGATCCACAACCGCAAACCAACATTCCTGAAGGAATGATACCTAAGGAAGTTGTCGCCAGAAATAGAAACAGACAAGTTGGTTCTCAACGTGATCGGCCACAAAAATTACACATTGAACAGGAATCACCAACAAAAAGTGGTTTAAAGGACAATGATTTGGATGATGGGTATGATTTATATGATTAACATTCAAAAACTGAATAGAATATCAGTATAATAAGGAATTTATATTTTATCCCCATAACAGGAAAATTGAGATGATAACCTCTTTCGGTAATGATGAAAGTGAATCAGATGAAAGCGAGGGTGAATCTAAAACCCGTGACAGATCGAAAGAAACGGTTTCTGCAAAAGTACGTCCAAAACCATCAAGCGTGAATACACATCTGAGTTTTAACAAGAAAGTTGAAGATATTTCCAAAAACATGAAAATTGGACCTGCTCTTCCACCAGGCATTGTGCCAATGGTGCATGGGCCTGAAAATGCCAGCTTAAAAGTAAGGAGAGATAATGCCAGACAAAACCGATCTGAAAGTAATGATGAGAGCGAAGTGAAGCATTCTGAAACTCATAATGTTCAGAATTTAGTATTGAATGAGGATTCTATGAAAGCATCTATAAAGTCCGAGATTAGGGAAACAGATATATCCCAATATTCGAAGAGTCAAGCAAAAGTGTCGCAAAGTGATATTTTGCAATATGCAGAAGCTCCGAACAAAGATAAATCTGTTAATAGTGTAAATTTTCATGCTGATATTGACATAGCCACGGAATTGGAAGAAAAAACAAATACAAGCTCGTTAGTAAAGTCAGAAATAAAGGTATCTGTTATACCTGAAAAAGAAATTAAGTTTTCCTTAGTAGCTGGCTACAGCGACGACTCGGATGTTGAGGAAGAAGTTTCTCCTAAAAAATCAACAATTACTCCCCTGTTCCCTAGTGTGGAATATCAGCAAGATAAGGGTATCCCAATTACATCAAATGAAAATTCCTGTAGCAATGATGGTGTAACAAAGAAGACAGAAACTAAACACAATGAAGCAGGAAACGTTTGCATTTATGAACATAAAAACGAAAGCGCTGAAAAGTTATTAAAAGAAAACGGAGAATCGCAGGAACTAAATGTAGAATTGGATATTGATAAAGTAGAAAATTTAGAATCCGAAGAAGCTCATCTTGCAAAAATAGAATCAGAGCTTCCAAAACCAAACAAATTTTTGGAAAATTTAGAAACACCAGCTAAGGCGTTCCAAAGGAAAAAGCGTATAGCGTTTGATGGTATGTTCCTTTTTAAAATTAAAGTACTGCATTTAACTCAAAATTATTTCTTAATAGTTATTTTATCACTTTTATTATTATTCTTCAGTTACACCCAACAAAACGAAACCATTGGATGCACAAAATGCAGCAACGAGTAAACCAGAAGCAATAAGCACACCCTTTCCAACACTAATATCTACTGACAATGACCGTCATGGTTTAGGGTTCCAAAAAGAATTACGTAGTGTGGATCATCATGAATTGATTGAAACAAATAATGAGCAGCAAGAAAAATCGAACACTTCCACAAGTAAAAGCGGAATCAGCTTCGTCAAAGGAGAAACCATAAATGTGAAAGCGGAAGAAAGTGAAAAAAATAAGGAAATATCCGAACGTAACAAACAAAATCTCAAGTGCTTGACCGAAACCATAATGGAAAAATTGAAGTTCTTATCAGAAGGAAGTCATGCTGCGTCTGCAGTACAGGTTATGGCCATACAACTGCAGGTGGATAATATTTATATTAGCAATACTTTAATAAAAAAGTATATTAAAAAAACAATTTTATATTTGCCTTAAAGACATTGCTTGGCGCTTGGGAAGCTGGAGACCTCAAAGAAGACTACCTACATAACTGGCTGACCGGTACGAGTCGCGAATTGGGTCGATTAGAGCAAGCAGCAGCACCCTCAGGATGGGACTGCCAGTGGGATAGGTACAGTATCCCGCACAAACAAACATTCAAACTCGATTATGCTCTAAATATACTCATTTGTTATTTACGACATCGTCCTATACTTGTAATGCTTCCTCGTCTCTCGTGTTAACTGCAATATGGATTTACGCAAATATCGAGTGACGACTGAAGAGTTCACCACAGCGTATTCAAATTGCTAACAGTTTATAATTATTTAGTGGTAAATTGAATGAACCGTATTGTTCGAAACTTGTTCAATTCAGAGGCACGAGCATTGCACAGTGATACTATTCTTCTGAATGACAAATGCTACACGTATCTATTGAAATCTTTTTTGATAAAAATCAGCAGGCAAACAAGTAACATTTTAATATTATTTTGATCTGTTCACAAACATATTTCATGTCGTAGCACTATATCTCACTCATAACTTGATTCTTGTACTGTTCTCTTGTCTGACTAGCTACTAATGCTGGTATCATTAAACTGTTATGAGATTGTAATGTATAATACGCTGAAAAGATATCGTATGCACTTGATATCATAGTTTCTATGCAACGACAAGAGAAGGTTGGTATTGTATGCTTTAAATTATAGATTTTGTGATTTTCGTGATTTATGCTTTATCTTGCTGTTATAGGTCTTCGAGAAGTGAACATGATTTCAGTGGAAGGTGCAGGACCGTCCAAGAGTAACAGGACATTTTGCTTCCTTTGAAATTAAAAAACTAATATAAAGAACACACTATCTTAAAATTCATGATAGATACATTGTAAAGCCTTATAACATGTTTTGCAACATTAGTCAAACTGATAGCAATAATATTTTCAAATTACAATATTCCTTTTTTTCCATTGACAAACAAACTATGCAAATGCTATCTCTTATCAAACAGTGATTGCGTTCATTATGGATAAAATCGTTTAACTGATAATGACACTATACATAATTGCACATAGATTTTTTAACTTTTCAAATATCATTTAACATCCGATAGAGTACATTAATCTTTTTTTTATTTTCTACATAACATCTAATGGGCAATTTTGAAACCCATCAATTAAGTATATGATGTCCTATTAACAGGATTAATATTTTATTTATCTAATAAGAATTCTTAAGGATCGGCGGAATGTTCTGTTCGTGGAACACATCCAAGGACACCGTATTGCATTTTATAGCGAATGGTCAAGGACCTATCCATTATATAAAGAGTATTTTGATTTATGAAATAGATTTTTTAATAAAAGGAACTTCGCAGGTATCCTGATGAACTGCAACGCAGGTAGGGGTATTAATGGATTACGTTCACTAATTCTAAAAGAAAGAGACCAGTCGGTCAGAGAGAATGGTGCCGACAGATGTTGAAAACATTACACTCTACCTAATATTCTCATTACTTTCGTTTTTTGGGGGGGATGTTTCTAGATCGCATAAACGCTACTATTATCGGAACTCTACAAGCGGAGAGACTCAGTGGACTTATCCGGAAGCTGATGTAATTGGTGGAACCGAAGAGATGGATCTGTGTACGACGCCTCCTCCACAAGACCAGGAGGAACCAGCTATCATAGGTATGTTCATCAATTACCTACATAAATACGTGATACAACATATAAAATGCAAAATGATGTACAATTCTAATCGTTCCATCTTTAGAACAAGTCCAAACCGATGCTCAAGGGACCAAGAAAGATTTAGTGGTGTTAGCGTCTGAAAGAGATGAGAAATCGGTATCAATGGAACATGATAATAACGGGGAAGTCCCTCCCAAAAGTTTAAAAGATTTAGAAGTTCCTCCGCCACCACAAATCTCTAGTCCTAGTCCACCACCACCGCCAAGAATATTCGCCGAGGATTTAAAGAAAGGCAAAAAACGAGGAGGCAGTATCAGCGAGAAGACTCCGGATATAAAGAAGAACAGAGTAGATAAAGGTAAATTCATTTGATCCTCTAAAAAAGAAATTTGATTAAACCTAATATCATTAGCCATTTCGTGCGATCATCTCACTGGATGCAATTACGATATGTCACCTGACTTCCTGGATAAACCACAATGTACCCATGATGTTTTTCTTCTGCAGAGATAACACCTACACCTGACATAAGACAGTCAGTCAATCCACCCTTACCACCATCACCGCCTAAACCATCACAGCCACCATTGCCTCCATACTCACCTTTAGTGCAAAATCCTCCAAATAGCGAACCATTGCCGCCAGGTGTAGATGCACCAGACATCACATATCCAATGGCAAATTCAGCGCTCGAGCCAACCGTATTGTATACGGCTGCTACACAACAAACGAACCCAATTTATGCAGCTACTATTGGAGACACAGCTGTACCGATTATAGATCATCATGCTGCTATTATGCAAGGGCAACTTATGCATTATCCAGCGTACCATCAGCATTTACATAATGTAAGTCTATTCAGTTGGATGTATGACTTACACTATTTTAATAAAGAAATGTTTCTATGATATGATTTAATTAAAATAGCAGGCTATCATAGCAGCAGCGAACAGACTCAGTGGTCAGGAAGCTGTTCAATTTGTGGTGGCAGATTATACGCAAGTCTATGCGAATAGTCAGATAATTGCAAAGCCACCTATTAAAACACAGAGAGAATCTTTGGGTTCTGCATTAGATTCATTTTACAGTGATATTGCATCCATTGAGAAAACGAATATAGAAACAGAACAAGAAATACCAGAGGTGGTGACACCAGTAGAATCGGTGCCCTCACCTTCACAACCACAGGTGTCAATCGAAACGCCACAAATAGTAGTACCTGTCGATTCTATAATTAGAGAAAAGAAAAAGAAAAAGGTACGTGGCACGTTTGTTTTACAATAAACTGAAACTTGCGGCCGATAGCTACAACTTTACTTATTAAATGAATATTATATATTATAATCAACCTAATTTTATTACTAACGAATATATTGTTACAATTATTTAATAGCTCTTAGTTTTAAAGAAAATGTATATGATTAACATCAATGGCTGTTCTGTAATATAATTTAAAGATCGGCCGCTAGTTTCAGCTTATATTATTTTGCGTGTTTTCTAGTACTTTTGGTGTGCACAGAATTATAACTTTCTAAGATATTATTTCAGGCTAAAATTGGCGTCAGTAAAAAGCAAAAAGAGATGTCCAGTATGGTTGCAAAATGGCAGAAAGCGCAACAGCATTTCGAAGATGGAAATTGAATTGAAAAAAAAATCAATGATCTTGTAATGTTACTTGAATATTTGTAATACACTTTAACTCAGTGTATAATCTTCTTAAAATACGCTGTTGAACTAATGAATTTGGCAACATTGAACATGTACTATATTCTTCAGAATTATAAATAAAAATTTTATATACCAATACCCTATTTGTATTAGCGGATTACAACTATACCTCCACTATTGTCGCAAAAATTAACTCTAAGGTGGACATTGGGAATAATTATACAATATGAAATCAATAAAAGAAATTTATTGACATGTAATGATAGTAAAGTAGTATAATTCAGGCTACAAGAGCACTGGCGGTTGAACTTTCGTATTTCCAATTTGGTGGAAGGGAGCCCTTTGTTTTATAATAACGGGCGAGTCTGTGAATTCTAGATTCAACTAGAATCAAGCGGAATTTACTATCCTTGTCTTTACGATTGCGCTCCAAGTGTTTCCTGATGGCAACAGCCTTTTTGATCAGGTAGTATAAGTCCTCTGGTAGATCCGGAGCAAGTCCCATACTCTTCACAATTCGCAGAATTTTGTTTCCAGTGCGAAAACGAACTTGTGCCACTCCATGAGAATCACGAAGAATAACACCTGAGAATAGAATCATAAGAGCATAAGATTTTGAAAAATGTAATTGCATACGTTATGAAGATGTTAAAATTTGGTGAATACTGATTTGTCAATGGCTACCTATAATGAGATCAAGACTATTACTTGAAATCATCTCAAAAGCCACTGTTGCAATTTACTCTAGCAAGCTTCTAGGAAGGGATAAGATTAGATTAAATCGAACCTCAGCTGGTAGCTTGCAACTCTTATATTTACATTTTGATATAGAATTATAAAACTATGAAGTAACTCAAATTCATGTAAATATGTAAAAAAAAAACATTTTGTTACCTCTTATAAACAATTTATAAAAACAAAATATACCTATTTGGGATGGAGTATGACCCTTCTTGGCTAGTTTGTAAATAAGTTCTTTGCAGTCCTCAGGAGTAAGTTTCAACCAGCTTGGCACACTACGTCTGTATGGCAAAGCTGACTGGGAAATACCCTTTCTGAAAATAAAAAAGTATTTTATAAGATAATGTAATTCTTCTGTGTAGATTAAAGTATTTAATTAATATTTATTAGCTATTGAAACTACAAATGATTTTCCTGTGTCACAAAAACTTTGTTATATTGATGTACATAGAAATGTTGATTTTACTATATATACAGTGTCTAACCCGCCCGCTTACTAGGGTTAGAACGGACATGCCTTGTAGAAGCATGTTGAAACTGTCAACTAAAGATTACTATTAAATATTATACAGTTAAAATATTGTCTCTAAGTTAAAATCTGGCATTACAATAAACATGAAATAATTACGGTATTCGATATTTCTTGGTCTAAACGAAGCATTAAAAGTATGATAGTGGCTAAAAAAGAGAGACCAACACATGGCCCGGAAGTTGGATTTTAGTATTACAATTTTGACGCATTTCGTGCTATATACTATAGTTATTTACATGCATATCGTCCACCTTGATAATATTTAATAAATCCGCGTATATCCGTCTTATATTAATTAAGATATATAGGAAAATTAGGATTTTGTTACCCAGGAGCGTGCATACGACCCATGATGGCAGATTTTTCACGACCAAAAGACACTTGCGCGCCGGCGGATTGAAGAAGAACTGACGAAACGACTCGGCAACGCGTCGCTTTGTGACGTCAGAATCGCTCGTATAACGACAGAACAAGCGGGGCAACTGTACCTTATGCAGACGAATACCAACATGAGTTAATAGCGCTAAAAATTATGATTACAAGTGATTACGAGAATAAATAAACTGTTCGAGACACCATCCCCAAGTCCTATTTTTTATATTTAATTGCAGAGTTCGGTATAGGAATGATTATTCTATGAATAACTCTTATTATTATTAAGACAATATATTTACATTTTTATAAGGTTCAGAAGTAGTATAATTGTGAAGTTAATAATATTTTAAATCTATACAGATACAAAATATGGTAAATGACATTCGATGTTTCCATAAGAAATGTAATGACGCCGTTAGCCATTTAAAAAACTGTTTTACGAGTAGCTCTTTGTGTAGAGCTTAAATTCATTATGTGGGATGTAGATATATAAAGATCTGTAATCTAAAGGAGGATGGGTAATGATTAGAACAATTAATTCATTACAGTTACAATAAATTTTGCTTAGTTGTGCAGGTTGTGCATAAAATAATCCAATATGGCTTCGGTTATACTCAGTGGCCATGGTGGCCATCTTGAAACAAGAACTAGCGCAACATCGCAACGGCGTTGCGATCCAAGATGTCCGCAATTTTGCGTTAGGAAGCGTACTTTTGGCTGTCAATATTTCGAAAGTTTGACGCCATAGAAAAAACTTAAAGTCGACTAGGTATACGTATAAACAATTTACTTGTTCATAAAATAAAGGTGGCGTACTATGATACCTATGAGAAGTGTACATTCTCGTTATACATGGTGGTACTTATGTGACGGTGTGTTTCGTGTTTGTGACTATCACGCAAACTGAAAATCGAAATTGGGGAAAAAATAAGCAAACTATGTTGATTTTGTCTTAACCATAGGTAGATCCAAATATTTTTATACAAATGCACACGCTTCACTCGTAAATAAAATCTAGCCGATGAAAATGTAGAATTTCCTCGCGTCTCTTGAAACTTAACCCAATGTGTCGAATGTGATATTGTACTCTAATATGAAATATTGTAATTTTGGAGCATTTTGTGGTTTCAAGTTTCATTAATGCAAAGGTTTACTTCTTTATTTAAATTTGCATATGTTTCTATGGGTTAATCGTGATAGTGAATTTCAAAATTTAAATACTATGTAACAGATAACCATCTTCGAATTTCTTGATTTAACCGGTATTATAAAAATTGTAGATTTTATTATATGGTTAATGGATTTTCATGTTTTCATAAATCATTTCTTGTAAGATATTTTTGACCACTCATGCTTAAAACGAGCAGCTTGATTAATACAAATTATTACTTTATATTAGGTTTCCTCGACTCACATTTTAAGTTTATTTAGACTATAATGTGTGTTTAGTAATATTTAAATTCTTTATCATAATGTAAAAGCAAGCAGCAGTTTTTATACTTGATCTTAATATATTCAGCCATACTCACTTTAAGAGATCTTGAAAACTAAGCAGAGCTTTAAATAATATTGCTATGATATATTTAAAATATACATCAATCTGTAATATTACAACAGATATTGTACTTGTGTAGCTGAAATCAACATAGATGTAGAGGGTTCAGGCCCACTGCAACTTAGCAAAATGTCAAGTGATAGCGATCGGGTGCCAAAGCCATCCAAACGCAGAAGAATAATAATACCAGACAGTGAAAGTAGCAACGAATCCATTGTGTTCCAGACCCATCGCAGGCGTAAAGTATATGTAGGTATAAGTGAAATCATTTACCCAAACTTAAACAATATTTAAGAGAAATTTGTAAATAAAATTGTATTAGTGATATTCTATGCAGAATTTATTATTAATATATCTGGTATTAATTTATTTCTAGAGGGTTGTTAGTGAAGCTGAAAGCAGCGAGGAAGATAGTGATATTCCAAGGCCTGTAAACAGGAGAAAAAATTATGTATGTTTAAAAGTATATACTTAAGATTAGAAACAGACTTATTAAAAGAGTACTTCAATTCATACAAAAATATAAAAACTACTAACGCGCGTAATATTGCATTTTTATTACAGAAGGTTGTTAGTGAAGATGATAGAAGTTATGATAGCAGTGCTTCAGAAGCAGGTGAGTTGTCTAATCACACATTCACCATCTTCATTTTTTTTAATTCATTTTAAGTCATATATACAATGACACGACACAATGTTTTACGATGTAGCTGAGAGTGAGACTAGTTCAGAATGGCAATCTGATTGGGATAGTATGGATGAATTAGAAGAAGAAAACGAAGCGAGCCCTTTGAAATCTAAATTAAAAAAGAAGAGGATCAAGCCAAGCGACAACACCGAATTGGCCACAACATCAGGTGCCGGTTTCGAGTCGGATAGCAGTGATGGACAATCAGAAAAGTGTCCGATTTGTTTATTGTCTTTCAAAAAACAACAACTTGGAACACCCTCTTCCTGTGATCATTGTTTCTGCCTGGATTGCCTCATAGAATGGAGCAAAAATATCAACACATGTCCTGTAGATCGTCAAGCTTTTACGGTGATCCACGTAAAAAGTAAAGTTGATGGCAAAGTACGTATCTGATGACATAAATTGATATCATGCTTAACAATAATCCTCCACGCACAATCCATTCTTCGTGTCATGTTATACTTAATATAATAATATTTACCCAACAAAAGAAATAATTTCCTTCAGAACATATGTTTTACATAATAGCACACATGAACTCTGCTCTAGGTATTGAAACACATACCGATTGAAGTCAAACCACGAATAGAAGATCAAATTCAAGAAGATCCCACTTATTGCGAAATTTGCCAGCAGTGTGATCGGGAAGATCGTATGTTGCTATGCGACGGATGCGATTTGGGTTATCATCTAGAATGTCTAACACCGCCAATGGAGCAAGTTCCAATGGACGAGTGGTACTGCCCTGAGTGTTCTCAAAATAGTCAAAATGATGCTGAGATGGTAAGAAATAATAAATAAAACCGATTGTATATCCTATATCAAATACAAAGTAAATGAATCTCAAGATTCGACTACATCATCTGGAAGTGAAGCAGCATCAAAGATCTACACCATACATCATTGATACGAGTAGATGTGTATTCTGTTTCAGGTTGACATAGACCTCGACGAAATACCGGATCTCATGGAGGAGGCACGTCGACTCGGTGTATCTTATGGACGTACTCGTACCGGTCATCCTCACGAGAATGGTCCTTCAGCAATTCCTCGTGTTATACCGCGTACACGACAAACGGAACGTGTCCGCGCAAATATCCGTGCCGATCGCACTCGTGCACGCGAAGTTCTAGATCGTGAAGTACGTGAACGCGCGCTGGTATTCGATCCCGATCAGCCGTCGACTTCGTCGGGGATCGACTCGATCGGCCGTAACAGTCCTAGTCATTCGCGCGACAGTAATAGAAGTTCTACGGAAACGAGGGTTGGTCCATCTGTATCCTCATCTACTTCGTTGCGCGCCGGTACTAGAACGAAGTGCGGTGTAAAGCGAAAGAAAACAAAAAAGCAAAAAGTTAAAAGGAGAGGCAAAACAGTAGTTCGCGAAGTGCGCATTACCGAGTTGAATGACGACGGCGAGGAGGAAGAAATCGTCACGTACGTGAAAGTGGCAGTGCCATCAGCCTCGTCGTCGAGAGGCAAACTAAAGAAGAAGAGCTTAAAAAAGCCGCGCAAGGTACATTACCACTGAGTTCATCACCGGTAGAGAACTAACTTGCACACCCTACTATAAAGTCCCTTTTAAACTGCCACATGCCAAACAAATATCACTATAAATTTTTAAAGCAGTCTTACATATCTTTATAATATTGGTGCCAATTCAATGTATCCATGAGAACAGATGCGTGGTTTTACCTTTTTTTTTTTTAACTGATTATCAAAAATAACGTTTAAATTGTTTTCTCGACATGTATCTATCCCGTTCCTTCTTTGTGTGAATAAAAATCATTTGTCAGTAGATGCCTTTGGCTTTTCCTTTCTCATTGCAATTCATCATTCATTTCATATCGTATTAATAGTTCTGCTAACAATTGGTGCTTGTTTCTTTTCCATTCATGAAATACTTCATACTTTTCATTACACCGCATTTATTTTAGACTCCGTATCCGTCACTGAATGATGCTCAAATTTCTCCTTTTTAAATTCTTCGTATATACCAGTTGTTAAAACGACATTACATTAATTCGATAAAATAAGAATTTTACTTAATAATTTTGTTATTGTCGTTGATAGTTTTATAAATTCGACGATTTGTCTTCACGATATAGATTAATATTCTTCTTTAAATTTCTTACGTTATACATATTTTTACACTTTATGCATAACTAATGCCTGTATGTATTTGTTTACAGAAGAAAAGATACAGACGCCGTGCACGCACTGTCTCCTCGGTGTCAATCCAAACTGTAAAAAGACGGTTGGCAAAGACACTAGGCATGCACAAACCAATTCGAGATGTTCCGCTACTCGTGCCCACAATGAAGAATATTCTACCAATTTCTGATCGATCTGCCCTCGTCAATTCCAGATATCAATCAGGAATTTCGCAAGTCAACCTTTTTGGAAACAACCTCAGTTTAGACTACAGCCCGCCTGGGTAAGTGAAACTTTTAACCATCCTTACTCTCAATTTTCATTAATTTACTTGCCCACACGTGCAGATTTAAGGAAAATGATCAGTTACGTACCTCTAATGATAGTAATTATAAAGATGTTGAAGACTTGTCGATTTCAATCACGACAGCAGATGCACTTTGCAAGTGAATTAATCCTACAATGCAACTTAGATGCAGAAATTAATAGCACAGAAGTTTTGGAAATTGTGACAATTTTCATCATATAAATAAAAGATTCTTTAATATTATTAATGCTTTGCGTTGAGATAGTCTTTTTTATATTAATGCCAAATTTTTTTTGCAAGCATTATTCGTATCGTGCATTTAATAAATTCGTTTTTTCTGTATAAATTATTTTGTAGCTGTTTACATTCGTTGTGAGGCAAATTGAAATCATTTTTTATATTAAATAAACGACTATTTGATATTTTTAAGTATTGCTATATACAAATATCAAATACATTGATAGCGTGACAAACTGTTATTCTTTTTGCATATATTATTCTGCATCTAAGCAGTGCAAGTATACATCATTTTATATTATTTGTGTAAAATGTATGTACAAAATGTACAAAGTGAAGTCATTATACAACTTGAATTCACAATAATTTCTATTGCATTCGTTATACTCGAAATCATATGTATGATTGTATTTTAAATAGTTCTGCATGCTCTTAAGTTTATATGCGAAAAGTTATTTCAATTTCAGGGATTAATATCTATCGTGTATATTATATAGTAGAGTTAGGCAGGTTACAAACGTGATATCAAACTTACGATATCAATCCCTTATAAAAGTTACCATCAAAATCGTACGAACAAATGAAATAATCTAAATGAATTTGAAAATGCGCACAATACACATTGTTCTGGTTTACATACTAAGATTTATGTTAATTACCTCTATATTTTCTTCAGATTTTATGTTTTACTATTACACGCATACAGAGACATTATCCCAATGATATTTGATGTACATTAAAACTTCATAAATCAAAGAAATATCCACTGCTATAAGCTTTAATATTTTTTCAAACGAACTTCCATTCAGTAAAACTTGCGTACTGATAAAAGCTTACGATATTTCTCAATTAAAGAGATAATATGAAATTTTAATTAATCGTCAAAATAACCTGGGGTCTTGTCTGTGAATACAGTGATATTTTAAGATGCAACTAGTTACTTGGATGCATCTGAGTAGCATGAAAACAATTTGTTTTTCAATTAGGTCCGACGAAGAATTCGATAGTGCTGTTGGGAATGGCCCAATAATTAGTGCACAGCCACGGTCGGCAGTATCTGCGACCAGACGACGAATTGAAAGGCTGAAAGGCATCGCCAACCCGCTTGATCGTACTGACCAGCCAGGTGTTATCGATTTGGTTGGGAGTATCATTAGCAGCCAGGAGCTCTGGCATTCGAAGATGTGCGATATTACTCTCAAGGCGGATGGGACGTTGCTTGTAAAGAATGAGAACAAAGAAAACAAGCACAGCATCAACAACAATGAGAGTCCTATCAAGGAGAAGAAGGAAATTATCCAAGAAAAGGAAATCACCCCAAAAAGCGAAAGACCTCTGGACCTAACAAATGTCAATCCCAGCGACATAATTCAGGCTCCTATGTACAACAATTCTCGAGGCGGCGGAAACAGAGGAAACTTTCGTGGAGGCTATCGAGATGGTGGCCACCACGGCCACGGTGGACAAGGATACGGAGGAAGAGATTCTTACGCAGGCAGTGGAAGACACAGTTACGGGGGTCCTGGACCTAGGGATAATTTTGGTGGTCGAGATTTCGGACCGCCTGTCAATTATAATCTAAACTTCGAGCACCGTGGACCACCACCATTCAGTGGTAGCCCTCCATTTAGAAATCGTAATCCTCAACATTTTCGTAATGAGCGACCACGTCTTCCTCCTACCGATCGACCTCCATTTCCTCTCATGGATGGAGCAGAAAGACTTCCTTTTCATTATCCTGAACGCTGTCCAAGACCTAGGGGACCTTTGAATGTACCTGGTCCACCGATGGGAATGATGCCAAATCCCTCGGTACCGATGGGCATCCGACCGCCACCAATTCAAAATAATATACCCCCTAATTATCATGATGATTTCTCGAGAACCTTTTCTGATGATCAGAGAGAATCATTTAGCTCACACGTCACTCCTGAATCGGTGGGACCACCACCCCCAAATACGCAGGATGAAGAGGAATGTGATATTTATTGTGATATCGAGACACCTAACAAATCGGATAGCGATGCTCGTGAGGAGAGTCAAAATGATAGCGCGATTGCCTTGTTACCCCCACCGGAACCACCGTCTGGTTTACTTGATTTTGAAGGAAACTCGGCAAGCGAAAAAGACAACGATAGCGATCAAGAATTAGTCATTGACGACACTCCGAAAGAAGATACCTTCAAAGAATTGAAAAGTGATGACAAGTATGATCCGTTTGCAGCTGATAGCGACAGCAACGAGAGCTCCCATGGTAACAAGGCACCCGTCGATAAACCTGAAACTTGTTCAGATAACAATGACATACCGATACCTTTAGAACCTCCGCCGTTGCCTGCTAATTTTCCAGCCCTGAATGTTGTGAATCAAGCTGTGAAACAAGCCATTGAGGAAAATATTAAACCTGCTGTTCGCCTTACAGCCTACGACGATGACGAAGATGAAGATTCGCAAGCTGATTGTCCAAATTTTTCAATTTATTCTTCGGAGACGATGGATGTAGTACGACACACGGAGCAAGAATTGTCTCAGCAGATAGGACCTCTACAACCTCCGCCAATGCCGCCGGATATGCCGGAAGATGATGACATCATTGTAGGAGATGTTCAACCTTGCGACTTGGCTGATATTCCTGAACCTTCTGATCCTTATGTCGAAGCACTACAAAAGGAGAGACAAACACTCAGCAGGATACCACCTAAAAAAATATCTAACGACAGCAGAGGAAAAATCACTTTCAAAATTGGAAATAAATTAAAGCTCAATAATAAATTAAGTAATTTATATGACGAACTTGATGAAAATATTGAGAGTACGATTGAGCAAGAGAAGCAAATGGAAGACAAAATGTCGAGAGATGCTAAACAAAATAATAAAAAACCAATCGATTCCGATCTTGCGAAGTCAGAAAAACCATCGATCGAGATAAGCACGGATAAGGATAAAAGCGGCGCGCAAAATAAAAGTGAGGCATCCAATGAAAGTGATAATAAATCGGACGAGGAGGATGAAGAGAAACTGCAAGATCTTGAGAAAAAACTTAAGGAAAAGGAAAGAAAGTTGCGCGAAATAGAACAGCAAGAAGAAATGGAGAAGCAGATGGACAACAAATCGCCGTTGCAGGACAGGGAAGCTCTTCTTGATGAAGAATTGGAAGGTGAAATGTCATCGAAGATGAAAAACGATAACAAACGTAACAACTCTTCGCTGACAGATAGTAGTCAGAATAATAATGCAGACTCTTCCGTCGAAAAAGATACAACTTCGAAAGAATGCTCTTCGACCAAGAGTAAATGTATTGTATCTACGATAGACTTAACTGAGAAAAGTTCGGACACTATTATTTCAATTGCGGATACAATTCAAATGTCGCCCAAGAATACGGACAATGATGCGACACGTGCAGATCATCGTTCAGATGAAAATCGTGAGAGCGATGAAGCAAGAACCAGTCCTAGTGAATGTGGTTCTGGCACTAGAGAACCGGATAATTGGGATCAATTGTCAAGTTCCAAGGGACATTTTCGTAGCAAGTCTAAATCTCCTATTAAATTTGCTAACGAGGAAAATGAATTTGCGGAAGGTTCACGAAGGCTTAGCGACAGTGAGGATAAAAGCAGCGAAAAGGGCAGTAGGGCTAAGACTGCTAGTGAAAGTGAAGATTTAGACAATTCTGATCCAATTCGAGAAAAGGGAAGTTCCAGTTTTGATGCAGATGACGATTCTGAACATTTTCCACTAGAAAAAGATAAGACGGATATTTGTACGGATCTTAAAGGTAATGTGGAGCCCAACGCTTGGGAATCCGATGGTGCTTACACTCCTTGCAAGGATGAATTACCAGTGAAGGGACAAGATGTACCTCCAGAATCTTTATCTCCATTTGAAAGTGGTTTGGAACCCATTACACCAACGAAAGATAAAGTAACTGATGATTTAGATGGTTGCAGAACACCAGCTGGATATGCTGGTTTAGGTACAGAGGCCATATCTGAGACAGATGAGCCCATGAATTTCGAGGATGAATTGGCATTATTGACTATGCGAAAGGAGAAGGAGATGGAAGAGGGTGAGATAATGGACGAGAGTAAGTCGAATAAGAAAGCACTTGATAAGGTCAAGGAGAAAGAGGATGATAGTAAAAAGAAAAAGAAAAAAGATAAGAAGGAGAAGGGTAAGGATGCTGATAAAAATAAAGAGAATATTGCATCGGAGAATCAAGTCGCATGGAAAAAAATTTCTAAGAGCACGAAGGAAAGGCAATATCGTGACAAGGATAGACGCTCCAAATCAAAAGAGAAGGAAAAGGAGAAAGAGAAAGAGAAAGAAAAGGAAAAGGAAAAACAAAAGAAGAAACCGAAGGAAGTAGTTAAGAAAAAAGAGAAGAGGAAAGAATTGCCCAGATACGATGTTAGAAAAATTGTCGCCGAAAAACCTCCAAGACCAAGGAAGGATGAGTACGGTCGTGACATCAGGGAAGATTCGAGAAGTAGATCTAAGAGTAGAAGCCTTTCACATAGAAGATCAACCTCCAGAGATCGTAGAAGTCGTTCATATTCGAGAATGCGATCGCGAAGTCGATCTCGCTCCAGAGTACGTAGATCTTGGTCCAGAGACCGGCAATCACACTCCAGACCGTGTAGATCATTATCACGAAGAAGATCATTATCTCGATTGAGACGGAAATCACCTAGAAGAAGATCAAGCTCGAAACGTAGATCTTTGTCTAGAAAACGATCAAGATCTTTATCGCGAAGAAGAAGATCACTCTCGCCGCGACGTAGATCCGGTAGAAGATCACTTTCACGGAAACGAAGAACAAGATCTAGATCTCGAGAAAAGAGAAAAGACAAGTCAAAGAAACGCAAATCCAGGAGTCGATCAAGAAATCGTAAGAATTCACGATCAAAGAGTCCAAAGAGGGCATCTTCAAGATCACGGGAAAAGAAACACACGAAGAGGAAACGCGTGAGCAGATCAAGATCCAAAGAAAGGTCATGTTCCAGAGAAAGAGATCGTAATAGGAATTGGGATCAGGTAAATGAGAAACCAGTGGAGCGTGAACGAAATTTATCGAGAGAAAGAGAAGAGCGTAGATCATGGAGTGCCCAATGGACTCCATCATGGTCTAGATCAAGATCAAAATCTCCTTCAGCTGCTCAACATGATGAAATTGCTTCCCACACCTGGTCGCCACCACCAGTACTTGATAATGTGGCAGTACCTCCTAAAAATTTGACTGTAATTCTCACGAATAAAGAAGCCATTAAAAAGAAGAAGAAAGAAAAGCGAAAAGAGAGCAAAAAATCAAGGGAGACTGAGAAACGTAAGAAAAATAAAAGAAATCGTACTCCGCCACCTTCGAAGGAGGTTTTCGCCAGTGGGGATAATATCTTAGTTAGCGTGTGCTTCAATAAAGACAATGAAACGAATCAGCCAGAGTTACCTGAGATCCCAGAAACATTACCACTTCTGGTACCAACGAAGCGCAAGAGAAGAGAACCAGTGCACGTGGAACCGCCGAAAAGGCCGAAGAAAGACAAAACGAAGGACAAGAGATCTAAATCTCCCAAAGCGAAAAAAGAGAAAAAGAAAAAGTCTAAAGCTGCAGAAATTGCCGCCACGAAGAAACCTGTGGCAGTCATAGATCTAGATCAATCTCCATTCAGAGAACAAACTCCGTCACCGCGTGATGTCATTGTCCTGAGTGACGATGACGACAAGCAAGTTCAAGAAAGCGCTACCCCCGAACAGCGTCCCTCTTCGCAGGCAACGCCACAACACGAGCAATTTGTATCCCAAGGTCCTAAAACTCCACCGGAGCCACAAGTTAAGTTCTCCATAACCAAACAAACGAGCAACTTAAGAACTTCCATGATCAATCCTCTTCACGAGGAGGAAGAGGAAGAAGAGGAAGAGATAGACGAAAGAGCAGAAGAAGAATTAGAGATGAGAGCTCAGGAGGAATTAGAATTGCGATTAAAAGTCGGTCCCAATACACCCCCTGAACCACCATCTTCACCACCTACCTCTCCCGATGTCTATGATCCCTTTGACCCCACAAAATCTAGATCACCAACCCCAGTCGTCAGTCAAGAAGCCACACCCACTGATGAAAGGGATAGAAGTCAACGTAATTCGCCAAGAAAACACGATGCAACTGATACGCCATTGATGCCGAGCGAACCGGCTCAGCAACTAGACCAACCAAATCAGGAGAAACAAGTTGAGAAACCAAAGATTATATCGATGGTCACGATTAAGAGAGCATCCCCTAAAAGAGACTCGTCACCTGCAGCAGATAATCAGACTGAAGCTTCGCAACCGGCTGATAGTCCATCAAAATCACAACCTAATCAGCAAAACGCTCAGTCGGCAGCTAATCCTTTTGCAACCATTAATCCTGTACTGGCAACTGTTGCTGCTGCTGTACAAAGAAGTACTATTTTTGCAACAAGTACTCCCATTACTGGACAAAGAAATCTATTGCAGGTAAGCGATTGATGCTGATCAATTAGGAATCGTTAACTTCACTGTGTTAGAATAAATCCAAATATAGCTACTAATGTAGATTTCGTATGTCTCTCTGGCCCATTACTGGTAAAAACACAGTGAACTGTTACGTATTTCTGAAACAGCTCAACTCTAACTAAATTTATACTAAGAAAACTCTCACGAATATTAATATACTTTTTTTTCAGCCAAATCGTATATCACCAAGTAGTCAAACGAAACAGCGCACGAATGACAGACCACAACTTCCTAACTTATTTACTAATCCTGCCAAGTCTACGCCAGTCCGTAGTTCGAAGTCTACTCAGAATAAAAATAATTCATCTATGGGCCAAAATGGTAGCGACACGACACTTGAAACAACGAATGATCCTGTAGACATGTCCTCACCCTATTCTCCGGGCTCGAGTCTCAGTGATGGAATTTTTGATCCACCAAGCCCTGGGAACTATAATAGTCCATCAGCGCCGGCCGCAAGTACTAATAAGAATAGTACATCTAAAACGAGCAAACCTATGGAGAAGAAAGATACATTTGATACATTGTTTGGCACGTCACCAGCAGTAAAAACAATGGGCAAGGGTAGATCCAAAAAAGTTTCTGATAAGGATAAACGAAAAAAATGTACGTACATCATGTCAATGATACATATATCATGAAAAGGAATGTATTTTAAGTTTGATTGTAATGGATCCTCTTTTAATTGCAGCTACAAATCCAAAAGTTGGCGTTCGCATGGATGAAAATCAGCTTCAGATTTTAGACGACCTTCCCAGTTCTGCTGTAGAAATGCAAGTTAAGGATAAGGTGGGTTTTTATTATAAAAATGTAATTTGATAAATCTCAAATGTAACTACTTATACTGTCCGTTTTCAGTTCCTGAAAAAATTGAATCGTCAGGAAAGAGTTGTGGAGGAAGTAAAGTTAGTTCTGAAACCACATTATACTAAGAAGCACGTCACGAAGGAGGAATACAAAGATATTATGCGCAAAGCTGTGCCTAAGGTATACTATTTTTTTATTGCTAAAGAATGTTGATAAATGCATCGAACGAATAATGAACATCCTTTCTTTACTTTTTAATTAAACTACTTCGTTTTACATCTCTTATTGGTAAATCGTCATTTACTAGAACTGTATCTTCTTTTCCAGATATGTCATAATAAAACAGGTGAAATCAATCCGAAAAAAATAGCACAGCTTATAGAAGCCTATGTTAAAAAGTGTCGAGGTGGTAAAAAGAAGACGCCTGGAGCTTCTACAAATACTACAGCAAAGGTCTCGAAGCCGGCGTAAGTTTTTTAATATTTTTCTTTCCTCTAAATGTAACATATATGAATATTATTATGCACATATAACTCCTATACAATATGCAAAATGAACTTGGAGTCAAATATCTATTTCAGTATCTTTCTCGTTCGTGATAAAGAATTTAGCTTCTTATGAAATAACCTTTAACGCCAATATAATATTTATTTTTACTGTTGTATTAATCAAAAAGATTCTTACAATAAAAATGGAAAATAAATATTTTGTTGCATATTGTATTTTTTAACTCTATCTCAATCAATAGACTACTATTTATTGACTGAGAGCACATTGGGATAAATATCTAGTACTTTGATTCATAAATATCAATAGTATTTTCATTTTATTACATCTTTTGCAGGAAAACCCTCTGGAGTTGATCATAAGTTGGGAACGCTAGTGTGTTAGATTATCCTTTGGTGGTAGAAATCTCTTTAAACCTCGATTGAATCGAACCTGTCGTTTGGGTGGTAAGTGCCCCACAACTCTAAATATCTTGCCACCAACGACCGAACAATGTGTATTGTGTGTACATACTTAACTAATTGATTGAATTCAAGCGCAATATTTTTATTTATCAAAGTAATAACTTACGCAAAGTAATTAAGGTTCATACATTATTAATTAATATTATTGTTAATTTTATTGCATGGACATACAGTTAAGGGCGATTATGCTTAAGGTTAGGAAATTTATGAAAATCTGTACACCAAACATACCGTAAACAGGGAGGAAACGCTCAATCAATTCTCTTAGCAGATATGGAAGATTAAAATGCACTTGGTGTGCAATTTCATTTAGTCTGTTCTGAACTGTATCGCTTCTTTTCACAAGATCTTTTTATGTTGTGACGGTTCATCAACTTAATTATCGGAATTTCTAATATCGTCGATACTGTAAGATTTGAACTTTTGTAATTACTTTCATTGCTTGAGCGTAAGAATAATTCTAGTAAATATCAAAAGGGTTTTATGAGATCTTTTTCTGATAGTTTACTTTATTCCTCCCACTCGTCGAATCAGTATAGATTAATTTCGCAGAAAACTTAGTACGTGAAGCCTACTGTATCAAATTCGTGTTATTACTTATGTATTACGTTTTTTTTTTCTTTTTTCTTTATTACGCGATGCACGAGCGTTTTTGCGCAACAATTGTTTATTATAATCACCACTATACGTTTATGTAAACTTTATCAATGTGTCGTATTACGTTTACAGGCATGTCATCACTTTGAGGTAATAGCAAATTTATTTATAAAATGTACTCTAGCGATGTGACAAGTTGTAAGCATATATTATATTCATAAAACCGAGTTATTGTTTACGTATCAATTGAAATACAACTCAGAACAAATAATTCTACATTTAATACTCTTTCGAATATGAGAACAAAGAATTTCATACAGCAGATAACCGTGAAGTTTTGATGCAAAATATAAGATATAGACGAGTGAACGCCATTCTGTTTATGAGACAGTTGTTTCATGGGATAAAAATATGCGTGCGTTATTCGACCATGTAATAAAAAAACAGTGTAAAATATAATGGACTACAGATTAAAAATAAATATTATTTAAAATAATATATGACTGTTACTCTAGATATAATCATAGCTCGTTCAACTACACAAATTTTGTATTAACTATTGAAACAGCTGTCTGCTAATTACTTTGATAATATACAGGTATAAAAACCGTATCAATGAAATGAAATATATCAATATGAATTTTCTAAATCAGATACGTTGAGTTAACTATTTTACACTTTTTGATATCGGAGAACAGTTATCCTTTTTATATATATATTATCACGACCCCGAGCTATGATCTACAAATCGTGTTCGACACTGGAAAAAAATTATGAAATAATATTTAATAATGTATGCTATAAATTTCTAATAATTTTTAACATTCTGCAGCTATCTCGCGGTGCATGTTTATTTTGAAAAAGCGCAACTGGCATATACGTCTATCCTTTACGAAAGAGAATGTCTTACTTTTAAGGTGTTGTAAATAGTTCATGTGTACAAAAATTCGCATTGAAATACAGCGCTCTTGCTAAAATATATTATAACTGATAGTATCAATCATGCATACAATTGATTATACAGTTTCATTCAGTGCAATAGCACAGAATGAAATTGGTTGTACCATAGAAATGAAATAGACAGGCTAACTTGAGATGTTGCGTTTGGCCTGAGGAATCCTATAAAGATGATTTCACTATGTGAGCATTTTTTAAATGAAGCAAGTGATATGTGATCAAGTAATGCATGTAAGGAATGTGCAACATAATCTGGATAGTATAAAATTATAAGAATTATTTGTCACACTGAATATTTGTATAAAATCTACTTCTTACATATTTCTCAACATGTTTCGACAAGGCAGACTCAACTATGATTCTGAAAAACAAATTTCATTAGTTCTGACGATCACTTTAAATTAGTGTTAATAATTTAAGAATTGTAGATAAAAATATATATGGACAATGATAGTTGTTTTGTATAGAACTTGATTATACTCCAAGTTTTAACGTTTTTCTGTAATCTTATGTAAACTTCCATAATTAAAGTTTGATAAATTAATTGGAAGATTTTTAATAATTAAAACTGAACTTCTGGGTTTAGATTGGTATAATCTCAGCAGTTAAATATTGGTTTACTGAGTTACTTACACAAATTGAAACTATTGATGAGTTGAAGCAGTTGACGAATGGATTTTATGGGAATCATGTAAGTAATGAATAAGAAAAGGAGTGTACACAACATTCAAGAAAATGAAGAGTCCTCCTAGAAAAGGTAGTATAAATGTTGAAGATCCCACAGATAGAGAATAATTTGACATGTAATAGTTTCAATGGAATAATTAATTTATTAACAAAACAACTACAAATTTTATGCTCCTTTTCAACAAAATATCGCTGTTTCATTTCAATAGTAAAATATAATAAGATATCCATGAACTATGTATCATTTGACAAAAATCCAGCAGTCAAATCAGAAAAAAAAATAGAGAGTAACAGCATAATTATTAAGTGTGATCAAAGTTGTGAAAATAAATTGTTATAATTAGTTTGCTGTATTACTTTCTAAAGAAAATAAGGAAAACCATAAATTATAATTATCTAGAAGCGTAGAAATTCCTTAAAAATTATATTTCTATTAATATCTTCTTGTTCATTCCGTCGTATATGTTCACCAAATATTTCTAAAATCAAATATTGATTATATACGTAATCAAAATGAACACTGTACAAACTGATACCGATACGGTAAAACTGCCAGGCTATGAAAAATAGTCATCTTTGCATAGTTTTAACTTAATTTAACAAAGACTCCAACCAATCGTCATTCAAAGTTTGTGAGATATCCTGACTATTATTAACTAAATAACTATATGAATCTAAGAGGGAGTCTATATTAATATTAGGCGTTAATACTGAATTTCTATCAGGTGTTATGGCAGCTGTTGAAGGAATATTACTAACGGTTACGTGAATATTTGATTCTACTGGTGTGTTACATTCAGATACGACTTGACATTCATTAATAGGAACTATGTCGGAACATTTATCATCGACATTTGCTCTTTGGAAAATTTCATTTTTAGATGACAAATTATTGGCAACATTTGTACCAGCGTTGTCACTGTTGTTATTTTGCTTTAATTTTTTTCTAAGCTCATTAAAATTAAATTTTTCATACTTAATCCCATTAAGATTACTTCGTTTCGATTTTCTGTTAGACTTTTTCAGTATTTCATTAATCGATAAAGGTCCGTCAGGATTATTTTCTGATGTTGAACTTCCGGCAATATTTTTACCAGGCAACTGACTCTTCTCATCTACATTATTCTTAATAGTCCCTTTTGCCTCTAATAATTCTGGCATTTCATAAGTTAATGTAATTGGTGGTAATCCGTCAATTTCCATAGTAGTCACCTGCAGAGGTGGTTTGACCTTATTACTTACAAGAAGTTCACTATTATCTGAAGACTCATTGCTGAATTTCGTCGTACATTTATCGTTACTTAAAGAGATGTTATGTTCCGCCGATTGTGAACTCAAATTCATTAATAATTTCGTCGTTTGCTTTGTTGTCTGTGATAGTATTTTAGAGGTAGATGTATTGCTAGTATTTTGTAATTCTGAAGTTTCCTTTAAAGAAGCTTCATTTTTCATTTTTCTACATACGACTTTCGTTATGTCCAAATTTATTTTTTCAACGCTGCGAATAGTGGGAACGCTTTTAATGTTAGTATTATTTTCTAGATTGACATTCTTTTCATTAATTTTTGTAGTATCAGACTGTAAGATGCTGTAGCAAACTGAATTAGTAGTGTCATTTATTTTTATGTTAGGTATACTGCGAGATGGTGAGCAACTTGCATTCATATGTGATTCATCCTCATAATTGGAAACTGATGAAGTTTCAGACTCTCTCATAGGATATTGAGTAATATTAATCTCATCTTTTGCATTCACATTATTTTGACGACTACAAAGATTATTTTCTTTAAGTTGATCTTGAATCACAGAACCTCCTACCGTTCCACTGGTTTTAATCAATGATGTCCATTTGTTTGTAGTAGTAGATGATATACTTGATATCTTGCAATCGTTCTGTTTTTGTATATCATCCACATCAAATATACTTCTGCAGTTTGAGGATGATATATCCATTTCATTGGACAAATAAGTATCTGTTGTATCAGGCATAAGTTTCTTCATACCATTTTCAGAGATTTTGTTTATATTCAAATCTTTCGTGAAATTTGTTGTCTTTATAACATGAATATCAGAATCAAGAATATCCTGATTTTCTGATGTAGGAATACTAGTTGAACATGCAATTTCAGAAGTCATTTGTTCTTTCAAAATTGCCTCTGAACTCGGTGTTACTGGTGGAGTATAAAGTGACAGTTCTGTAGAAACTCTAACAGGTTCCTTAGTCTTTGGTATTGTGGTTGTACCATTATCCCAATTAAATGACCATACTTTACCAACTTTTCTTGAAACAAATTGGATATCATAATAGCCCCATGGCCAGATACACTGAAAAAACCATGTCATAATATAAAATTAAACTTAGTAACTACATTAAAAAAATAATTTACAATTTATTACTAACAAATTTTTTCTATATAACAATAAATAATTAAGAGGTTCAATCATAAAATATAATGAGATTTTTATAATTGGATTTTCCATCTCTATTATGCAAAGTGAATGTTAAGTAAAGCTTTAGATAAATAAATAATCATACTTCATGCTAAGATTGTAAAGCAAAATTTTTAATTATAGAAAAAAATGTTATTACAAAACATTCATTTAGGTAACTCACATCTTCGGATTCACACACCCACGAGGCCTCTTGCAGATTAAGTTGCAACAATCGTATCTTCTTCTTGAGCCCATTTTTTGTACACAATGGACAATATTCTTGCATACTATAAAACAAAAATTTCCGGCGTGTACGAGATGAGGTTATACGTGCTTTCGTTATATTTACGTTTGCCGGTGTTACTTACTTCTTTTTACGTGACAACTCGCTGCAGTTGTACTCAAAGTTGCACTTTATAAATTATATCATAAATATAATGAAAATATTAGAAAAAAATGAAACAACACACAAGAATCTTTAATTTTCCTGTTAGAGACACACATAGTCGAACGATATTCAGTGGTTAATATCTGCCGCCATGTGCATCGTACACTGACAAATCAGTAATAGATTGAAGCATGGTAGTGCATGGTAGAATGGCTGGCACTGATATGTCGGCGGGACAACATTATTGCAGGGCTTGTACACCACATTCGAAAAAGCAATTTTGTCCACGAAGTGAACGTGATAGCTGCGCGCTGACCGGGTTATCTTTGAATACAGCAGAGATGAGTAGGGAGATGCACATGCTACGATTTTATGCGATACCAAAAGCATGGCGCTATTTCGTAGCGGCGAGTCTGGAAGTAGGATTTTGTGATCATCGCCTCCGTCGACAATGCGAATTCCGTCGTAGCAGAGCGAAACGTGAACACGAACCTGTAACTTGGCGGGCAGAGGTTCTCCGCTACCTCTGCGCTAGTTCCCAAAGCAACCCTTAGAACGAGACCAGAAACTACAGAACTTCTCCCGAACTATTGAAGTAGCCTATTGTTGAAACATTTTTGAGACATTTTTAAAAAAGTGCGGTATCAACTTTACATCATGTAGGACCTTCATTTTTGAAAAATGTTTCATCAATAGACAAAAAGAAATAAGAAGAAGAAGGAATAAGAGAAAAAGAAAAAAATTAGTTGCACAGAAATATTGAAAATTCGAAAAATTGAATAAAGCTTTCCAAATACTACTAAAAATTATTAGATCTTGATTTACTTTCACAATTTATTCAAAATATAAAATCGAGGCTAAATAGAAACCTCGCAGAATATACGGAGTAGATAAAAATTGAATTGAAATTCTAGAATATCGAAAGTGAATTACATTCAAATCGAAATATTAATAAATTAAGTGTTTCGAACATTAAAATAATTAATAAAATAAATAAAGTAAAATATTAACACTTAGAAATCGGAAATTTTGAGCAAGCATATTTAGAAGTACTGGAAATTGCCTAAAATTGTGTGCGCGCAAATCGGTTAGTGGGAGCAGGCGGAGAGTGGGGGGAGCGCTTGAGGCAGCGCCCGGACTCCCAGCGCTTATTCTTCCTCGAGCCAGTCTCCTATACTGGTCTCTTGGAATCAACCCGTCTCTTATTGATTTCCAACTTTCCTCTCTTTCTATACGTAGTTCTTCTTTACTTAATTATTTCTTTATCTTTCGTTCTTTACTTTCTTATTTATCTATTTCCTTATTTAATCTCTATC
>JASANN010000233.1:1921773-2003561 GCA_031762395.1 Calameuta pygmaea | reverse complement strand
GGAACCAGCGGAGAGGTAGCGGAGAACCTCTGCCCGCCAAGCTACAGGTTCGTGTTCACGTTTCGCTCGGCTACGACTGAATTCGCATTGTCGGCGGAGGCAATGATCATAAAATCCTACTTCCCAGTGCGATGATTCTGGTATCGCCTGAAATCGTAGCGTTGTGCATCTCCCTACTCATTTCTGGCTTATACTTGTGTTGGGGGTTGCTTTTTGGAGCCAAAGGGTGTAGTCCAAAAATCGAAAAGTGTTGGGACGACCTTAATATATAATGTTTTTTAAAATCATTCAGAATCATAAAGAACATGGTGACACAGTCGAGAGAATTAATTTGTTGGGGGTTGTTTTTTCGGGCCTAGGGGTGCAGCTCAAAAATAGAAAAGATTTGAAAATTGGAATTTATAGCAGGATATATTTTTACAATGCATAAAGAAGTTTCCAAAGCAATTGAACTTGAAAAAAATAAGAAAAGTATATAAGGGCGTGGTTTTTTCAGAAAGGGTGATCCGATTTAATTGCGACTAGACGTGCTAATATTTTACTTTATTGATTTAATAAATTATTCTAATATTTCAAACATTTAATTTATTAATATTTCAATTTTAATACTTATCCCATTTGAGGAATTGGACAAAGAAGTTTTATTTTATGTCTAGCGCGTCCAGGTAAGGACATTGACCTCTTTGTAGTCATCTGAATTTAATATATGTATTTGTGGAATTTATTACATTTTGATCTTGTTTCTACATACCTACATATATAATAGCACTGGATGCACATATATAATATATAGTTAATGCTTTTTATATAACATTAAAGATACTTTACAAGTTACAATATTGCTTCGATAATAAAAACATTTTGTAAACTCCAAAGTACAAAGTTCTTCAAAAATATGATATGTCTACGTTTAATACATCGTACGATCATTGGTCCCAAATACATGCCGGTCTTTCCAGTATATATTTAACATTTATGACATATATTATATCTATAATATAAACTGACTGTAATCGTACATGATTTTAGCATTTAACATTTTCAGTTGACACATTTTTGTTTCACTCTCAAGGTCAGGTACATTTCAAACCGTGGTAGTGACCATTCTTACGTAAAGATAATGTCTACATTACGGGCAGCTATTTCCATACTAACTTAACGTTAATAAAGCATAATGCAATATCTCATAGAATATTTAAATAGTTACAAACAAATTCATTTCTTCCTTATTCTGTACTTAAATATTGCTGTATGGAAAAAACAACAGAGACGATGCCACTTTCCATTTGTAATTGTAATGCAAATTTTCTGAAACCCTGTAAAATCTGTTAAGGACGTGCTATAGCATTGGTAGACTGTCTACTTCAAATCAAAATTATGCGCCACCTTTCGTAGTATTTCTTTCTTCGCAAGGCTTAAGTAATCTCTATACGAATACCTGTCAAAGCTGGTTTCATAAAATGCTACGATTGAGAAGGTTTCTTTCTTCTGCCAAACAAGTTACTCAGTACAGAACTTCGCTTGCTGTCACGTTCTTTGCGTGTGCTTCCTGTACTTTGTTCACTTTCTGATCCACTTTCCGAGGGTCTCCTACTACTATCGACAGTTGATATACCCTGACCTCCTTGTGCCACAGCTGGTGGAGGAGCCACGTAAGGTGGTAAGGATGTTGGACGTCCAGTGAATGTGTTCATTTGTTGCTGACCAGTCTGGTAAATGAATAAAATGGAAATTATGAGCAGACAGAAAAATCTGGAGACATAAAACTACTCGTAGAGAATATTCAAGTATTCTTACCTGTCTGACATTCACAGGAACATTTCCATACGCTGTAACATAAAAAGGGAAATAGTTTATTACACAGTGAACACTTTCTGTATTTTCATTTGCATGCGTGAACCGCCCCTTGGCTTGAAGATGCTGTATTTACAGGTCTTTGGTATCTATTTACAAATGTATAATGAGGATGATGCTGGGCTGCGTATAAGGAATCATGCCAGAATCTGTAAGAGTACTCTCGTAAGACATTCTATGTACTCTTTAGAGTGAAATTTATATACGTGAGTATGTACAGGTGGATTAATACAAAAAAACGTCTTGTGCAAACAAAACTCGACAATGAACACTGTCGTTACATACACGACACCTAGGAATTTCCGAAAAAAATTGCATGCAGTTCGAAAATCCATGGACAAAAAACGGCAGGCAAACTTATGCAACTCTTTTTAAGCTTTTCTCTTTGCACTAACTGACCAGAATCATTGGGGCTGTTCCACTGAGACGTTCTTGTCGGAGGAGGGGCACTCGATGGCAGGGGTGGTGCTATTTCTATAAAATGATTAATTTTCAAATTCATCTGTTGATGATTCTTCATTGTACTCTTTGAAACAGAACATTCTTAATCTCAGAAATTATTTTCAACATACCTTGATGTGGCGAGTTCAGATCCATACTACTCTGTCTACGCCATGGTTCACTAGAATCATGTTGACCTGACCCATTATGGTTCAAAGTGGTACTTCTATCTTGGTACGATTGTGGTCTTCCTTGCTGTTGAGGATGCTCAGCATCTGGGAAAAACATCATCAAATTCAAATATGCACCATGACACTAGCTGGATCATTTTTTAAATGCTCATAAGCTTTTCTATTACAATTGCGCCCGAGCAGCGAAACATTCTCTGAGTTGGATGTTCTCACTGGTACAGGTGGTGGCGCACCTCTAGGAGGAATTGGTGGTTTATCCGTAGAATGTGGTTGATATTGTTCCCTTTGACCCGCAAGTTGTTCGTGTTGAATTAACTGCTGCTGTTGCGCTAGTAGCTTTTGCTGTCTGTGCATTTGCAAGAATTCCGTTTGAGTTTGTGGCGATTCCGATGATCTTTGAGAAGCCAGGAAACTTGAAGTTCGTGGATCACGTCGTTGCTGGCTCTGTCTATGCATTTGCAGGAATTCTTTCTGGACGTGGCTCGGTGTACTTTGATCAGAGATGTCACGCTTGATTACAGAATTTTTACGCTCCAACTCTGGCGTTGAGGCATGACTACTTCCTGTTGAGATATTGTCATCCGCATTATCCGGCGTTACATTTTGTAGCCTCTCTAAGCCCTCCTGATGTAAAAATACATTTATCAATCATTAGTGAATTAATGAAATACACTAATTTATGGTGGATTGTATAAAAATATGAAACCTTTTGCGACTCGTCGTAGCTCAAAAGCTGCAGACTTGGCGGTAACTTGGCATGGAAAGAAATCTTGTTAACCCAATCTTCCATTTCTTGACGATTCGGTGCCAAGAACAAAAATTCTGAACCATCGGTACACTTCAATCTAAATACATTCTTTCTCTTTGTATAATCGTCAGCCTTCTCACAAGTTGCATGGAATATCGTTATGGGTGCAGTAGCTGCTTTACTGGCAGAGAAATCATCCATGTCTTTGAAGAAGCACAAGAGTTGGCCACACAGTACTGAAAATATATGAAATAGAAATTAGATGTTAATTAATTTTATCAATTTCTTAAAATAAAAAATTAGGTTTACAGTTAAATAGTTACCCGTATAATATTGCTTCCAAGAGCGAACTGCTGCTTTTTTACCAGCACTCTGCAGCTCATGCTTCCTCTCAAGGAGACCTTGTATTTCCACCGGAGGCAATGCTTCCAAATTTTCCATTCTCTGGTGTTTTCTGAAACTCTGTGTTCGCCTTCTCGTAGTGAAGCTTGGTGTTCTTTTTGGTTTCTTCATATCCACCTTCATACTCTCTGCGCGTTTTATATCTGGCGGGGCTGGAGACAAGAATACATCTGATCAGATATAATGTTCAATTATACATATAATAGATCGTTCATGAAAGAATTACGTACTGCGCCTGAGTCTATCACCGAACATATGAGATATACTGTGTGATTTCTGAACAGAAGCTGCTTCCGGTGGAGATGCGACAGTACCACTCTTGAGTGGAGGTAGTCTGAAATGAGAGATGTCATATAAATAATTAGAATACACGTAAGAAACTTAGAATCTTTTTTTAGCATTTAAAATGAAATAATAAGCAAGCAGTGATATCGCCAAAAACTTAGAGTTTGTCTTGTTACGCGATAATTACCTGTCTCTATAGAAACTTGGCCTACCAGGTTTCTGTTCATCATTCTCAGGATCTGACTGAGCATCTTTAAATTCTCCATCATTTCTACTGAACATGCAATGAAAAGCGCAAATCCAAATGTGTTAGTCTTCATGCAATTGGTTGATTTAATGTATTAGTTCTGAATGTATGCAAGGATGAAACGACAATGACAACAAGTTGAGTAGCTCACCTGTTGATAGATTCGTGTTCTTCGGATGTTCCATTAACTTCTTCATGGGCTACACGATGTGGACTGTCTAGTAGTCTCCTTCGTTCCTCTTCACGTTTTCGCTCTTCAGTAATCCTCTGCACTTCCTTCCGTTTACGCTCTTCGATTCTTGCCTTTTCAACACGTTCTTTCTCAGCCTGACGAGCAGCCATTTCAGTCTCCTGCTGCTTTTGGAAAGCTCTCTCAAGCTGTAAAGCGGAAAAAGAGTTGTACGTATCTTTTTGAAATAAGAATTAAATTTTATATAAAGAATAATGATCAAGCTATTACCATTGTGATACGTTTGAGCGCACTGAATTTCTCTTCCTGAGCTTCAATTGTCTTTTCAAAGTCCTCGTGCTTCCTTATCAAATCTTCAACCTGAGGAATACTTTCTCCTAGTTTTCCATCATGCAACATAGGTTCCCTGCTGATGATCCAGTTCTCCAGCATCTCAGCCTCGCGTTTGAACATCTGCGTATCCAAATTTTGTTCGTAAATGAGTTTCCTTTGTTCCCAGGTATCATTTAAAAATTGCTTCCTCTGCTCCAGAACTGAAATCTTGTCCTCGATTTCTCTTGCTAAGAAATGTCCCTGCTGTATCAATCCCTTTCCAGTTCTGTAGAATTTCGCAAAGGTGTCTCTGCGGGTATCGATCTCGGCCTTGTATTCGTTGTGTCTCGAGATAAGAGCTTCCGCTCCGGATACATCTCGGGCCAATTCCGGTGCAGTTACCTTGGCTATCATCTCGTTTATCCAAGCCATCAAATCTCTATACTCATCGAAATAAGCTTGCAATTGTTCCGCTTGAGCAAGCTTGCTTCGTCGCTGAGCTGCCTTTTCGAGCAGTTCGTTCCATGCCTCGTCAGCTTCCTCATGTTTTACAGCAATGTGCTCACGAGCATCCGGGAACAATTCCGCTAATCTAGAAGCCTCTTCCATTACAGATTCGACCTAGTAAAAATGTATTTAATAGAATGAAAATTGATCCACATCTTAATACTATTATATAATTGTATTTTTAAGATTGATTACCTGCTCTTTCACTGCAGCCAAGTCTGTCTCAAATCCTTGATGCTTCCTAACCAGTGCCTGTATGGTTTCCAAGTCTTGGCCATACCCATCAGAACTGAGACTAGCCTCTTTCTCCTGAATCCAGGATATGGTTTCATCAGCTGTTCTATCAAACATATGAACCTGTTTGGCTCCAGCCAGTGCTTCCTGTCTGGCGTGTGCTAATTCTTTAAGATCTTCCCATTGCTGTTTGGTTTCGTCAAGTTTAGCATGAATTTTGCCTGCTTCCGGATTGTCCTCGTCAAGCAATTTCCTTCCAGCGTCCATTACTGCAGATACACGACTTTCGCTGGTTGTCAAACCAGCCAAGAAATTATCAAATATCTGTATGAGCAGTTCTACGTGTTCCACGTCACGACCATAATCTTCTGAAGCAGCCACCTGAATAATTAAGAAGAGTAATTAATATAACTGATACTTTTAAAATACTACTTGAAAGACGATATCTTCGAATAGGTCTTTACCGTTGTTTGATCACAGATCCATTCGATAACTTCATCAGCTTCACGAATGAACTTGTAGAACTTCTCACTTTCTAATAATCTCTTCAACCTGAGTTCCTTGAGTCTACGCAGCTCTTGGAATTTATTCTGAATATCTGTTTGTTTCTGGGCAATGTTCTTGCTATCAAAATGATGTCTATCAACCAGACCCGATGACAGTTTTTTCAAGTTGTTAATTGTAATTTCAAAGCCTGACAAATCCCGTTCAACACCTTCTAATTTCTTTAACAGTGACTGCACAGAATCTTCATCCTTGCCATAATCAGTTGAAGTAAGTAATGGCTGCTTTTCTTTAATCCATTGCTCAGCTTCGGCAGCTTCAGCATAGAACTATAAATAAATATCAGTATAACTATTAGATTTAACAAATAGAATATTTTAAGGTAATACCGATTATGATATGTACCATCTGGGATTCAACGGCATCCAATAATCGCAGCTTCCTAACGCTGGCGACGTCCCTCAAGTGAGCCAATTTTGCTTGCAATTCCTGTGACAATGTTTCTATCTTTTCCGATGCAAAATGTCCACTTCGAATCATCCCTGTAGCTCGGCTGGCCAAAGACGCTACAACAGGTTCTCGAGATATTAATTCAGCTTCCAGAGCATGATGTTTCTTCTGGAGTCTCTTGACAGTTGTCAATGAACTGCCTAAGTCGGTACTAGCTGCCAAAGGTTCCTTTTCAGAAAGCCAGTGTAGTTCATCCTCCACGTCTCTTGTGAACTGATGTAACAGTTTGGCATCTTCTAAGTTATCCCTTCGAATTTGGATAGGTTCTTGTAGACTATAGAATCTATTAATTGTGATCAAGGCTCTCTCTTGAATCTCGTCTGACATGAAATGCTTCGATTTTTGAAAGCTGGCTGCTGTTTCTTTGATAGATTCGCAAGCCTCGTTATGTCCCAGAACGTCATTCTCCAGGTTGGTATGTCTCTTCAACAAATTAGCAACGCTAGAAAGATCTTTTCCATGATCTTCAGATTGAAGTTGGGTCTCCACTTCATCCATCCACGCTTCAAACTCGTCCAATGTTCGTCCAAATAGGAGAGCCTGGTACGCATCATTAAGTCTATTCTTCTTAAGCTCACTTGTCTCTTGCAACAGTCTCCACTCAGCTTCCAATTCATCTAAACGTTCTTGAATTTCCTTTGAAGCATAATGATTCTCTTCTATGAGAGCTTCACCTTCTCCAACAACAGCACCCACTCTTCCACGATTGGCAATTAATTCGCTCTCGAAAGCTGCGTGCTTTTGAATTTTGCTCTGTAAATTTGTCGAGTCTCTGTAATTCTCATCACTGGCGACCTGTTGTTTCTGATGCAACCAACCCTCCACCTCATACATGTTTCTGAGGAATTGTTGAAGTTGATGACTTTCAAAGAGTTTCTTTCTCCTAGCAGCTGCACTGTTTCTAAGTCTATCCCGCCTGGCGCACACAGACTGGAGTCTCTGTTTAATTACATTGGCATCGGAATGTTCATCGGACAAAATTTCTGTAGCGAATCGCTCCAGCTCTTCCACACGACCCAATTGCGATCCCAGCATCTTCTCGAATTCCTCGTGCTTACGCACTAGGGTCTCTACACCAGATAACGATTCCCCAAGGTCATCATTATTCAGGAATGCTTCCTTTGTTGCCAGCCAGCTATCGGCCTGATCAGCCTGTTCCTTGAATAATTGCAATTGATGTGCCTGAGTGAGCCTCTGTCTACGATCATCCCAAGCATTGATCAAACCTTGTCTGAGTTCTTCCAAATAATCCAGACTCTCCTTGACATCCCCAGCAATTGGAATAAGTTTTTGACCATGCTCTTTCAATGCTTTGAATGTCTCTTGCCTACCATCTATTTCCGCCTTTCTTTCTTGATGTAATTCCAACAAAGCTTCCGCTTCTGATATCGTTGTAGGAGGCTCGGACTCATCCATACGTTTTATGGCGTCTGCTACCCAGATATCTAGTTCGTGTAACTCTGCACGGAATTTGTGCAAAGTGTATGCTTGATTCAGAGCTTGGCGTCGATTCTGAGTCAAATGTTGCAAATCATCCCAATTCGATTGTAGTTCAGACAACAGCCCATTGATTTGTGATGCATTCTCTGGATACTTGTGAGACAGTTCTCGTGCTTCAGCATTATGTTCCTAAAAACAGAAAGATATTTTTAATGCTTGTGGAGAAAAAATTACCATTACAGATACAATAAAAAAAATTTAGAATACATCTTTTCCTTCAACCATTGCGACGTTTAATCCGTGAAGCGGAACCTGAACTGAAGCTGTATAACTAAAAATAGCTAAGTTTAGATCTAGTTAAGACTACCCACACCACAGAGCACTATTGCTCAACCATCAAGAGCTTGGGATTGGCCCTATTATTTGTATACCTTTAATTTTCCTTCGATGGCTGTCATGTCTCTTTCCATGGCTTCTTGCTTCCGTTGTAATTGTTCAACTGCAGTTAAATCCTTACCAACGTCCGTGGTATTCATGGCTAGTGCTTTTTCTGCAACTCTTTGACTTGTATCGTCAATATCCCTGTTAAATAAATGAATTTCCAAAGCTCCAGCTAACTTTTCCCTGTAAGCGCTCAAAGCTCCTTGAAGTCCCCTCCACTTGTTGTTGAAGTTGTCGCGACGTTGTTGAATTGCCTTTGCTTCATTGTCCTCGCCCTATTTTAAAAGTCAGAAGAAAAATAAATGAAGTATTACCACAGTAATTAGAAGCTCTATACTCTAAATCAATGAAAATATATACCTGCTTAATGAGTTTATCGGCCAGAGCATTAATCGTTTTAATTCGAGCATCATCCACTCGCATGTCACTGTCAACATCATCAAGCTTTCTTTGCAAACTCAAACAATGTTCATAATCTTTGCCAATGTCACCAGCCTGGACCATCATCTCCTTGTCTCTGATCCAAGCTTCAATCTTCTCAACTTGATTATTGAACTCGAGAATGTCTTGTGCTTCTTCCAGACCTCGACCACGATTACCAGATTCCAGTAAAAGCTTTTGCCATGAGCCGCGCAAGTGTTGTAGTTGTTGTCGAATTTCTGGACTAGCCGGATGTTTTTGTGCCAGAAGAGTCTCGCCTTTTCCTGATAAGATACATTTTTTTTTTAGTAAAAGTGGTACAATTGTCTTTGGGTTATATAACAAATTGAAGATACCTTTAATTTCTTCGATTCTACTTTGATTAGCTGCCAATTCAGCCTGGAACGCTTGGTGCTTCTGAAGTTTCTTAATTTTATCTTCCAAACTGGATACTTCTCCTTTGGATGCCTCAGCCTCCAACTTCTTCTGCTTCTCCCCAATCCATGATTCGGCTTCTCCCACATCTCTTACAAATTGTACATGAAGTAAGCTTGCTTCTAATCTTCTTCTTCTATCGTCACACAGATTACGGACTCGAATTCGTTTCTGCATGACTTCATTGAGTCGCCTTGCAATCGTCGGGGAGTCAAAGTGATTCTGTGCTAACAATTTGTCGCCATGTTCTTGCAACGCTGATAGTTTCTCCTCTTGGGTCACAAGCAATTTCTCAAATTCATTGTGTTTCTTCACCTGAGCATCAACTTCCTCAACGGATACGCCAAAATTGTCGCCACTCAGGGCGGCTTCTTGCGTAGCGGACAAATTGTCCAGCTGTTTTGCATCACGTAAGAAGAAGTGCAGGTCGATTAATTGATCCAAGTGCACCTTCTTCTGCTGCCAGGCAGTATGTAATTTTTGTCTTTCATCGAGCAGTTGATTACACTTCTCTTCCACTTCCTACCAGAACAAATTTTTACGTAGCACCATGTATCCCACGCTACGCAGTATCTTACGATGTCAACAACTAGGTAGCTGTTTTCATAATTTCTGCTAAACTTACCACAGCAGCGTAATGGCCTGTTTGCACCATAGCTTCACCGAGATCAAGCACAGCGCTAAAACTGTCTTCTCGTGCTTCAATTTCACCCTTTAAAGCCTCGTGTTCTGCCTTCAAGGTCTGTGCACTGGCAGCATCACGAACTTTGTCCTCCGTAGACATAGTCGCGCGAAGACCAGCTGCCCAATTCATCAGATCGCGAACCTTCAGAGAAATAAAATTAAGGTTTAAGGATCTAGGAGTGAATAAAATATACCAAACATAATTTTCAAAATACCTGAGTTAAGAATCGCTGCAAATCGCAACTGGCTTGCAACTGATCTCTCCTGTGCGCTGATCTTTCCTTAAGCTCTTCCCAATTGCTCACGACAATCTGTTGCTGCTGATCTATATGTGTGGCATTATTTCCAGGGTAGAGAACCTGCAGTGTCGCTGCATCCTCTACTAAAACTTGCAGTTGCGCTTCCAGGGCGACCAAGTCATTCTCAAATCCTTCATGACGTCTTATCAGTGCCAAAACCGAATTCAAATCACGACCCAAATCCTCAGGTAAGGCAGCCTCCTTCTCTTGGATTCGAGATAAGGCCTCAGCGACATCTCGGTGAAACCGATGAATTTCACCAGCTGCTTGCAATCGTTGTTCGCGGTGTTGAATAAGACCGAGCAAATGTTGCCAGGATTCCCTAATATATGTTTAACATGATACCGTTAATGTTATTGCTGACTTTTATTTTTCAACATTTATGTGAAACAAAAAGCCATTTGAATAAATATCTAACAATAAGATTAGTAGCAAATACAAATACTAAGGTTTATAGACTGGATGACAGTTACGAAAACTATAATGCATTTGTAAAATGATGTATTCGTAAAAGTCAGTATGATAGATAATATATATGTTAAACCTTTAAAATATAAACGTGTTAATAATTTGGGTAGCTTGAGATGCAACAGTAGACAGACACATTCTACACCTCTCTAACTCACCGTATAGCTGCGTGTCGTTTGCTCACCTCGGCTATCGGATCATCATCATCATTTCTAAATTAAATTTGTGCGCAGAAAAAACGTTAGTGACCATCACCAATGAAATATATTATATCATCATGTAGACCTTGCCAATTAAACATGGACTATATGTACTAGTATACCACGTTAATAGACTAGAAGATATCGAGACCTATATTAGTAGTATATACTTATACAAAAGAAAAACTAATAAACTAATATACCAGTGAAGTACTTGTTTAGAGATGAGAGAACAAATATGAATTATAGGAACCGTATACCTTAGGAATATTTAGTTCAACATTTTTAAATCAAAGTCTCTTACCCAAGTTGTTCCTGACGCTTTTCAATGTCCTGAATATAAGGACTTTCGTTGGCTATTAATTTCCTGGCCAAATCCTCGCACTGATTAAATCTTTCAGAACCAGCTTCTATCCTGTGCTTAAAATCATTGAATTTAGCTTGGAGCACTAGCAAGTGCTCATAATCTTGTCCATAATCCTCCGAAGCAGCTGCCTGCTCTTGTTCCTTGATCCATTGCTCCAATTCTGCGCTCTCCAGGAAATACTCATGCCTGTACATGCTTTCCATAAGACGTTGCTGTCTAGCTGTGGCCAATCTTTGCAACGCTCGCATCTGCTGTGCAATTGATTGCTGCTTACTAGCAATTGCTTTACTGTCGGGATGTTTAGCATTGACCATAGTAGTTGCAGTATGACCCATTTCCGTCACTATGCCATTGTAGGTATCTAATTCGAGCTCCAATGCCTAAAATGAAACGCACAATTTAATTTGATTTCAAGTAAATCCACAAATCTTTGATAAAAATTTAATATTAAATGTACCTTATGCTTTGTAAGTAATTTAGTAGCAGCATCACGATCTCTACCGTAATCTGTAGAACTTAGCATATCATTCTTCTCGTTCAGCCAACTCTCAACTTCACCAGCCTCAAAGTAGAACTCCTGTGCCTTCAGAGAAAGATCCAGTGCACGGCTACGCTCTCCAGCTTTACCTTGAAGATCTTTCCAAGCATCTTCCAGGATATCACAGAGTTCTTGTATCTATATGAAAGCACGAATACGATTAATAAAAATTAAACTAAGTTCTATTTCCTCTAAACACTAATAACAGCAAATAACACTCCTTTGAAGAACTCATGATGAATTTCACTGAAAATATCTATTGTGAAACTTCATTAATTATAGCATGCATAAAAACACTGAAATTTATAACATATATCAAGAAATAGGAAAAGAATTTTTAATCCCCGGATGTGCCTCGGTCTTGTGGTCATAAATTCGCTCAAATCAATTAAAAGCATTATTTAGATTTCACGTGATAACATTCATGCGAGCGTGGCCATCTTACCTCGCCAAAACCATATATCTTGAAGGTGCCCCGGCTGTGCAAAAACGTTCACACTTACTCGTGACTCATGACACACGTATATCGAATCCACATATGAACGGTATTCAAATTGAATTTATTAAATACGCATGATTATGCCATGTTCTCTACCTTTTTCTTCTCTGGATGTACTTGATCGATGAGTGCCTGTCCTGATGCCAAGGTCTTGTCTATCATAGGCTGGTGACCTGCGATTTCAGCCTCGAGTTTTTTATGCTTCTTGTGTAAGGATTGTGCTTGGTGTAAATTCTGTCCAAGAGTCGTCGAGGATGCTTGTGGCAGATGATCCTTGATCCACTGCAACTCCGCATCTAATTCGAATCCAAATTTATGGAACCTCAAACTTTCCTCCAGAGCTTCCCGACGTTTTCTAGCTGGCTCCTTCAGACTGCGGAATCTATGGGATTGAAAAGAATAAATATATTCAAAATTGATACTAGTTGTCCCTGCCACAGGTCTACATACTTCTTTTGAGTAGCCTGGCTAGCCTTCAAAATATTAGCAGCATCGAAGTGACCCTCGTGCGCCATTTCCTGTCCCATGGCTACGATGTCATCAACTTTCTGTTCCCATTGACTCATGTCATTCTCCAATATCTGATGCTTCTTCAATAATTCCTTACAGCTTCTCAGGTCAGTGCCAACTAATTTACTTTGTAAGGAATTTTCAATCTCTTCCAATTTTAATCTAGCGTCCTCCATAGTACGATTGTAACCATGTTGAGAAGCCGCCTGTCTCAATCTGCGACCTTTTTCTAAAGACAATGCTACTAATCTATCCCACTGATCATTTAAGTCCTTCAATGTTTTACCGACGTCATCGGATCTATAATTCTCTTCGGATATCAATGCCTTGCCAGCTTTATTCACGGCTCTTAATTGCCCCTCATTAGCCCTCAGTTCTCGCTCAAACGCTTCATGCTTTTGTAATTTACGTTCCAAATTATTCAAATCGCGATAACTCTCATCGGATGCTGTTTTCATCTTGTCACTTAACCAATCACGCAGATCATCAACTTCAGCTGAAAATTGTTGATAGTGCTCCGAAGCTTTCAAAGCTGCACGTCTACGTTGAGCTGCATCCTTGACAGCAGCTCGGCGTGCCACTACTTGATTTCTCCTTTCATTAATGCTGAAAAGGATCAATTTTTTAGAATATTTGTCAAAAATTATACCAAATGCATGTAAATACATTCTCATGATACTTACTGATCCTTGTCATAATGTTTCTGAGCGATCAACTTATCTGCCGTATCACTAAAAGCTTTCAGTCTGTCATCTTGAGCATGAAGAGTATTCTCAAACTTCTCATGTCGTTTGAGCAATGCTTCAACGTCATCTAGAGTTTCACCTAAATCAGTAAATTCTAAGAATGCCTCATGAGAACTGGTTGTTGCTTCTATTTGATCTGCTTCGCGATTAAATTGCTGCAATTCCAAGCATTGTCGCAGCCATTGTTCCTTGACTGCCCAATCAGTTATCACAGCATGATACAGGCCGTTCAATTTATCAAGACGTTCCCGAACATCCACCAAAGCTGGATTGCGGTGTAGTAATTGATTACCAAGTTGTTCAACCTCTCGGAATCTAAGGATTAATAATATTAAACGTAAAAATATATTGCTTTATAATTTAACGTTTACATAGTTTTTCAAGGAGTTTAAAATAACTAAAAATCAACAGCACGTACTCATCCTCACGTGTTTTTATCTCTTCGCCAAGTTCCGTGTGTTGTTTTCTCAACTGTTCTGCAGTGGCTACATCTCTGACTGGCTCCTCTGCATTCATAGTGTCTTGAACATTGGTAGCCCAATTGATCAAGCTCTTTGAACTGTTCATAAATATTTGCTGTCCCACTGCGTCTTCCAAGCGTGACCTACGCTCCTTGGCTTTAGTTCGTACTTTGTTCCACAATTCTTTAATTTCATTTTGTCGGGCATTCACGTTACTCAACTCATTAGGATATGAGCTCTTGACGCTATTAGCAAGTAAATTGACCTTTCGAACCTGGAGAAAGAAATTATTAAAATTTTATTGAGTTAAAAATAAAGTACTTAAAGAAATTTAAAAAGGGCAAAGTACCTTCTCCTCAACAGGAGCCAATTCTCGTTCTAAGTGCTGATGTCTTCTCTGCAAAGCTTGTACGGTTTTCAAGTCTGGTCCCAATTCCGCAGTATCCAATTGAGTCATTTTTTCCAACATCCAATCGTGAGCCTCGTCACATGTTCTGTTAAATAATTCAACGCTCGATGCTCCTTCGAGACTCTTTTCTTTCTGCGCCTTCAACCAGTTCAAATGATCCCACAGTTGATGAATATGCCTTTGTCTGGCTTTTACTTTGTCTAGCTGACTGTGTCCTTGAGTAACGAAATCTTCAACTGCCGCGTCAATGGCCTCAACGCGTTTTCCAGATGCGGAAAGATCCGTTAAGAATTTCTCATATTTCCTCTTGGCAGTTTCAACGTTATCTCCAGAGTCATCTGCCCTCAGCATCTTCTCCTTGTCCTTGATCCATTTTTCAAAGTCATCGCATTCACGATAGAAGCCATAAAGTCTTATCGCGTCCTCCAACAGTGCGTGCCGCTTTGCTGCCAAATCTTGTAGTTCGTTGTAAGTATCATTTATTTTCTTCTGTCGCTTCTCGACACTATCGCTGTCACTTGCAGGCTTGCGCTTAATCGGTTTTACAGCCGACTTTATTGACTTTACTCTTCTAACTGGTACTACTTGTTTCACCATCTTAGTCTTCTTCACCCTTTGCGTCACCTTGACTTTCTCTGGTCTTCGCACTTGGACTTGAACTATTTTTGGTTCGATCTCACGTACGTAATTCGCTGGTACGAAACCAGCTGTACCGTCTGCTTTGCTAACGCGCCACCAGTCACCATTGGTTTTATGCAATAAGAGCATAATTTCGCCTTTAGCCATCTCCATTCCTTCTCCGCTGAATGGATATAAACTCTTCACTTGTGGAGCTAATCTGTCTTCGAATACGGTTTTAGGTTCCAAACGTTCTACGACCTCGTCGATCCATTCATCTTGAGGAACTAGTCGGACTTCCTTGCCTGAAATAATAAACAAAAGAGATACATATAATATTAAAGTGATCCTGTAGTATGATACGTATTGTGCAAAAATAGTTGAGAAATAAAAGTGACTTTTCTTACCCCACTCTTCTTGTTCTAATTCAGCAACTGGTTCTGGATCTGCCGATAGTTCAAGAGTCGATATACCAGCTTTTATTAATTTTTCAGCTTGCGTATTCAATGACTGTACATCGCCTTTGTAGGCATTCAATTCTCCTTGCAGATCCTTGTGCCTCTGAAGAAGAGCTTGCGCACTCGGTTCATCCACACCGTAATCCTCGGACGCAACCAATGCCATTTTTTCATTCATCCAAGAATCAGCCTCGTTTGCATCTGTATAGAATTGAAAAGCCTCGGCAGCGTCTTCTAGCTGTTTCTTTCTGAGAGCTGCAAGTTCCTCGAGAACCTTCCAGTGCTCTTGCAAGGAGTCAATACGATTTTGAATTTCTATGGATGATGGATGATTGTCAGAAATAAGTTTCCTTCCTGCGTCGCAAAGTTGTTCAGACTTTGGACGTCTTACTTTCATCTCATCTTGCAGAACTTTATGTTTCTGCTGCAAGGATATCACGGCTCGCAGATCCTTCGCGGAAATACCAGCCTTGCATATCCTCTGTTTCTCTACTAACCAGGACTCCTCGTCCTCATGATCTTGCAAAAAGTGGAAGAAATTCCTAGCATCCTCCAAACGAGCTTTACGTTCCTTACTATTCTCGACAAGCTCATCGTAAGCACTATTCAGGAGATCCAATTTCTGCTGAAGTAATGGTACCTCCTTACTCGTAGGTTGCGCCAAATGCTGTGCAGCCTGTCGACCAAGTCTCCTTTGAGTCTCGCCGAGCGCTGTAACTTGCAGTTCTTGTAAGCTGTGTTTCTGCAAGAGATCTTCGACGCCCAGTAAATGAGGCCCGACGTCGACACTCTGGAAATTGAGCTGTAGCTCTTGAATGGTAGCCAGAGTTGTATCGATCTCTCTCATCAAGCTCATAAGAGAGCAAAGAGCAGCTAGATTTAATTTGTGGTGATCGAGAAGAGCCAGCAATTCCTTCCACCTCTGTAAAACTTCTTGTTCCCTCGCCTGAACTCGCTCCAATCCGTGGTAATTCTCTCTGACAAGCTCGTCGGACATGTTCGTTAAATCATGGAAACGTTCTTCTCTAGCTAAAATATCGGCGCTGATCGCTTCGTGCTTCTTCACGGTAGCGTCGACCTGGGCAAGGTTGCTCCCGTATCTTGGATCTGACAGTACCTGTATCATTTCCTTGAGGTAACCTTCTCTGAGAACACTCTTCCTCTCGAACTTATAATTCAATTGCTCGAGTCTTTCCTGCCGAAGTAATTCCGTTCTGAGTGCGACCTCTCGACGATGCTCAGCACGCTCGAGCTCGACCCAATTTCTTTCTATATCGTGTACAAGTTGGCCTTCTTGTGGAGTAAAAGCTGGTTGATTGAGCGACTTCAATTGCGTATTTATGTGAAAGTACAGAGCCTCTATTTCCGAGCGTTCCTTGTACTTTGGCGGTTTCTCGACTGTGCGATATTGCTTGAACGCCAATAATTCACGCTGAATACCTTCCAAGGAGTTAGGGAAATTTCTGTCCTCCAGCACGTTAATCTTCAGCTTTATCCACTCAAGTAAATCACTGGTTAGCTTCTCGTAATGAACTTTCATCTTGTCGGCATCCATCATTTGTCCAACGATCTAAAGAAGATCATTATTAATTAATATAACGAACGTTAAACTTAATAAATGTATCACTATCAATGACAAATTCTCAATATACATTTGCAATTCTCTTTCCACTCTTGATCTCGTTCTTCATCCTGGCGAATGTGTGATAATACGACGCGACGTAGGTAATAATAGACTTCTCATCAGGCCTAGCCGTATCAACATCCTCAGCATCCAATAATCGCGGAATTCCCAATTCCGCATTCGCCACATCGAATGCATAATTGAGATTGTCGATGTGTTTGTTCTGTTGCAATTCCGCCCAATTGACCAAGTCAGGCCTGTGTGCGTGGATGAGTGCATTGAAGCCAAGACCGCTTCTCCATGATCCTTTTACATAAACACAAATCTCATTCGTTTCATGTTCATCTCGAAAATGATATGGCATGATGCAACATCAGCAACAGAGGCTCTGATACAAGGACATAAAAAAGCACAACGAATATATACGCCAGCCTCAACATAACATCTCTTACCAGTAAAGTCCTGAATATTAACACCAGGATAGCCATTGGTTTTCCTTTGACACCACAGGAGCAAAGCATCTTTGGCTGATTTCTTCTCACTACTTTCATTTTCCTCGTCAACGTCTATCTCGATCTCTTGAATTTGGAAACGTAAAATAATCGTCCATATTAAACCGAGGATCAGTCTAGGATTCCCATCTACGATGTCCTCAGCTCCTATACTTTCCAGTCGTACCTGTTGAAAACATATAAAAAATATTTTCATTGCTTTATTTTCATATGATTTATATCGATTGACTATACTGTATCTAAATAACCCAGTTTATTATTACAAAATTCCCGTAAGGATCTCGCTGGGAGAGGTGCAACTTAGAGTTAATTATGTTGCGAGTCGTGCAACATTCGCGATGGTTGGAATGTCGTCAGATCAGTAAACGGGTCCATCAAGGCCGCTGGGAAATGGAAATTATTGCCTTTGCCAAGCTAGTGACACCTTCGAGTTTAAAAAACAAAGAAATAGAATAGCCTGTTGTTAGATTTACACGTAAAAAAAAAAGGTTCGCAATGGATTAAGAATGATTTTGTCATTGGAAAAAAAAAAGTTATCTTGATAAATAGCCATATCGATATTAAAATCTGATGAACAAGGTTTCCTTCCTTCACCTGGTTATATGACGACCGAGAGAAAATAAAGTACAAGAATAACTATTTCTCCTATTGCACTTCTCGATTTTCAATTGAGAATTGACAATAGAAAAGGAGTAGAGACGACCCGTTATTCCTTAGTGCCGACCTTCGAATTTCAACTGCGCCAAACTGCATATAGTCACGTTATGATCGGAGTTTGAGCGGCGCATGAATAATGAATGAACCACACGGTGCTGCACGGCGAGGAAGGAATACAGTTATGTAGACTTAAGCCGAGTACAGTTAAAACTCGTGCAAAGCAAGAGAACGACGATTAAGCGATACATGCTCGTGGCGTTAAGTAACTTTTGATGTAAATAGCAGCGTGCGTGGCGCGTAAAATCTATCGGATGCATCGATTAAATATTTCTTTTTAGTTTTACTCGGATACGACGAGCTGGACACGCAGAGCAATACGACTGAAGAAGTTCATGCCCACGCGACACTGACGAATGAATTTCGAATAGGTATGAAATCATCACGCCCTGTGTTTCACATTGTCATTGTAATAAGAGGCCGGCACCGGGACGTGAATTTTACATTGAGAAACGGGAAGCAGTTACGTCCTGTAAGATTTACATCTCTCGTCATCCCACGTTACACGTCATTGCAGCTGTATAACAATAACTATTCCTGCCGAGTACAGTTCGGAACGTAATGGACCTTACAAGAATGAAAACGCTAGTGAGCAAAGAAATAATTATAGACAATTAATTAAAGTTAAATGACAAATAATCTAGAGTTACCTGACATATCTTCAGACATTCAACGAAGAAATATTCCCACGCGCGTAAATCCAAGACAGTGAGATATCTCTTTTTGTAACAAAAGAAAAGACAACATCGTGTGCAACAAGCCGCGCATTCTTTGCAGAGGAAAGAATGCAGATCGATGGTATGCGAATGACAACTGCGAAGGCACTTACACGGTACGCCGTGCAAAACTGACAGATTCCCACATAGATTTGAAGGTACCTAAAAACCTTAGCAGAGCGTCCGGACAGTGTCGCAGACCTAAAGAACTCAAACGCGCCCACCGATAGCCATCTTGATATCTTTACGACACTTATCCGTTATTTTAAAAACGCCCGTAGGCTTCTCGGTCATGGTGATCGGGACTCATCCTCGGTAAATACGAGTTGTTCCTTCTGATACGGAAGATACAGTCTGGAGGTTTGGAAGAAGATAGCGCGAGGTCAACATCGAGTTCTCGTTATTAATTAAAATAACACCGAAGAAGGTCTTCTCGCTACGTTAAAGTGTGACACTGTAGGATATAACAGATCTGCGTCAGGTTTATTTATCGTTTACTATGGGATTTAACTGAAGAGGTTATACTTTACAAGGTTGACTAGCTATGGATATGTATACTGTGCATGATGCCTAGAGGACTTATACACAGTCCAGTGTGCCAGTTTTGTTAAACTCCGTTATATTTCTCGGTACTTGGTTTCGTTTTACGAGCATACCAACGAGAAATGCACGGCTGCACTATCGATGGGAACAGTGTGTAGTCCATTGTAAACTGCGTACCGGATCTAGGGATTTTTAGGTTAGCTTGACAGAAAACGGTGACGAGGACGCGATGGCTTGTCTGCTAATAAAGAAACTAGGATTTAAACGGTACTGAGTGTGCAGTATAATGATACAATGATAAATTATCATGATTCTCTTGGTTTTATTAGCCTTGTGAAGACAATTAGTTGTAGCGCAAAGGAAAAATTCATTTCCTTAATAAGAACGCTCTTGGAGGTTAGGTAGTCACGGATCGTCCTGAAAACGAGTTGATACGAGTTAAGATTGTGGAAAGATTACGCAAGTCCGTATAATCAGAATTATTTGTAGCCGTAAGTGATGCAGACAGTCATCCTGACGAATCCTTCGTACTTTCCGGTCTCCCGTATTGAATTCCGAGCGGGTGACGAATCTCTTCAATGACCTTGTCGCTTCCTCCACGAACGGGATACCGTAAGCAAATCCAAATAGATCTCACTCAAGATCTATCCTCATCTCAAGAGACTACGTTACCGTTTACGTATTTCATAGATCCCACTGAGCCTTTAAGGCTTATGGGGGCGCCATAAACGGACCTCAGCAGCAAGCTGCATAGACACGCCTTGTACATACAGTTGCGACCAAAAGAGGCAAAAGGGCATAAATGCCTCGAGCATCTAAACTCGCCAACCATATGGTGCGGAACTATTGATCATCGATAACAAATATTTGCAATAATTAACTACCAACACGTTATAACAGCTAGCTCATAGCAAATTTCTGCGGCCATTAACAATTTTCCTTACCTTCATACAAATATTATTCACAGCAGCTAGCACTGTTTGAGAAACTAACCTAGAAAGTATGTATACAAAAATATCAAATAATTTCTCGTTCATTCTACGCCGTCTGTTATTCTAGTTACATATTACATACGGTTTACATGAAACGACGACTTGCGTCGCCATTCACCACGCTCGCTTTCATATAACGTTTCCTCTTTCGCCACTGATGCAGACAAAGCGATTTCCGAGTTTGCGTTACACTCTAGCGAAACGTCTTCGCGGAAAAGTGAAATCATTTGACGCAACGGCATCCGCCACCATGGCAGTTGAAATAGTTGCGAAATAATCTTGCGAACGATTTCCTCGTAGGTGAGCAAAAGGTGCATAATATCTTTCAAGGAATCCCTCGATAAGGTGAACAGCACAAGTGCAGGTGGTATATGGAACCGCACGCGATCTTCGCGCAGATATCCTCATACGTGGGTAGTTTTTTTTCTCTCGTTTCCACCTGTACAGTGTAACTAATGCGCGTCCTCAAACTCTGCGCACGTATGTTAAGCGAAGAGAGAGAAAGAGAGAGAGAGAAATGAGCCTCGCAAGGAGTGTCCAGTTACGTAAGCCAGAGGCATAATCAAAGGCCTAAAGGAATTCCACTTTGCGCACCCAAGAAAACGGGCCAGCGTGGCATTCGCTAACGTAAGGCACATGCAGTTCCTGTTTATTCGCAAAGCAGCGATTTGATTTTACGAATCGCTTCGGACTTCGCGAATTTTGCTGATTGACAGGGTGTAAAAAAAATGACCTTGAATTTTCGACGTTTCTAAGCCCGACGAATGGCCCGAAGAGCTGCGTACGCACATTGCAAGTCTGCTGCTAGGCCACGCTTTGAGTTTCTAATGCATAAAATAAGCATATAACATTTTCTTAAACGTGCATTCCATACCCGTTAGAAAGTACTAATCTGCGCGAACGCGTATCTGCCTTGCGTAAATTAAAGATCACGAGAAACGAGAATTTTTCCGCCGTCTCTCGCGATCGCAACTTCTTTAGAAATTCTGACAATTGCCACGTACGAAGATTGTCATTGTTAAAGTAACGCGTGATACTTTTATTAATAACGCGTGATAAGTAATCAGAGACTTGCATACACTTGTACATAAGAGAAATAATTACCTTATCATTAACAAACGTATAAGTCCATGTGTGGAACAGTGAATGACATCGGATACCCTTACCAACGGCTAATCGGTATGCTTCTTGTGAACTCGGCATGAACTATGCCAATGAGTAAGATAAGCAGTGATCGGCACGTAAGGACTACACAATGCGAATGAATGAGTCCGCACCGTTGCCGGTGCGGGTCAAATGATTTATCCATTCGTTAAACGTGAATCCATCGTTCCGGTGGACGTTTCGAGGATTCGATAAGGACTTGCGAGAACGGATCCGCGAACTGGCAAAGCGAAACGTAAATTCGCTCATTCGGAAATGTAATTTCGTTAAAAATAATACAACGAAGAAACGTTTGTATTTATAAGACAGCCTATATCGCTATATTCGTATTAAAAAAAAAAAAAAAAAAAACATTCGCAAAGTACTCTCGGTGGCTTTAACGTACACAAATTGTATGCACTAGAAATAACTTTTAGAATCGAGCAGGTTCTCTTATTGCTAATAGAACGATCGATGTGTACACACAGAGAAATACAAAAATAGACTTAAGTAATTCGTCCATCGAATTGAAGAGTATCGACATGGCATAACGATTATTAATAAGCAATGGCGAGTCTCCTTTTATTTCACGTCTCTCTGGGACTCACGGTCTGGCGAGTTTTGCTCGGTCGCTGACCTTTTTCTCTCGCTTCTTCTCCTGTCCCCGTTTACCGACTCCTTCCTCCTTTCTTAAAGCTTTCATCTCCCTCGTAGCCCCACGTAGTGCGCTCACGCAGCATCCCGATTTACGGAGCACCGAAAAATTAACGACAGGAGCAAGAGAGAGATAGAGATATAGAGAGAAGATAAAAAAGATTACATATAGGTATCTTTCGGATAAGCGGTTCTTTTAGTACTATAGTATACCATATATGGGATCCATCTCTCTCCAAGTGCATCAGAATGCCAGAACGCATACAGCCTTGACTCCAAAGTATCTCAACCCTCCTGACCGTAAGCCATCGTCCTTTCCAAGAAGAACGTGCAGATTCCTCCCTAATTGTACAGGGTTGAAATTTTATTGGGGATGACCGCAGCCGTAAAATCTTACCACAACATAACGACGACCACGGCAGCCAAGGAATATTCTGACGATAAAAACTCTAAGTATCAACGTCTGTGACTAGGTAAGAAATTACTTTTAAATTCTAACGATCTGGCCTTTACGGTAGTCACGGTGGAGTACTTGATTACTTTATCTGAAGAAGAACAAAAAATTATTGCTCACTGAGAGAAGGATGATAAATTCGTTATACGAATACGGTTGGTAATAGTCGAGGCCTTAGGACCTATTGAAAAGGAGGAGAAAGCGTCGGGGTCGTCAACTGATGAATCCATTAAGGCATTGAATCATATGATTATTAAGAGAACGTTATTTATGATCTTTGGGGCGTCGGCGCTGAGCGGTAGGACGACAGACCTTATGCAGGTTTCACTTTTTGTCATAGGTCAAACGGATAACTCGTGTGCTAATCAGAATTCACCAAGGACTTTCCAGCCGAGTAATCGGGTGGTCTTGCGTGATGATAATTATCGAATGGTAGCCACTGATACGACATAGTCCTGGAGGATGACATGTCCCTTGGTTATCCCAATAAGGCAATACGGGAGTCGATGAAAAGCTGCTCCGTAAACAGTACCACGTGCAGGGTCCCGTTGAGTTGGTTTGCTAGGAGAAAAAAAACTCAGCACCTTTTAACTGTCTTTAAAGGCTAACTGTAATGTTAATACTGTGAATGTCCATCATGCATTATTTACTAAGTGCATGGCTCATTGGTTACGAGTTCTGTTACGCCTGTTCGTTTCCACCAGGTCGGAGAAAGGTTCCAGAGCGAAGGGAAGAAAATGTGCGACCTGCCTTCCTACCTACCTACCTACCTGAGAGCAACCTGCCGGTTTGCTTAGCTCTGACAGAGTCATTCTTAATGAGAGATTCAAATTTTTCAAATACAATCAACCATTATTAATTTTAGACACGCACCTATCACACGGATGCTCACAGGTACCATGCGAATGTTGGTAGTCTACCAAAAGCAAACGACAATGCTACCTAATCCGATTATTACTGGTGAAAAAAAAGATTCTTGTTATTCAGAAGACAGAGTGCTGTTTGCCAAAGGCAGAAAAGATCTATGACAAGAGGTCGGACCTGGTCAGGGTACATAATGCTTTTTCGCAAAAGCATTAAAACGTCTTACTACGTCGGTCAAAGGAAGTCCTTGACTTGCTGAAGCCGAACAGGAGGAGTGGCAAATTAAATTCTCGCTCCGCGCCACTGAACCTTTCCTGGTTACTCCTGCTCGGTCGAAGAGGCGATTCTCTGCTTTATAAGTGGGGGAAAAAAAAAATCAAAGGAAAATTTGATAGATCACTGCGTTAATGGGTACAGATCCTTTTCTTAATAGATAATCATAGCAATGACAGCAATCGCGTCGATGGTATCAAATTGGTAATAACGATTGTAATGGTTTCGCGCAAAAGACACCCACGTCGAGTGACGATCGATACACGTTACACCAAGAACGATAGTACAACGAGAGTCAGATCGAGTACTTGGTAATAGGAGAAACGTCCATTTGTTTTGTTCTTAACGGCAAATCGAATTACCGACGAGCTAGTTCCTTCATGCTGGTCAATGCTCTGGCTACAGGCCGTACAGTCGAGTCAAGTTTATACACCGTCTGGTTTAAGCCAGCCATGGCTCCCTCGCCAACTATATTATATGTATATACGGTGTACATAAAACTATTATGTCATAAGCCACGGACTATAGAGGCCATTCACGAGAGGAGTTTACACTTCGGCGGCTTCGCGTAGTCCAGCGTAGTCGGAGACGGACATTCCAAGGTGTCACGCACGTTGAAAAATCTACCCTGAACATTTTTCAGTGTGCGCGCTACGATCGGTGTACCCCTATTTTATAGGTCAGGGATACAAGGAGATATTTGATTATCACATTAATGTATGCTTAGAAATTTACATATGACTCCGTGGATAGTCGGGGTCGATTTCTTACCTTGGTATGAAGGAACGCCAATGATTTGTTCACATTCTCTATCTTGTGCACTCGCATACGTCCGTTGTTGGGCTTGGCTAGTCTTTCGCCGGAAATTATCTCCAGGAGCTTTAGCAATTTCTTTCCGTCTGCCAAGTCAGTAAACAGATCTTCGACTTCCATCCGAGCCTGAAAAAAAAAGTAACAAGCTCTATTATTCTTCGTATAGATATAGAACGTTATTATAGATAATTTCTGATCGTTCAATAGTTTAGTACATAGTATTCCCTGTATACCAACCTTCAGGAGGAAAGAATTTATCCACTTGGTAAAAGTCTTCTTTTGAATGTGAAGACGCTCTTCTTGCAGGGCCTTGATACGGCCCTGCTCGAATTTGAGAACATCCTCCCTTTGAGTCATTCTTTGCTGAATCTCTGGACCACCCCTGTATCTGTCAACCCTCTGAGGCCGATTGGAATAGGGACAATCAAAGTTGTAGGTCCTTGCGTGGGGTGCAGCGTGGCGCCCAGCGCTGGGCTCATACTGGGCCCCTGAAAAAACCACCAAATCCGATTATAAGTTTATTTTAATAATTAAAAAAAAAAGTGAATCCAACAAAAAGTAATTAAAAAAAATGATAAAAATCCACTAGCTGCACCCAGTGCTATACTAATCTGTCTAAACTTATGCACTGGTCTTGTCATTGAGTATTGTGACATTTTACGTGGGATGCGTGAGAAAACCAGTCTGACTGCATAAACCAGCTAAAAATCATCATTATTTCAGGAAGGTCACCAAAGTCAAACAACCATTGAACTCCGAAGCGGCTATATGTCGTGAAGCCTCAAGAAAAACATACAAGCCGTCACTACTCCTCCCCCAGTAGACGATATCCACGAAAAGTATACATAAATATCTAACATAGAAAAAAAAAGTAACTGATAACGTTCCAAAGGTGTGAACTTTTACTTTATTCTCCCAGACGATGTCCCCCGTAGGAATTCAATATATCAGACCACCAAACCTCCTATCAATCACAGCAAAGTGCAAATCATGAAAAAGACCGTTCCCACAATGTCTAGCGCATTCGCAGCCAGCGAATACGGAAGTTAGCATCAACACAAGAAATACGCAATCCAGTCCGAGCATCAGAAAGAAAGTAAACGTAGGAGCAGCCATTTTCAACTAGCATCTCTCGACAAGTACGATTCGATCAACTGCATCCATCATAGCGTCGTTTATTCCCATAACGGTCGCGTCACCTTTAACGACGCCAGAGCGTCGAAAGAATTCCATCAAATAAAATCCCTAGACACTTCATAGGGATTTATTTGCCAATTCAAACGGTAGTAACGGACTACACGAAGAACAACGAGATACAAAGTGTCAAAACGGCCATTTCTATTGATATCTCCGAAGGTATCTGCATCCGTCACTGATATGATAAGCCATACGATACCAAGAAAGGAATAACTCGATTCTTTCAATAAAATCGAGCGCGAGATTGTCGTATACATAAATAGCCTTAAGATTCCGGGTACAGCTGTACGAATCTTATTAGGATATTTATCAAACAGTTCCTTGCGACCTGATTCGATAGATTTCACTCGGGCATCGAGCGGTAATTTTGAGATTAGTCATCCTTCGGGCACCGCTCACTGCTGCAACTTTATTTTCTGTAAACTCCATCTCGCCGGTCAGTCCAGACACTTGCGTAACGTTTAAAAACGAAATTACAGATAGCAGAGACCTGTATGAAGGAGGTGAGCCGAATATTTTATTCGTCGGCGCCATTGGGGTTGGCCTTCTTTACAGTGAAGTCACCGAGTGACTACGTACCAGAGAGGAGAATGTGTAAAAAAACGTGACGGCACGAATCTACGTACACGCATTATTGTATGTGTCTACGCGAGAGCAATGACAGACACGCATATATATATATATATATATATATATATATATATTATATAAATAAATAAATTGAATTAGACATTCTTGAATAAATTAATATAATTCGGTATCGTTTATTCCTAGTTGAAAAAAATATATATGAAAGTTTGTTATATATATATACATATATACAGCGAATTCCATGAAGATGACGTATATATGGATAAAATACTATGTACTCGACGGATGTGGACCTATAGGAGTAATTTGTCTGTACGGGATGTGCGTACAAGATTAAAATCCGTGCAATAACCTTTGCTTGATGTACGCAGATTATTTTACCCGATTCTAAAACCTCGTGCAAACGAACGTTACTACGTGAAATTTATTTATCGACTTAAGAGAACTCCTGTTCTGTCTAATTTGATAGAGCGTCATTTATCACCTGTACATATATGTATAGACATGTAATAGATGTAGATATGTATAGACGTATAATTCCAGGTATTATCTTGTTTCAAAGAAGCTTTATTAATTTTTTTTTTTCATCATACCAGTTTATAATTTTTCTTCGGTGCCAAAGTCCCGGATTAAATTTACACCTACTTTTGGTATCGTGGCAGAGGCGATAAGGATCAAAGAGACTACTTCGCGTTATCTTTGAATTCTTCATTAAAGTTCTGCGAAGGCTTTGTGTATTCTAGTGATTCGAGGCGTCCGATATCAATTAGCAATATAATTGTTGAGTAAAAATATTTTTTTAAAATTTCTATCGCTCTCCTAGGATTTTCATTGTCGGCCGATGCTCATTGACGTAGTCGGAAAAAAATTTATTATCTTGACTTAAAATCTTATATTTACCATAATGATATGACATTGTTGAAATAAATTTTAATCACGTCACAGCGTTCTTCTGCGTACGATTGAACAGTGCGCTTTCTGGATTTCTGGTCACTTGCACTTGGCGAACGATACTGTAAGAGCCATTACGACGAAGTTTCTCGAGCTTTGTTATTATTAATTACTTTTTTAACAGACAGACGGCTATGCACGACGATTATATCATTGGCGAATGGTGACACCCAACTGATTCAGCTGTTAGCCAAAGGCCACTAACAGGACTCTTATCACGTATCGTGTCTGTATTGGACTTGTGTGCAAGAGCGCAGGTACTCGTATGTATATCTTTTAACATAGGCGTAGGTACAGCGTAGTAGTAGAGATAGAAATAAATTTACATATAAATAAATAATCTATTGATAAATTATATTGAATTTTTAATGACAGAATAAAATCGCGAGTAAAATTTTCGCTGTGAAACGATTGGTAATGAGATAATTTTAATATATAAATTTGCACGATGCAAAATTCATTTATAGATCGTTCCATAATGCTGATCGTTAATTACTAATAATTTTTAAGACATTTATGAGCGCTGTGGCATTTGACGAAGGAACAGCTCGTTTTTAATATCTCTCTATGTATTATAACCGTAAGTGTTTTTTTTTTTTTTTTTTTTTTTTCGGAATTGAGATCATTTAAGTCATCGTTATTTCCGTTTAAAAAAATGCTCTAATCAATTCCCCTCTGCTGCACTTTGATAACCCAACCCAGATATTTGTTATGTTATGGAAAAAAAGAAGAGCACGCATAGAGCGCATTCCAGGAAAGTTTTAAAAGAATGGAAAAAGTCACCATGCGACACTTTGGAATCGTTTGCAATTATAGAGTTTTTCAATCTAATCAACGAATGAGCGCATTCTTGCGCCGATAACTGATGACTGTTGTTTCGTGACGATCAATTAATTATCTGTGATCGTTGAACGTCAGGATGAATAATTCGAAGAAAAAAAAAAATTACAAAAGACATGAACTAGAATCTTGATGATCGTTATCCAATTTCGTAAATGAAGAATCACAAAAAAACAAATGACTCAACACAAAAGTTGGCGTAGGATGTAGAAAGTTAAATATTTACAAAAGACACTCAACGTCGTACATTAATCATTAAGTAAATTTAAATCACTCAAACCTATCGCGCCAATGCAAGTTTTTCTGTAAAAAAGTTGAATCATTCGAAGGAATTCTCGTTATCGGCCGTAACGATAGATTCAAGTGGGTGCGTACTCGTAACGATAAGCAATAGGAATTTTGAGTAGTCGTTTGGGAGAATTCAAAATTCCCGCGCCCAATAGCGTGAGACGTATTTGACTAGTTTAGAGAATTCAAGAGTGAGTCAAGAAAGGCGCGATATCGTAAAAAAAATTCTAAAGAGTTATCACGGCTATCTATCGCGCTTTGAACTTCCAGCTATCTCGATATCTCATTTCCAGAAGAGAATAGTAAGTGCGAGTGAATGGAGTTCAGTTCGACTCCCTCGCCTAAGAACGAGGTTGGCTACGACAGCCTTGGGCACGGCAGCGGAAGACAGTCGAAGAATTTAGATTGGCAGCAATGATGTCATGAGCTGACGCGAAGTATCATTCATCCAAGAAGAAATTGCTGGCACGATGATCAATACCTAGTAGAGTCGATCAGCGGCGTCCTCTGACACGCGATAATGAATTTGAGCCAAGCCGACTGACAGAAATTATAACCTCAAAGAAAGGCCGTTCGTTACGACCAGACAGTAAAGTCCTGAAATGTCAACGGCATTCCGGTGTAAATTTGAAAAATCCTCGCCAAATATAAAACAAGCGAGCCATTGTCGTGCGAATAGAAGCGGTCAGTTCAAATTCCCATTGTTGCTGCAGCAGGAAGTGCGAGCGGTGCGGTTCACCGGAAATACGGTGTACGCACCGAAAAGAGAGTAAAATGAAGACCTGGAGTCTAACCCAGTGAAATCAGAGCTCCCAGTATCGGAATCACATGGCAACCAAGATATTTTTCTCTCTTGTTACCGCGTGGGATAAAATCCACTGCTGTTACGAAGGGGAGTCTTCGGATCTCATGATGCAAAGAGCCTGGACCGACTTTTATTGACATTGACGCAAAAGCCAGGGCTGGCATTAACGCCGGCAAAATAACATGTGTAGAAAAGAATGTACTTGTGCAGTATTCGTAACCGTCTGATGGCATGCCTATATTAAGCCGGGCGTGACTCGTCCCAGAGACCTACAAAAGGCATTTGTCATGGAGTACATTGCACAACAAATAATACCAATCCCCAAGTTACCAACGGAATTGCTAATAGTGCATCCTAAGCAGCGTGTACCTCATGATAATTATTTTTTAATATTTTTTCTACAGTTCAAACAATCCAAAATAATTAACGCAGTCCATACGTGAAAGTGATTTGATGTCTACATATGGTTAAGAATTTGACTCCGTCAGTATTTTCCTTCTTGTTGAGCTTAACGGTACACGAGTTAAACGACTTTCGTGTACCTTTCATAGAAAATAGAGCTAAGTTTATTTAGCTAATGACTGGTGTTAACGAAGTAACGCTTTTAATGACCGATAAATAGATGAAACATATGTGCACGTGTAATACGTATACATACCGATGTGTAATGTTTTTATATCTTGTTTTCCTCTCTATATTTGTGACAATTTCCAGCATGATCCCCCTATTACGCATACTCTTCTTGGAATATTTTAAACACAGTAATGCTTAGCTATATCTACTGAGACTAACCAGGAACATCCCTCTTGAATCAGTGACATGGTGACTCTTCCAGTTCCAAGGGTAAAAAGGGAAAGGAGCCAAAGCACATGTCAACTCACCATGTAGAGTTCAGCTTGCAATTCCTAAACAAAATCAAAGCAAAGCAAAGAAACGAGCTGACTGTACACTAAGAATGGAAACCATACAAGAGCTCCCCTGCTCCGAATGTTAAGTCCCCCCGGTATGCCAGGCCTTCTAAGATTTCTAAATATCCTGGGGTCTGACTGTTTCACCAGATGGCTGAATAACCTCTAAAACAGACGCGGAGGGTGACGGAAATTTACAGCTATCCTGTCGCTGCTTTCCGTCCCATCTTTTTTCCTTCCCTCAAACGCCGTGCGACCCCAAGGACATCTCTCGGCGCTCCAAAGAAGCTTATCAACGGTAAAAAGGTCTGTCTGAGCGAACGCCAAAGAAGACATAAAGAGTCATTCCTTCTTAAGGAAGGACGACCCTCTACCAAGTGACTCGAACGACTCCAAATATTTGTCTAACCCGTGTGGACCAATTATACTCGCTCTTTTATCTTAATAAAAAGTCATTCGCATTTCTCAACCTACACCAGCTGCCAAGCAGTACACCGAACACGTGTTAGTTATTGTCCACATCCATTGAAGTTCAATCAGGTACATACAATAATGGCTATCAAAAGGCGCAGCCAAACAGACTGTGATCTCGCTTGAAATAATAGTCACTGGATATTACAAATGTCAGTCATTAATTTCCTCAAGTATTACAAGAATTGATTAAGGACCGTTAGAGAATGGCGGCACTTACGCACAACCGATGGAACATGTTTACGATGGAACAAACAAATATAAAACAGCGACACGTGTTACTAAGCTAATATTTTCTACTTGCGAATCTGAGCATAGACAAAATTCGTGTTTCAAATTGACCCTAATAACCGTCGCCTATCTATTGTAATTAGAGAATTAGGCACAACACACGATAACGAAACGCAAACCGTCAGCATCATAAAACAACGACTGAAGATTAAACGACGTCTAATCATATTTTCACTCGTTCGCCTCCTTTTTCTACGTTGAATAATTATTCGCGAATTACCCCATTTCTCATAAACATTATAACCCTCCGATAACATCTAGAGCAAACCGCTTCGCACTACACATGTAAAATAAATAAAGCTAGTACAGCTACACAATTTTCCACGATAATCATATACATTATCCAAAACTGTAACGTTACTCACGTGCAAGAAATATTAATTCAATACATCCTTATTTCTTCGTAATATCATCCTCGTGATATTTCTAGCACATAAGTGTAGAGTAGTTTAAAGCGATGATTAATTTCAAACTGGCTATTGATTGACGAGTGCCGTGGCGTTTTCTTTCATTTCTTATTTCTTCTCTCTTTTTTTTCTCTTTCAGAAGTTCTACGCGTTACATATGCATGCATCGTGCGTGCGTGTCCTTACGTATTATACACACACGTCGCAACGTTTGGACAGCAGCTCATTCATTATCGATATCGACAAGAGCTCTTACGTTACTTTTCCACTTTGCGCAAAAGTAAGTTTACTTTGATACAACGTCACATGGATACGTAGACAAACAAATTACGTCAATTTCAAAATTTTACCGTTTAAAATAACCGACATGACTTTCGAGACAGTTTTGTATTTCAGGTTCACCATGCATGAATCAAGTATATTGCGCAACATTGTGTAATGCCATTTCGCTCTCATACAAGGAGACCCTGTTGGTACGTTACCTACTGCTAAATAATTTCATATATAATTGATAGGCTGATTTCGGAACACTTGCTACGGGGTAGATCCATATCTGAAAAGGCAGTCCTAAATTATGTCTAATTTCGATACAGGTAATTTTCTTTACTGTCTTTTTGACAAATTAAAATGTTCAGCAGTCTCGTGTTAAATGACGTGTTTTTCGACGCCGGACTTTACATTATGAGATTTCTATATTGCAGGAACGAAGGAAAAGTTTTCGAGCGATTTCTATTGAGCGACATGCGCAAGTGCATTCGCGATGGAAAAGCCTTGAGTTTCACTAAAGGCTCATGGAGACAAGCGAAACGATCGGTATGCCTAACGTATGTGGATGCTCCTTGAGGATCGATGAGCTTTTGGAAAATGATAACGAAGGTCACAGGGAGCTAAAGGACTGACAAGTAGATACAAATGAACTTGGACGCCTCCAGGTTCTTGTCAGTCGGGTTCAAACTCATAGCTTGGACAACGAGTTCACCCTATGAGGTGAGAAGTGAACGAGAATTCTTGAATGCTTGGTTTTCCAGTTTCAATCGTATTTTGCAGCTGTCTCTAGTACTACAATTGGCCATACTTTTTGCTTCTTCTTTCTTTCTTTAAAAACGTACAAAACATAGGAGAGACGTCGCCGTCTTGGCGCATGGACACCGTGAAATATGAATTTTACTGTTCCCGGAGAACCCAGGAACCTTTACAATGGCGAAGGACGTGACGATAATGGAGACACAACAGGCATGCCAAAGTAACGCGTAGCGAAACGAACGAGCAGCCATGTAAAAAATAATAATGTCTCCAGCATATACGCCTAGGTAGATAATAAATGCCAGAGTGAAAGTGGCAAACAGTCTAAAGATGGTATCGCGTGTAAAATATCTTCGTAGAAGATGGGCACACAATCCGGATGGACAGTTTTAAAAAAGTCTTTAGTTCAATACCTTTTTTGGAATTTCTACATTATCCAATTACGAGGCACTATCCTCCATATATATATACACATAGATACATAAAACAGTGACTTCCAATGAAATTCAAAAATTTCTCAATCAACCAAAAGAATCCAGAGAATTCTCAAGAAGTAAAATATAAGATGAGCAACAATTTCAATTCGCATATCACGACGTTGCCATTTGGCATCTAATAATCTTGCGATTAGAACGAGCATCGTAATCGTACCTCAATCGAGAATAACGAACGTCGATTAGAAGCCTTACTCAAAATTATCCTGTCCTCTAGTTATACAAAGGTAAAATAACAACATGGAAAAAAAAAGAGAAAAAATGTATATATATACATATACCTCCTTATAACCGAGATTCTTTCTTTCTCACGGGACAGATCTCACGTTCGAATGTTACAATTCCTAGTGCAGTCGAGAACAATTCCCTGGTATGACGTCACTGGCCGATAGAAAGTTACCATGAAAAATCTACATTCCTGCGTGCATACCCTGGCAGTTTTATATATTCGCTAACTCCTGGAGGTCGCCGTCAACGGGCCAACCACGATTTATCTATGTTATGGATGCACGAGTGAGACATCTTTCTCGCGTATCGTATTCAACGAGCGTAACGAAAGGGTCACGTAGCTCGACCCGTAATAATTACAAATTCACGTTCGCCTTAACGTAAGTACAAGAAGAAAAAGAATCGCGAACCTTAGTCATATTATCCATAATTAGATCGTGCATCAAGATTCACTGTATACGATCAATTTTGAGCAACGACGTAGATGATAAATGTTATCGCAATATCTTGACACTATTTTCTTGAGCACATCCTAGCGATTTGGTACCGTGATAAAATAATGCGCTACGTCATCGGTAAACCGACGTAGTAAACTGGTACGTATGTTATTTACCCACGTACGTATGGTACCAGACAGTGGAAACTATCGTGTATCAACGTGGGCGTGTTTACCTGACAAACAAGAAATTTTGCTAGATCGCTTATAAAATTCCTAATAAATTTTCGTTATCCGCAACAGATAAGGTATCGCAATGTAAATTTCATTGTGTCAACAAAAAAGGGCTGTTCTTCGTGTTGGCAATCAGCAGTTTCGTTATGATCGTACGTATCTTTATGTTTCTTTATTAATCTCAGATGCTTCTTCTTTTTTTTTTTTACACGTGACAAGTATCAATTAAATATCGATCAGGCGACATGGGGTACCTGACAACAAGAGACAGGAGAAGCAGAGTGTAGTGCGTGTTGAATCTTTTACAAGATTAAATGTGATATCATCGCATACAGCTAGATACGATATATTGGAAATACCAAATGACCTGATGAGCATGTATGTTGAAGGAATTTAGTTAATGGGATTCAATGCCAATAATTTCACTGATATACAGACTTGTTATGAATTTCTATTAGGCCGTCGCAGTATGAATATCACTAATTACTTTAATCCTGAGTTTTGGTACTCGTGGGAATCCCGGTGAGGATGCTGCAGGCACTTTCGATTTTCACAAGATACGGAATTTAGTTCCACCGGGCTCTTTTGGCGTTTGGGACCAGTTAGTCAGTCGATGCCTGAAATTGACGAAAGACGGGGCCCGGCTCTTTCATCGGGCCTTGAGAGCTCGTAACCTGAGTCGCTCGTTTGTTCCGTTCGTGAGTCCCAGGACTTGCCAAGGATCTTGCTGTTCGAACGAGAGGTGGGGAGGTACGCTCAAGAGCGGTCCAGCAAGTCCACACAAAAACACGCGTATATACAGACCTCTTGTAAGAACTCTCACGTACACGTTCTCGGTATCTGAAGTTGCTTATAACGCTGAGATATATACGTATACGTCGACCTGAGACAAAACTTGCAACGAGGATGCTAGATCGACTACTACTACAAGATACCAGTGGGGAACTTGAAGGAAGAGAAAGAGACGCGCATTAAAAAAGTCCATTGAGAGTTACGGCATATTCGATACGGATGAATCCTTCACGATACTAAAAGCAAACGACTTTGGCTTCCTTTCCTTCTTACTATCCACGAATCAAAGTAGTACTCTGAATAACAGCTACTCCGAGACTAAATCGACTTTTATGCTGATCAATGTGCATATTATGCATGCACAACATGCTTAGAAATCCAACCACGTTGAATTATTATTCTCCAAAATATTTCGACTGGCTCCATTCAACCTTTTGGATATATTTCGCCGTTTTGGAGTGGACGAGAATTTCTTCTTTAGAACTTTGAAACTATTTAGCTGATAATTTACTGCTTGCGCTGTTATATATCGGTGACAGGATTGTGATAATAGGTGGACAGAGGCCCCTGGTAAATGTCTCGTGTGCCCCTTGCATTTGTTGATAGCATCAGGAGCAGAATGTATTCATGAATATTATTAAGACTGTTGTGTAAGTAAAGGAGAATTATTCGTCTTATGGTTTTTATAATATTACGTCGATTCTTGATCAAGGTCACTCGTTAGTAGCGTGAGATAAATTTTATGGAGATGGTTTACAAGCTTGTTTCTTCTTCTTCAATTTTTTTCAAGGAAAGGCCATTAGATTATTTGTCCCCTCGAGTCAAGGACAGTGTAAATGGAGTTTAGTGAAGACTAAATAATCTCTTACCTTTCCTTCTTATGTGTCGCACTTATCCAAAATTCACGAAGGCGCTGGTAGATTCGAAAATGTTGGTATTTATCGCCGAGACACTTTGCAATCACACAGTAGTCACTGAGAACAATACTCCAGGTTGGTTTTAGTCGTTTGACGTCTATCACGCGGCACTCGCGCACGTTAAATTCAAAATAACGCAGCTCCAGACGTGAGCGCGTGCGTCCCTCCGTTTACATCCGTTACTCGCGTTTAATGAGAAGTAGGACCCCCGGCTCTTTTGGGCACACGTTAGCGGCTTCGGAGTTGCCCGTTGGAGCCGCTCTTCAGCTTCGTTCCATTCCTATCCAGCCCTCTCCTTTGCAGATACTCCAGTACTTGCTATCCCCACCTAAATACCATCCTATTTTCATCTCTTTTAGCGCCATCTCTTTGGGACGCTTTATTACGGTTTTGATGCATTTGTCGTCATCTTATTAACTGTTGGTCATTACTCGTTATCGATTGAATAGTGGACAAATTTATCGGCGGGTTTTAAAGTGTTAAAAATTATTATTAGTTTTTGTAGTTTGTTCTTATTCCGCAGAGACACCTTAGGTACAGTTGTACAATATGGCGGAGTGAATGTTGACTGAATACTTGACGTATCCTGCTTGAATATGATGATGGACTACTTTGTTACTAATAATTCTTTAGCCCCGGCCCCAATGGGGATACAAAGTACGGCTGGGGCTGTTCCTGTAAAAAATGATAAAGGTACTGTGTTGAAATTTATATTTTATTTTTGTATTAATAAGACTTGCATATTTACATGTTATTTAACGTAGTGTTAATGCTTTTTAGGGGAGCTGTCTATGAAGAAGGTGAAGGTACATCGTTATGTATCTGGAAAGCGACCTGACTATGCTCCAGCAGCTAGCTCCGAAGAAGAGTCCGAGGAAGAAGATTTTCTGGAGAAACGTGTCCATAAGGCCTATGACGATAGTGAAAATGTTGGGGACGTGCCTGCTCCGATACATAGTAGGCTTAGGGATGAGGATGATCCTCGCTTAAGACGATTGACTAGATTGGAGAGACATAGAGATTCGGATACAGAAATCAGAGTTGAACGTCACAGACATATCCATGAGCCTGAAATTCTTGAAACTGAACCAGAAAGATCGCGTGAAAGAATAAAGTTAGAGAGCTCTGATTCTTCTGAAGATGAAGACCTTTCGGATAGTGAAATCGAAAGACGTCGCGAAGCATTGAAACAACGGGTCCTTTCAAAAAAGGACATTGAAGAAGAACTTGTACAAGGAGAAGAAGATGAAAAATCTAGGGATAGTTCGGAAGAAAGTTCAGAGTATGAAGAATATACTGATTCGGAAGAGGAGACTGGTCCAAGATTAAAACCTGTATTTGTACGGAAAAAGGATAGAATTACTGTAATGGAGAAAGAGAAAGAAGCTATGAAACAAAAGCAGGTCGAAATTGAAACAAAAAAATTAGCAGATGAACGCAAAAGACAGACATTGAGGGTGGGAATCCTGTAATCAAATTATATTTCTATTGTTTCTAGAATATTATACGTTGATTGTATTTTTTCTACAGATGGTAGAAGAAGCAATTCGTAAAGAGACCCAACTTGGTAAAAGTACTAACGAGCAAGAAGGTAAACTTGGTGATGTCTGTACAGATGATGAGAATGATGAGGTGGAGTATGAAGCTTGGAAATTACGTGAATTGAAAAGAATAAAACGAGATCGTGAAGAACGAGAACAGTACGTATTTTTTTTTGTTACTGTACTCCACAGATATAAATGGCCATCACGATTGAAATTTTGCATACAAATGTATCCTTGTAATATTCCTATAATTTTTTAGGCTTGAAAAAGAACGTCTGGAAATTGAACGTCTTCGCAACATGACTGAAGAAGAGCGTCGCCAAGAAGCGCGTCTTAACCCGAAACAAATAACGAATAAAGCTGCCAAAGGAAAATACAAGTTTTTGCAGAAATATTACCATCGCGGTGCTTTCTATTTGGACAAGGATGATACCATATTTAAACGGGACTTCTCTGGTGCTACTCTCGAGGATCATTTCGATAAAACAATTTTGCCTAAAGTGATGCAGGTGAAAAACTTTGGTCGCAGTGGTAGAACCAAATACACCCACTTGGTGGATCAAGACACTACACAGTTCGATTCTCCCTGGATATCAGAAACTGCCCAAAATTTGAAATTCCATAACAATCAAGCCGCAGGAATGAAACAGCACTTCGATCGTCCTTCGTTAAAGAAACATAAGAATGAAAATTAACTTTCTTTAATATGATTGTATATTCTTTATGTAACGTCATAATAATGCATACAATAATGTTAATATACATGCATAACTATATCTATGTTATTTATTTCATAGCATATAATGAATATTTCCTTTTATAACAACGTAAAAAATATCGATGCAATAGACGCATCTTTCATTTCTTACAACGTAAATATTTGAGAGCTTGCTTCGCAGCTGCACATTTTGCTTGCTTCTTATTAGCTCCAAAGCCATGAAACAGCTTACGTTTTCCCAAAATTACTACTTCCAAAGGTACCATTACAGTACTGGTACCAGTAATTATGGAAGCTTCCCTGTAATTAAAGAATAACATAATATGTCGATAAATTTACATTTTCAAATTTAAATATGCTCACAGAAATCGAGGTTGTGCCCCTTGAGTTTCATGTATCACACGTACGGGTTGCTTTGGAACATTTTTACTGAAAGCCTCTATTAAAAAAAAAAGTTATTAGTTATAAAAAAAAACTAATAGACAAAAAAATATATACCTATTTCTTTATGCATTAAAGCATACACAATTTCCCATACTTTCAACAGATTTTTACCACAATCAAGGTAAATAGCACCTATTAATGATTCAAAAATATCTCCTAAAATCTTTGGCACGTCAACATACTCTGCCATATTGCATTCATCTTCTTCCAACAGTACCCATAGTAGCTATAAAATATAATTTAATATTACATAATCTACGTTAACACTCTGGTGTGAAGCCTGATTAAAAAATACCTCGTCATCTATTGCATGATTTCTTTCCTCTTGGAATTTGACAAATCTATCAATGATATCACTCAATTTAGGAACATACGATAACAAGGCAGTATGCAAGCCATATCGCACGGCCAAGGATGCAAAAGTTATGTTGTTCACCAGAGCTGATCTTAAATCAGTGAGAGCTCCAGGATCTAAGTTACCACAGTACTCAAAAATGTAAACTGTGATTAGGAAATCTGTGATAATGAAATGAGCATTATTTTCAAATTATCAAAACAAAAAAGTAAAATCTTCTGTAATTAAAGAACTTTACCCAACACTGCATCCCCTAGGAATTCCAATCTCTGATAACAAGCGGTTATCGAATTAGAAGTGTATGAGGGATGCGTAAATGCCTAGAAACAATGTTCACATTACATTACAGTAATATATTTCAATTAAAACATGTATAATATATGGATATATTACTTGTAGTAGGAATGCTCTATTAGTAAATTTATATCCAACTTTTCTCTCTATCACATCAGCCCATGGTATGTGGTAATCAATGTTTCCCGAACCAATTACTGGATTTTGCAATTGTTCAAACAATACTTGATAGATATTCATGTCCTCAGGTAAAATGCCAAACCAAATTAATAGTTTAGCTGCGCTATTCAGACCCATTCTCTGCACAATAAACATGTTAAGGATAAATATGAGATACAACAAATTTTATTACTTATTGTATAATCTGTAATTGAAATCTTGGATGATTACCTGCAGATAAACGCCAATAAGGGCTTCTACAGAATCTGAAACAACCTTATCCGGTATTGTCTGAACACCAAGAAAATGCTCCATACCAGACTGGGTTTTAGTTTCGTCCCAGTTAATTAATTTGTTCTTTATGATCTCCATAGTTTCTTTACTTACAAAACCTGAAATTCTTTCGCTCGGTGGGATTGTCAACTCATAAAGAATATTAGGTGAGACCTATACAGAGTATTAATTTGATGAAATTCTTAATGGTATGCAATTAGCTAATAAGTTGTATTATACATGTACAGTGGAACCTTCAATTTTTTAACCAGTCAGTATCGTACTACTTCTTCAATTTTAAGTTTCCTTTCAGTTTCCACTCTAGATTTCTCTATCTCTAAGCTCCGCTCATTTCGTATCTGTATATGCGACTTTCATTGCGCACAGGTAGGTAAATATAGCTAAACTCTATAGCGCTTAAGTCTGCACACTGCGGCCCTGATTGGCGGAAATTGCACTATAGTGGGGAGAGCTCAGTTCGAGGGAAAATTACAAATTAAAAAGTGCGACAGGTTAAAAATTGAGAGGTACTTAAAATTTGAGAAGTTTCATTCTATACTTACTTCGGCTTCTATCAACACTTTTTGTAAGCGTCGCTCTACTGTGTATGACGGCGCTATAAAATTACTAAGGGGCACAAAATCATCGACTTTCATTCTTCCTGGAATCTTTTTGTTCTTCCCACAGTAATACAGATTACGATTTCCAATAATCTTTCCTTTTAGGGCAGTCAGATGACCTTCATCACGATTTGGAAAGCTTTCGTATAAGAAGACAGATACGGCGTATTTCAGAAATGAATCCCCGAGTGTTTCTAATCGTTCCAAATCGAATACGTCTTGTACTTGTTTGCGAGTCAGTGCCTAAAATCAGATGACATTAATTGAAACAACAACATCAGTAACACTTCTTTGTAGAAATTTGATTTCACCTGCGCAATATCTACTGGACTTGGACCTCTTGAATCTTCATATGTCAGCGATTTAAGAGACGGAACGGCAATATTTGGCTTCGACATGTATCCAGGAATTTTATTTTTCTCTTGCTAAAAGGAAAAGTATTCTTAGTAATGTGCATGATATAAGTTATGAATCAGGTATGGGATTATTGAATGTACCAATGCATCTATATCACTTGCACATGACATATTCATAAAGTGATAATAATATTCTATGTCAATCAATTGAAGTTTATCAATATTTCTATTCATATCTGATGGCTCTTGCTCTTTAGTCCAGGAGTAAAGTTTCGAGTCGATTCCCAATACTGTAGAATTACATAATTAGTAAATAATTGAATGTGTTTAATAACTGTACCAGTCCCAGAGTAAGTCAAATACCATCAATTTCAGGACCACTTAATTCCGGTTGTGGTAATGAGCTTTCAGGTATTACATCATCCATTGTAGTGTCAACTGGCACTTCTATTTGATCTTCTCCTTCTGTATTATTGATCATTAGCGGTTCCCAGTTTTCATTAGGGGCTAACAGCGAGAGTCCTAGCTTGGCCTCAACTGCAATTAGGCTTCTTAATTCATCAGCAACTAAAAATTGTGTGATTCTGTGCAAAATCGACGGCAGCGTTGTAACTTTCAACCAATATAATGCTGGAAAATCAATTCTATCACATAGCTCAGGAACTAAGTGTTCCTCCAGATCCTCTTGGATGTTAGCACGTTTGCGTTTACTTAAACCAGCACTTGCGCCTCTACAAAAACATAATGTTGTGAAAAATTATCCTATATGATAAAGAACTGTTGACAACAACAAAATAATGCACAAAACTTCAACAATACCTAGGCCTAATGCAATTGATCTTCGTAGAGATTGATTTAACTTCAAGCATTGGCTGCTTTGGGTCTTTTATCTGCAATGCATGTCGATCGGAAAAATAATGCACGTACGAATAATAATCTTCAGTGGGAAAACTAGAATCAGCAGTTAAATCCTCACAAACTTGCGTAACGATATACACGCTAACTGCTCCTCTGTAATTTGGTGTAACTAATGCAAGGTCGTAATCACGACTACTGACATGAAACGGTTCTTTTGGAGGAATTAATACAATACTACTTTTATTCTTCACAACGTCCCAATTAATGTTCCATTCGGCATCAGCTGGAGTAATTGATTTTTAATGAATTTTTGTCAAGTTAAGAGAAACAATGTTACTGATCATTTCAATTATAATAATTCACTTACTCGGTACGACAAGAAAACTATTATCCAAATTATCTTTATCGAATACCATGAAGGCTTTGATGATTGGTATTACTTGACTGAATATCATAGCATGAAAAGCATCCAAGTAATTAATATCATCTGCGGATAATTCCATGGTTTTGTGATTTACTTTTATATCCACAGATAGTTCACCGACATTCATAAATATTGGGAACGACGGTATCTATAAAGAAAAAAAGATAAACTTTATTTCTTCAGGATACTAAACTATATTTTTGTAGGTATCTACTTTTATGCTCGAATATACCTGGGGCATTGGCTTTGTGGAAAGTATAGCAAATCCTGCAGGGTCGCTTAACAGATTGTGCAGCACAAAACGTCGATTATCTTGTGGCACAGGATACGTAGGTTTTGCATCAATAACATGAAGATATAAGGTCTTTTGTTCGATCGGATAAGCAGAATACAGTGCATCAGGATACTAAAAATTTACTTTTCATATACAAATCAATATTAAAATTGCATTGAATTATAAAATTCTCAAACGCTATGCTTTAATGTAAGGAAATCTATAGATTTCTACTTACCACAAGCTTGTGCTGTCGTTTCATTGTGTTTGTTCCTGGTATTATTTTATCGTTTTTAGGTTCTTCTTCCCAATGTGGAAATAAATAATCTACATTGGACAGGATTGTCGCAATATCATTAGGTACCAGGCGATCAGACAACTCGCCAATCTTGTGCAACTCCACGCAGCATTTTAAAGCTGCAGATCTTTTTGCTAATACTACAGACGGCATCCAATCTCCCTTCACAATCTCTTTTAAAATGGATATAGACGGCATTGCTAGAGTCACCTTGTAAAAAAAAAAAAAAAAAAAAAAACATCGTAACAGTTCACAGAGCTTAGAGACTTTTAGTTTCACTAAACAAATACCATAAAAGAAGGCGGACTGTCATTATTCTTGTGCAATATCCATGTAGGCGATAAACAAATAAATTTAGACTTGTACAAGGAAGAACAGTACTGATTCACCAAACTGATCGCACTCAGTGCTGTTATCGTACTAACTATACCAGTACTATCACTGAAAGAATAGGGTTTTATCATAGTGTCGTATAGATGTTTCTCTATTTGTTCTTGTGTTGCCTCAGCACGAAGATTAGTCCTCCCTACTAATAACTGTAAAAAAATTAAACGAATATTGTAATTATGTTAAGTCTACGTCTCCAGGAAACTCACAACATACCTTCTGCAAATATGCTTCGACCTGCTTGAAGTTTTGATATTTAGGGAAAAATTTGTCAGCATCCTGCGATATCAGTAAAATATACTCGCTTGTTCGTGACCTGGCACGACCTTTACTTTGTATGTAAGATCGAAAATCCTGTGGCTCGTCGAATCGTACGACTAATGTACAAGATGGTATATCAAGACCTTCGTCTACGACGTCTGTAGCAACCACGCAATTAGCACGACCACTCCTAAATCTATTAGTATTTTTATTTATTGTTACTATTATCGTGTTTCTTGCATCGAAAATGAAATCGAAAATCTTACCTTAATAGGACTTCACGATTCCATTTTGCGATACACAAAATCTCCCTGGCATTTTTATACGGATCGTTTGAGAAGCCTACAATGAATTCTGGTAATAAAAATTCATACTGCTTGTCGAGTCTGTGTAAATCCTGAAAGAAAACTGGATCATTCAATAATTATGTTACTGTGCATGTATATTATATGTAAGAGAGAAATAAAAATGAAAATTATATTTGCCTTTAATATATGATATATCACTTTAGCTGTAAAACGTCGTCTCACGAAAATAATACAGCAAAATTTCTGCTCACTTGATTTGTTGGCATTAAAGTTTTGTAAAATGGCAAATAGCTTCAATACTTGATCAGATGAGTATCTGTAATTTTAAATAAGGCTATTAAATATTCATATATATAAAACTTTATGTTTCTTTGTTATACATACGTTAAGATTTGTTCACATTCTGAAATATTTTTCATTTCATCCGCAATGAGTTTTCTCATTTTCATCAACTGAGTAATACAATACTCTAATACATATACAGTTTGCTGGAAAGAATAATATAATTAAAAGTAAAAGTAAGATAAGTAAAAGTGTTTTTTTATTTTGTAAGTTTTTTCATACTTAATTTATTCTTTACTATAAACACGTTTCTCTTTTTGTATACTATAAATGATACTCATACCTGATCATCGTTGTATTTTTTCAAATATTCAAGCTGAATCATATGTAGGAGGATTGCTTTATCTCCTCCAAATAAACCTGCAAAATTAATAATACTTAAATATATGCATGAGACTCAACAGGTATCTCAATGAAATATGAACGTAAGATTTAATTACCGAGTTGAGTAACATGAGATCGAATATCTTCGAAGATGCTGATCAATTTCGAATTCTTAGATTTTGATTTAAAGATTTCACTCGACAAGTTATTGTCAAGGAAATTCGGTAAATAAACTAACTTTAGTACGAACTCAATGGAATCCAAAATTTTGCTCAATACTTCAACAATTGGAAGAATTATGGGAAAGTCAAATTTAACAATCTTTTCAATTGGATTTGTTGAATATCCTTTAACTATGCTGGGTGACTCTACAGTAGCTACTTTTGCATGGAAGGTAATTTCAAGTTGCTAAAAACAAAATGAATGATATATTTCTCATGCATTCAAATCTTATCTGTGGACAAAGCTAATACTGTTATATTAAAGATCTCATGAAGAGTACGAGATAAAATTTAATACCTGAATAGTCTGTTCCACTTTTTCTAATTTCACATTGGAGTTTAATAAAGATGCAGAGAGTGCCAAAATTCGTGGATGTTCGTTCTTAGGATATTTTTCAAAAAGCTGCATGATTTGCCTCATAGGATGATCACTGACAGCTCTGTGACATTCATCAAACACTATTAAATTTATTCTGTTTAATGGCATGATCCCATGGGATATTAATTGAAGAAGAATTTGTGAAGTCATCACTAGGACCTAAATTACATTGAATAATATATAATGTTTGCCATGAAAATAGTAATAAAATTATTTGCATTGAACTTAGAATATTGCATCATTCAAACAGCATAAATGTTGGCGTTGTGACATTACACCATTTGTATTTTTAATGGTAATAAAATTCAACATACTTGATTCTGTTCAAATTCTATCAACCAATATTCTTTACTCCATGAATCAACATTCATATCACCAGTGTAACCTTTACAGCTAAAACTTGTATGTCTTGCCAAATATCCATTTTGCTGTGTAACAAGCGCTACAGTATTGACAGCAAATATGGTACGTTTACCACCTTCACTATACGGTCTAGAAAAACATTGGAAAATGATTAAGCTCGACTAATCAGATTGGCTGTCAGATGTGCTCCAAAATATTTGATTAACAACATCTGTTATTTATTTTTGACAAAGTTTGATGAATACTATGGTTCGTTAAAATGATTCCAATAAACAACATGATGGTATGAACATACTTCTGAATATCTGTACTCATTTTCTTCAGCAGCATAGCTGCAATAAAAGTTTTCCCTGAACCTGTTGGTAAATAAACTATTGTATTGCCTGCTACTGCCTTTTCATATAAATCAATTTGATAGGCTCTGGCAACAAAGTCATTATCTGTTTCTTCCATTTTGATCTGTAACAAATAAATAAAATTATAATTGTTCAAATTTTCTTAATATCTTCCAGAACTTCAATCAACGATCGCAATAACTTTTTAGATTAAAAAAAGTCATAAAATCAAATAAAATATACTGCACAGGATATTTAATTGAAATAACTTATATACCTTGTCAAAACTATATTCTCCACCTTCATTCAAAATATTATTTGATATTTTCTTCACGCCCGTCAAAATCCCAATTCAGCGAATTATAGGAAACTGAAGATAAAGAATCACGGGAACTCCCGAACTTATCCCTTACCATACTACAAAGACCCGGTAGAATGTAAGTACCCGGTATAGACGCTCAACAAATGGAAATACTTAGATTCGAATCCAGTTGGATAACATACAATGGCGTAACTTACGTTACATGAAAATGAAGCTTTATACGCAGCTATGGCCGTGTATACCGAGGGGATATTACAGAGATAAATGATAAATAAAGAAGATCGATCTTATTTTTTTCCCGAATAGTACATACTCTGGTTTATCTTCTATTCAAAAAACTACTAGTAGAGCCAGTTTTATCGGATTTTGTGTATGACAAATAGTAACCATAATTTGGATGTTGGAATAAGCATAAAAGTTTTGTCGGGGGATGAAATAGTATGTAGTTCGTTTCAGATACAGAATAGATGGGGATAGAGCCTCTTAACCAATATATAATTGGTACTTTGGTGAAATAGGTCCTGATTCACGTACAACTTTAATAAATGATTCAATTAATTTAAAATAAATATATCTGTAAAAGCTGCTACCTGCTGTATATTATAATTAGTTTTTATGTACTATTTATAATGATTAAGATTTATTATATAGCGAACTGTTGTTGAGTGTTAAGTATTAATTAGTTACGTTAAATACATAACGGAAATTTATTCGAATTAAACAAATTTACATTTAAAAAGTTTCGGTGAATAACTATTCAATTTAACTTTAGCGCGTGTGATGTTAATGGCGGAAGTTACCATTTCGGATAGCCAGTATGGTGCCAAGCTCCTTTTCCGGTTTGTCTTTTACACCGATCGTATTCCACGATGAAAGCGAAGGGAGAGGTGAGTGAATTTTACTTATTTCTTTGATTTAATAAATAATGAAAGTATTGTTAATCTATTCTAATGACACTGAAATATGTCTATTTAAAATTTTATGAAAATTCGTGTTGTATATCCTAAATCACTGTTAAAAAATAAACGTGGTATTTGACGATATGGCAGGCGTCACATGGATTATTTCTAGCCTGTACACATTTCTTATAAAATTTGATGCAATAAATGTTGGGATCTTATGTTGAATTTATTTAATATGTTTATAGTGTGGATTTTATGCAATGGAAAGTATATTGACAGTTCATAAGATATTGAACAGGGAAATATATCTATGAAATTTATATGGAGTTATAGTTTCTTGTTTTTGTTCTTTCAGTTGAAAGAATTCGAGGTGATTGGGCGCAAGCTCCCAGTCGACGAAAAAACAACTCCTCTTTATAAAATGAGGATATTTGCTCCGGATGCCATCGTAGCAAAATCCAGATTCTGGTACTTCCTACGTCAACTTAAGAAGTTCAAGAAATCTACAGGAGAGATAGTTTCCTTGAAACAAGTATATAGAAAATTATATATTTTTTTTTAATGACTCGTTATTTTTAATATGCAGTTTTAAGTTATAAATATGTAATTGTTTCAGATAACAGAAAAAAATCCTGCCAAAATAAAGAATTTCGGGATTTGGCTTCGATATGATTCACGTTCTGGAACTCACAACATGTACAGAGAATACAGAGACCTTTCTGTCAGTGGTGCTGTAACGCAATGTTACAGAGACATGGGAGCACGTCATCGAGCACGTGCTCATTCCATCCAGATCATAAAAGTGGAAATTGTAAAGGCTGCTAACTGTCGTAGGCCTCAAATTAAACAATTTCATGATTCAAAGATTAGGTTTCCCCTACCTAAACGAATCCAACATAAAAATCGTATGCCACTGTTCAGTGTACGCAAGCCACGTACCTATTTCCTTTAAGCATTTTCATCATGATGTACAATTGCCATTGATGGTTCCACACCTATTGAAGGAAATAAAATTGCGTTTACAATATCATGCCTAATTTTTTATTATAATTCTTTTATTGGTATGTTTATTTGATGACAGTTTTATTAATCTGTCAAAGATAAAAAGAGCTGCGAACTACTGGACAAAATGTAAGTCATTAAAATTGATTTTAGTTTGAACTTAAATGTTTTGGAATATCAATCTATTTGAAAACTGATCAAGAAACTAGTTTTGCATCAATATCTTAACACAATAATAATATTGTTTGTTCCTCCATGTAAGAGTTAAATAAAAATTCTTTACTTATGCTATCATTAATTTTAATTCAATTTATAATTTCTAAACGAGATACATTTCCTGTTGATTTATGTACGAAGCTTCCATCACAGTTCATCAAATGAAAAAGATTACATATGACCACACATGACGCAATCTTCTTGGAACGTCAACTTTCCGTAGTAAAACAGATTGTATACGTCACATTTTACCACTCATAAGTCATACGTCTCGATATGCACATCTTTTTACACTGAAAGATAAATTGAATTGCCAAAGTGACGAGAAAATTTGTCTGAATATTGGCATGTAAGGAAATGTCAAAAGGTTAAGTAAGTAGATCGCTTTTACTTATTTGTATTTATACTATATGCCAATTTTATGTTGCAAATCAGTTTTAAACATGTTTATTGATGTATGTGCTTTTGACTATCAGGAGTTTGTCAACGTAATATGCCTGTGTATTGTAAAAATTCAAATATACTTTTTTAATTACAGAAGTTGATTCAATTTTTATGCATTGATGGGAATATTGCAAAGAGATTAAAAGCTTTAATCTTTTTTAATCTGTAGAAAAAACTGATTATGGGACAACACCTTACTGGAAAAATGGAATCCCGTGTTCAATTCGATGAAAATGATAACAATGGTCTGACAATAACGAACCAATATATCCCTGAGGAATTACTTTCTGAAATTCTTTGTTACGTACCCTACAAAACACTATTAAATTGCCAATTGGTGTGCAAGAGATGGAAGATATTAATACAAGAATATGTATGGCGTAAGAAAGCAGAAATGATAATCCAACATCCATTGCCACCAATAAAAAATATGCCTTGGTCTGTCTATTATGCTATTTGCAACAAGAGACCATTTGAAAGAAATTTGATTAAAAATCATTCTGGGAAAAAGGGTGTCAATCGACACTGGAAAATTTGGAGCAATGGCGGAGATCACTGGATAGTAGAATGTCCACCTCTTGGTGTACCACCTTTACCATTATCTGATCCAGTTTTTGAAGGAGGGCAACACTGTTTTGTAACATCTTACAGGAATTGCACCAAGGAACAGACAATAGACTTAGAAAGTGAAGGATTAACGCCATACTTAATGGACAAACTACAGCCACCTATAGTGGTAAAAAAAATACTTTTTCATATACTCCAGGCATCGTTAAAGTAATTGATATATTAATAAAAATTTGATATCTAAACAGGTAAGTGAGTGGTACAGCTGTCGATGGGATTGTCCTGCATTCTATGAATGTACTATAGAATTATTAGGAGACTCACACGATGTAATAGACTCATTTCAATTCCATGATATCATTGATGGAGAACGACAGAATCAATGGCATCGTGTAAGTATTCAGAAACATTCATTCTACAGAAAATGTTATAAAAGTGTCATTTTATTTTTTTTTAAGATATCCCATGAGTTTAAAAATTATGGTCGTCATGTAAGACAAATAAGTTTCCATCACGGTGGTAAGGATAAATCTTTTTGGGCAGGTCACTATGGAAGTAAAATGGCTGGTGCTTGTGTCATAGTTAAAATTCCCGAAGTGAAGAATTCTAATGAAGAACTATCAAATACATCTCCAATATTAGATTTACCCTTTTTAAAATTAGATGAATCCATTGACTAATTCATAGTGAGTGATAAACTATATCTATTATGTACATATAGATTATTATGTCTTGAGATTTTCTTATGATTATCTTGCTTCAAAGGATGAATAGCTCCAATAGAATTTTATATTATTCGTATTGTTCTTATCAAATATGATGAACAGAAAAATGTGTATTCACATATGCTTGTAGAAAAAGGTATATGAAATGTTTTCTAAAATTCATGCTTACTATTTTCTCGTTGAGGTATCAGTCATAATAACTTCAAATATGATTAATTAAAGAACATTATTTATGTGGGTTTAATTGTGTGCAAAATTAATATTATTAATGTTAAAGGGTATCATTTTCTCAAAGTACAATAGTAGTTTTCGCGACACAGAGTATCAGTACACTAAATATTATATTTTATACATCGTAACATTAGTTCCACATCGAATTTAGTCTAAATGCCATTTCAACCAAGTTCTGCGGTGCTGTGTCTTGATAACAGACATATAATTCTTTAGGATGCGGTGTGGTATACAACCGTCCAATAACCCAATATGACAAACTATCCCATTCAAATAAAACACCATGTTCTTTAATAGCAATGAGACTTTTGTTAATCACAGACTTATCCATATCTTGACTTAACATTTTTTTAAATCTCACCGTGTTGTGTAATAACTTATGAATAATGTGTGCGCATCGGTTGAAGTTAGTTAAAATCTTAGCATTCTTTAGAGAATTTTCTGCAGTCTCTGATGATAGAAGTATACCCTCAAGCATATCTAAGTGGATATAATGAAAGAGAATATTTTTTTCACCAGACGTTAATTTCTTTGGGACAATATATTCTGCTTGATTTAGTAAATTCTCTCTGATGTCCGAAATATCCATTGTACCTACTTGACAGTCATTCTGCAATAAATAATGATTTATTTGCAAACAATTAAATTGTATGTTAAAATTAATCTATAAAATTATACTGACTCTGTACATATCCACATCCGAGTCACTATCTTCCGAATGTTTTGATGTGGCATTGTTACGTTCCCTTGTTGCTCTTCTGCCTAAAATTGGTGCAGCTTCGTCACTGATTTCACTTATTGCTCCTGTGCCTTGGCTTATGGAGTCCTCAGACATTTGTAAAGAATAAACTAAAATAATGATCAAATTTAACCGATGTAAATATTTGAAGCAATCATTAGAGCCTTTTGGAACTGAAGAGAATGTTTACCTGAACCTGACATTATGGGACTTTGTTCTGGGCTACGCTTTTTCAATATTGAAGCTACCTCTGGTGTCTTTTTCGTAATTGTCGAGTTTGGAGTCATTTTGTGCAATGTATTTTGAGCATCTGATGATTTAATAAGGCCTAACAAATTTTCTGCTATACTTGATGATGTTTTTACCATTATACGATCCTCCACAGAAATAACTTCAGGTCTTGCATTAGCAGAAATCCATTTTCCAACTAAAGTCGATATTCCAATTTTTTGAATGTGCTTCAAAGTCTCCTGAGCTTCCTCTACATAAAATATGTCTGGACCTGTATTTTCTATGTGGCTATAAAATCAGTTTGATGAAATTACTTAAAGAAATATATTAAGGGATAAAAATGCAGTTATTCTCTTAATAATAAATAAATTACCTCGCTGTACAGCCACCAGATTCTAAGAGAACTGCTAGTAACTCATGGCCATACCCGACAACAAGTAAAAACCATTTTTTCCCTGAGCCTAATAATTGACACGCTCCATTTTCTGGATCTTTGTGTGCACAGGATGGTGGGTATACTTGCCTATAAATTATCAGAGACTTCACAGGTTCACTCTTGACAAGATTTAATAGTCCATTTTGCCGGAGAAATGAATGGATTACTATTAAATCTTCATGAGCTAAGTGAGAGCTCAACAAATAATTTTTGTGGTAGAGACAACTTCCCAGTATTGTATATAATCTCTGGCAGTCCATTGGGTCTTCATTCTGTTAATTTTTTTTTATCTATAATTTATATTCATTAAATTTTATCACTATTATATAAAATCTTATAATTGTCCATACCCAATCCCTATAGTCCATAGCTTCCATCTCGTTTAAGGCAGCATCTATTTGAATTTGTGCATCTCTTGGCAATTGGATCAAATGAGCAGCCGAGAGGAAATTTTCAAATTCACATTTTTGTAAGGATATTAATTCATCTCTCAAGTTAACAATGTTCTCATACGAATCATTGGTTTCTGGACATTTTTTACCGTTTATTAATCGAAAAAATAGTAATGCGAAAAAGTGGTCTAATGCAGGATGTATATCCTCCGTAGTAAAGCATTTGGATAACGTTCCGTAATTAAATTCTAGAGCGCGTACAATATCTCCAGACAGTTCTATACTCTCTAGCAAACTGCATCTGTTCATTAATTAATTGTGTATAATAAAATCTATAAGGATCACATAAGATTAATAAGGACTTACCGTTTATCAGGCACTGCCATTAAAAATAAATCATCTCCACGAGTTGTATAAACGATATGGATTATCTCACCAGCTAACGATACGCTAGTGCTGAAAATTGTCATTATACTATAAGCAATGATTCTTTTAATCCAATAAACATTTTTATTAGACAATCCATTTTAATTGATACCTGATAGGCGGTGGCCCTGTCATTCCAGGAAGCATGTGATTAAGTGTAATAAAGGCACCTCTGGCAGTGCATAAAAAAGTCTGAGTATTTACACTCTGAGAATGTGGGAAGCTGTACAGTACACCTTGTAATTCTGGACCCGTTTCAGAAAGACCTGTTGTTTGTAAATATATCACCCCAATAAACAGATCCAGAAGTGATTCCATAAAGACCTTGGCTTCTTCCTTATTCGCTAGTTGACGTACCAATACTGATTGCTAAAATTTAATTAAATATTTTATCTATATTCTGTGTCTAATTTAAAAAGTGCAATAAGACAGCACAACCTTTGGAGAATTTGTTATTGGTGAACTGGTAGTTACTTCAATTCCTGTAACTCTTTGCAATTCCAATCTTATCTGCAAGGATAGCAATAATTATATTCGTGTTTCGATTTAAATCTGTAAATCGCCTAATTCTTTCTGTAAATTAATTAGAATTTAAAGCTCACATTGGTGGCTGTTGATATTCCAGACAGGATGTGCTCTAAGTTCTGAACTGTGACCTCTCTCGAATTTATACTTCTTAGCCAATCTCCAATTTTAATACTTTTGTTTCTTATAGCTTCTCCATCAGGAATAAATCCTGCTACCATTACTCTAACTTTGTCTGAAAAAGTACTCGGCGTAATTCCCAAATAAGCTTCGCACAATGTCGCCCTTCTTCCTAATTTATGCTTTTTATCGGGATCTACCAATAAAGTGACATTTCGAATTTCTCCTGCCTGTCAAAATAAATGTAAACATATTTTCTTCTTATCTTTCATTTATGAATCCTACATAAATTTATTATTATTCTTGTTGATAATCGTGATACCTGAGAATCCCTAAAAGTAACTTCCTTACTTCCATTGCCACCTTTTTGTTGTTGACTCTCAGCATGCTCCAATCCAGTTCCAGCAGACTTTTTATTTCTCACGCTGTATCTTTTACTTTCTCTACGTTTTATAAGACGCATCAACTTTCCTGCTCTTGTACTACGCCGCCTTGTCAATTCAGGCGGCGGAGATTCCGATCTGTCATTACTTGACTTGTGACTGTCAATAAACGTATCTGTCTGCGATTCTATATAAAATACTTCACCAGTTGGACCAATTTCAGTTTCCCATTCAACTGTCGAACTAAAATTGTTGATAAAAATGAAACGGAGCACAGTATACTTTTCAAAATTGACATGTTAATTATTTCAATTACATACCTGCCTGTGTCAGAATAATATGACCCTGAACTTGATCCACTATCACTTGCCCACCAATCATGTTCATCATCCTCGTGCTTTTCATTTCCCAACGCATTTGAAGATCCTATTGTTCTATTGTCAGATTTTTGGAGTAAAGTTTTATTCTCACCTTCGTTCATCTTGTTCTAATAATCAGAAATTCATCAATCCACCTAAAACAGATGTCCTTTTATGTATCCATTAAAGCATGACGAGTAATGCACGTGAAATTTATTTGCTCCAATCGATAAACTTTTTTCAAAAATATATTTAAATACATGTAATAAGATGTAAGATTCAGGTGAGTTATTTACACGCTTCGCAACGATCGACTCCAGGAATTACTACCTGAGCGTCTCTTACAATGGTGTAGCATACGAGGGACCAGAAATACCTTTCACTAGCTATCAGGTAGCTAAATACTACTCGTATAGTGTATGTGCATATATGCTATTCACCTATTGTTTAGATTGTTTCTTTATTATATGGAATAAGATAATTCATTATAAAAAAGTATTCTGGTGAAGATAAAATCAACTGGTTTACTGTTATTAGACGGATAGGTCATTTTTTTTTTTATTAAATAATTGTTACATTTGAATACCACAGAAGCAATTATTCTGGATGCATTTGTTTATTGAAACTCTTGTACAAAGTCAAAAACTTAAATATATGTGGGTTTAAATTCTACTGCTGGAACGTAAATGTAAGTCCGCATGCGTTCATAAAAAGATTTATACAGCCATATACACGCGCCTCTTATACTTAAGGGAAACTACACCACTTATATACGATACACTGAAAAGTCTGCAGTCCAAAACAATATTTGTCATAACATGCGCTGATTCAGTTTTCAATTAATATTCATTAATTATAGTACAAGTCTAACGTGAATTAATCAAATAAGAATCATCTTTAAAAATGTGATTAATATTTAATGAAGAAAAAAGATAAGAATCTGACGTGTTACCCGACGACACTGAAGTATCGTCGTAAGTCTTTATTCTCTAGAAAGATGTCGACATACACTACACTCACGCAAAATAAATAAGAAAATTTACTTCTCTTAAAGTTACAGCATTTTATCGAATTGATTGTTTCAGTCTGGAGGCAACAGACTTCATGTCCGATGGTTCTTTCTTCTTATGCGGGTCAGGTTGGAAGCATTTCCACAATCTAAGTGTTTCGTCAGCACCCGCACTAAGAATTGTTGTACCATCCGGAGACATGGCTAAGTGTAGAACACGACTGGAATGTCCAGTAAGTTCTGCTACTTTAGTCATCGCTGGATATTTCCAAATAGTCAACTGATTCTGTGCATATCCATGCCCCGAAACAATCTCTTTGTACGTTGTCGACCACAACAGCGAACAAACTTGAGATTTTGTATCAATTGTGTTCATGCAGGCACCTTTAACAGAAATTTATATTGTCATAAAACAATCATAAATACGACCATTAAATTGAATGCAGGTTAAAAAGTATATACACTCCCAGATGCTCTATGCGGCCGTGCCTAAAAATATTGCTATAATAATTTTTTTGTAACTACCTGTATTACAGTTCCAGAATCTTATTGTTCTGTCAGCTGTACCGCCGCCGCTTGCTAGAATATTATTTTGCCATGGGCACCAGGCAAGTGCTTTAACCGCAGCTTGATGTTGATTTAATGAATAAATAGGTTGCGTTTGTGAACTTTGACCTGCCGTGGATGACCAAATTTGCAACATGTTGTCATTGCCGCCGCTTGCTAAGTATTTACCATCGGGTGACCATTTTAAACCACAAATTTCTTGAGCATGTGCGTTAATTGATGACACAAGATGCTCGCGCTGTCTAACGTCATGATGCGCTATCTGACCTGATCTGTAATAAGAAATTTATCATGTAATATAATTCCTTCAGTAATGAATAGTTATTAAAAAATTTTCCTTATTCGTTTCAACATACCTACATCCGCTTGTCAATATATGAGAATTCCAAGCTAGGGAACCAACTCTGGCCGAGTGTCCGTTCATAACGCGAACTCGTTTCATTTGACTGCAATCCCATAGCTCGGTATTACCTAATGTAGTTCCAACTGCCAAATATGGACCCTCCTGTATCCAAGCAACAGAACAGACATAATCGCTACCTTCCAGTTCTAATAATTGTTCTATTGTTCCTGTTCCAGCATTCCATAGGTATACGTTCGCGCCTAAAGCTACTGCTAATATATTATTCGTGGACCAGTCCACTAGGTTCAGATCTGCAATAATGAAAATGATTAGTTCTTCTCATTTATTGATCAACTATAATGAGTATAATATTTATACGTCACTCATTGAAGACTAATAAGCAATGACTGAGTTCATATATTGTATAGAATTGACTCACAGTAATCATCGATAATTTCAGGCGCATCCAAAATTCTGTCAGGAGCTTGAGGAATATATCTAGTGGAAGCTTTTACGCTTGCGGGTGTTTTTGTTTGACTGTAAACAACTCTTAATGGATTTTGATAGCCCTCAGGAGGCGCAGGAGCTTTATTCTGATAGGACAAAACTCTCATGTTATTGATATCACCACCATGAAAGTTTTCTCCTATGAGGCGTTGCATCTCCCTCTTTGAAGGACTTATGTTATCTCCCTTATCTCCATCCTGATCCGCATGATGCTGAAGCTATTAGGATGGTAATAGTCAAGTAAAATTGTGTACAAAGTAAATGAATTATTAAAACTTAATAATTACGGAAACTTTGATTTATTATTTACCTTGTAATGACCTAATTCAAAGTTGGTCGTTGCCCTAGAAGGAATGAACCTGTCACCCCCACTTGGAGTCTTTGCAGGGGTGGTTGAAGCACGACCTGTCACCAAAAGCAGGTTCAACAATTCAGCCACTATACACAGATAACACACACAACTATGTTAGTTACACACAACATTCATACTAGACAATGGACAAAATAAAAAATAATTAACAAAACTTATGGGGCCCCATTCATACATTCAGATCAGAAGATGATTACGATGAAATTTGATGCCTGTATGAAGAATTTAAATAAAATAAATATAGTAATTAAATATATATATGTGTATATCAGATGCTTATATTAAGTATACTACAGTGTTGCAACAATATATTGGTACAGATAATTTATTAATTCTTATATAGATTTTCACCATGCATACATACAATACATGTGTCAGTACTTTTATATCATGGACATTTCATACTTACTAGGTGACTTTTTATTAGCTTTCGATGGAGTTCTCTTAGTACGTATATCCGAACGTTTTGTTGGTGTTTTCCCAGTACTTGTGTTTACAAAGGATCCACTTATAACTTTACGAGAGGCATTCAAGCTGAGATTGATGCTGAAAAAGATTAAAAAGATTTATACATTATAAAAATATGAAAATATATTATATCCACATAGCTGCAACACCGTATCAAGGTAACAAAAATGAAAGGGTAGAAGATGCCTTGAACAACTCACTCCAAACCAGTTTTACATTTTTTTTATAACGGATCTTTACGCTTCAATTCTATATCCGTATTTTACTATATAATCCTATCAGAAAGTTTCTCCATAATATTTAAGTTAAAATAATTCTCTGTAATAAAAAATACAACAGATTCTATACTTTGTAATCTTTACTTGCAGTTTTATCAGTAACCCCTTCTTTTAGCACACCCGTTATATAAAATTAAAATGGAGCCTATAGTCAGTCGCTGTGCCGACAGAGATGAACGCATCATAGGAAAAGTTCTTTTAAATCGATTCACGAATACTAAAACACCACCAAAATTACTAAAAGAAATGTTACAAGTATTAAGTATATTAAAAATAAGATAGAAAATCCATATCACCTGGAATTGGAGGCCTCGAGATGTTTTTTTTGCCAACGAGGAGCAGGTCCCTTTATCGCGTCATCCATACGAGTCAAGCTATTTAATTCCTTCATATACTTTAGATGAGACATAATGTTCAGCGTGAAGAAATCGTATAAATCTTTAAGAATATCAAGCAAGGTGCAGCAAAAGCCTAAGATTCAAAATAACAAGGAAAAAATGAAGAGAAGCTCAGAGGGCACGCGCTAGGAGCGCATTTCGCGCCTCGGCAACTTTGCTGCTTCGTAGAAAACACTTTTACGCAAAATAAATGCCGAGAAGAGTTACCGGAGTTTTCCTATAATTCCGAGTGTCATAAGGACATCGAAATATCACCGCCGTTCACTCAGGAGTTCTGTGAAAATTCACTGCACCGTTTCGTATGGGTATTTAAATGAACAAAACACTGAAGTAACATTGAGCTCGCAGAACGACCGTTGGCTTTTAAACGTTAAACTCGAGTGTTTCCCTATAGGAGTCTCTGGCTACTTTTATACAGCACCCTACAAAAATACCTGACACCGTTTCACCAATCATCTTCTTTGAGGGGTTGTGGCTAACGTTCATCTCGTATTCACTGCCGTTCAAAACGGGATTCGTCACCTAGAAAACGGCAAATAATTCCGTCTTTCTTACTTTTCGAGAATTTAAAAATAATACTACTTTCAGAAGTAAATGACAGTCATTAAGAGACCCTGAATATCAGCTGAACCTCAATCAATTTTTCTCATCACAATATATGACCCTTGCAAAATATAACAGCAGACTTAACATTTTTGGAGTAGATAACAGGATATGGACAAAACTTCCGTGCTCGTTATCAATTATGTAAGTTTTGTTTAAAGGTATAGATCATAGATCATGACGAATGGGCGCATTTCTGTTATTCTTAATCGAATAACGATAAAGTGATTAAATATAATACAACACTGATTTCTAGATACCTTGTTTTTAATTTCAGCAATTTAATACTTCTTTTGCGTATCATTTATTCTTACGCGATTTTGCATAAGACTTATTTCGGTAATGAGATGGCATAAAGGGTTTTCAGGGGACAAAGAATGCTAGGGATTCCAGGTATGACGAACTCACTTAGCAAATAATCTTTAATCTAATCGGCCCCTGACTTCTAGCCTGAGTCATTATGCTTAATATGGTACTCGACGTAATTGTCTGATAAATATTAGGATTTAAATACCCATTGAGTAAACTATACAGGCACAGCCCCTTAGGTCTGCCAATCGAATCTTTTAATCGTGTTTTCAAGTCACAAAAACAGCCGTGTTAATTTTGATTATCTTATTTGTTCAGAGAGTCAGGGTAAAAATAATTCTATGATTTCATGTGAAATGGAATTTTACCTTTTATGTTTTATTGCAACACTGTCAGAGTATGTATCTTAGTATACTAAAAAATATTTTAACCAAATTTATACAAAATTATATCAATTGTGTAAGATTTCCTTATATTCGTGAGATTTTTCACACTTCGTCCAGTAACGCTTTTGTCAACATTTCCTCCAACATTTCACTCTTCGATCGGTAATTTTCAAAACTATTTTCAAACGCTTGTTTAATATTACGTACTTCCATTATCTGATCCTGCGTCACTTTACAAAATTCAGCTAACGGTTCGCATTCTTCGCACATACTTAAATCGTCACCCATACTTATGTCACTTCCATTCAACCTTTGTTTTTTGCCAGATGATTCATCATGTAAATCTTCCTCCCGTAATTTGTTTTGGAGTTTTAATTCCTGGTTTGCGGTGTAATCCGTGAATACCTTCGATTTAAACCACCATGGCAGAGTCCGGAAATGCTTCATATGATTACGGTTATAAACTACTTTTAGATGGCAACGGATCAAGGAAACCTTTTCCTTAAGAATTCGCAACAATACATTTACAAAATTAGGCATATCAGAATCGTCAGCTGTTAGAAATAAATTACTTAAAATGGTATACGGTACGGTATCATAATTTGACTCTGTTAATGCCTCTTGGCAGTAATACGTTATAGCGTTACGTAGTTCCCATATGTCCATGATGGGCCAGTCAAAACTGTAACAATAAGAATAATTAATTGAAATATTTAGTGTAAAAAATATATAATATACTACTGATGAGATTTATAAAATCTTACTTCCAACGTGGCAATTTTAATTTATCCAAAGCACTTTCTAACTCCTCTCTGTTTCCTTCCTTCTTCCACGCATCATTGAAATATTCATAACTGCAAGGAAGCTCATATTTCGTGTTCAAACATTTTTTCAATTCCGGAGCAAAATCTGTGTATGATAATGATTCCGAATCGAGAAATATATCCCTCAAATGTGTTACAGCTTCATTGTGAAAATTTATTATAAAATTCGGATCGTTCAAAACCGATGCTAGATGTTCATTGAACGGTGAATGGCCTTGAATTCTAGAACAAGGAAAGCAATTTTTAATATTTTTACTCGGATTCATATAGATAAAAAATTGTAATTTTTTAATATATACAGCTGGTTGTATATCATATTTACCTTAACCATAGTTCTTCCGTTAAACAACCATCCAAGACCTCGCTCAAGTAGTTCATTTCCAACGGTACTGCTGGTGATTTATTTTTCGACAACCATCTTGTAGCATTCTGAATGAGTTGGAGTATAACTTTTTCGTTTATGGTATTTTCTAAATGTACCGTATACTGGGATACGTAATCAGACTCAATCAATTTTTCCAAATGCGCCTTAAGTCTGCTATTTTCAAATGTCCAATGTTCGTTTCCCAGGGCGACAAAGTATAACGGTATAGGCATGAGCTTATTTCTTGAAAGTACTGTTTTGGTCAGACGTCGTATGACGGACTTTGCATCCTCTGAAGTATCAATAATAAATAATAAAGCATCTAAACCAATCAGCTTGTGATCGCTAATTAAACCCTCAGATTGTCTTATGCATAAATTCAAAGTCTCATATGAATTGGGTCTGTAAGTCTTTATAATGGGTTCTGTTGTAAAGTCATCGGGGCAGAGATATTCACTCATTATCTTTTTGTGCTTCCACAAAAGAAATCTCTTTTCCAAATCCGGCCATGAAATAACCATTTTCCAGAATGTATTGGGCACTACTTCAATATCCAAATACTTTGCGTTCTCTTTTACGCCATTATGTATAATAACTTCAATTGGTTCCAATTGTCTTTTTGGTTCCTCGACTTCCCGTTTGATCTTTTTTCTTCGCATATTTTCAATCACCAAATGTTGATCCTGGCGATATAATAAATTAGCACACTCCTCCACACTTCTCTTTTGCAACCAAACAGGAGTATTGTCCAAGGCTTCTCTTTCTCTTCTCTTCTTGGAGGCACACTGTCTCCACGTCATGTAATACTTCATAATTAATCGTCTTTTTATTTTCTGTGATATTTCAAGTAATCTTTGCTGAATGTAAATTTCATTCAAAATATCTTCACACGATTCCAGAACGATCTGATTGACCATGTCTTCTGTGATCTTCTTACTCAATTTATTTATCATTAGAATCTTGTTAAATTCTTTCCTCACCAGGGAAGAGCACATATCCTTTACAACATCGTCTTCCAAGACTTTTAAGATTAATGAAGCTTCAGCTTCAACAGCTTTTAATTTCTTCTCGCGTTCGATCTTTTGTAATTTTATCTTTTCAGTCTGCAGCCTCTTCTCTACTTCCAATTTCGTTTGGTTTATCTCAGAGTGAATTTTTGACTGCTTTTTGACAGGAGACTTTGGGTCAGATGTTTTTAAGATATTTTTTGATGATATAGAATCACTTCCTTCTTCGATTTTTGCAGAAGCTTGTGCATTAGAACGGTTCCGCGGAAACGCTGTCGCAACATTTGTAGATTTGGCAAATATATTTCCTGACGTTGGTTTCGTGAAAATATTTTTTATTGTTCCTGCTCCAAATGCTGTACTTGTATCCTGCTCTGTCGTCTTCACTGGATGAGTGGATGATGTTAAGTTAGACTTGGAAAATATTGATGAACCTTTACCAGTTGTACTTATCGTGGAAGTTGCAAAGGGACTGTTAAATCGTGAAGTCTCATTAGTTTTTGTACCAAAAACTGTTGGTTTACTAGAAAATGGTCCTTCGTTTTCAGTAGCCAAATCAAATTTGTTGCGAGATTGAGACGCACGATCTTCAGAAGTATTTGGTGGATGCTTAGTTCCAAATGGACCAGGTTCTTCAGGTTTAGCAAAAGCTGTTGTATTTGTACTTGGCTTGTATGCAAATATATTTTGTTGTTTATTAGTAGACTGACCAGTGAAGCGTCCAGCAGGTTTTTTCGTAGAGACATCAATTTGTTTAGTCAAATGACTAGCACTTGTATCATTTAAAGTACTGTGCTTCGTAGAAACTTGAGATTTGAAATTCCGTGATGGCTTATGACGATCGTCATGATGATCATCTTTAAACTCGTATGGATCACTAATATCAGAAATGTCATTTCCACTTTGATCCTCAGCATTTATGGATTTGGTTTTCAAATAACCTGATGAATCAAAGCTTTCATGTGGTTTATGGTTCTTGTAAGTTTGTTCAGGTAGCGGCCCACCGGTGATACATTCGCCAATTGATAAATGCATCCCTGTCCTCTTTGATTCTACTATATTTATAGCTCTGCCTTGATCTATGCTAGAAATGGGCGAACTGAAGTTTTGTCTGTTTAACATTATATTCATATCATCACTGGAAGTATTCAGGCCAACTTGTTCACAGAAGTACATTGCTTCGTTCTCATCTTCAAATCCAAGAATGTCAATTAATTCATATAATGGAAAAGGTGTTGAAGTTGTTCTGCAATATGCCTTCACCATCACTGATAAAGCTTTTACTCTGACTTGATTAAAATACCTTAATAAAATGCAGGCATTTAGGTAAGTTGTACTTCGAACGAGTTTGAAGAACTTAGAAAAATTGTTAGATTGAAGCGAAGAGTAAACTTCAATGGCAAATCGAACTTCAGGCGACTTTTGTAACGTTATTGGTAATTTTTGTACCTCCCACATAAAATTACCGTTGTTCAAATTTAGTAAGATAATATATGCACGAAATTCAGGTTCATTTTTACAAGAGATACCTTTTACTCGGAGGTCCTGATACATGTATTTTAAAGATTGTAAACATTTGGTCAAATTCTCAGTGTTGATTTTCTTGTCGAATACAGATGGTTCTTCGGCACAAAGACGTTCTGAGCATACTATATGAAATCTGGCACACTGCTCAACCAATTCAACACTGTCGGTGCAACATAATTCTTGCTGAGTTATGTCCTTTCGTATGCCTCTTGTTCTGTCCCATAAAAAGTGAAACCATTCTGCTAAATTTGTCCCTTCTTCATCGCACAGATTTGCTATTTCATGTAATAAATAACTCATAGTCATTTTGAGGGATTCGACAGGTCTTAGTTCATGAGCCAGTGGTTCTTCTTGATCTGCTGAAGATCTAGAGTACTGTTTTATAGCAATCATATGATTTATTTTGTACTCCGTACCCTCCATAAGTTCGTAAGCTGCAACTTGTCTTTGAGATTCTCGCATAAGACGTTCTTTCTCTGGACACATATCTGGGCAAGTGCCTTTGGTACTTTTTGCAGTTGCCAATGTATGAGGCTTTATCTGCTTAAATCTTATAAGCCGGTCGCGAGCTTCCAATATTCTGTATTTGTCTTCTGCTGTACTAGCCATTTGACGAATTGTATTTTGTAGCTCTTCAATAGTTGCTGATGGGACAATATTTTGGATCTGACTTTCAGCCTCATATTTCTCTACTTTTACAGGATGTTTTTCTAATTTTGTTGCTTTCTCATGCTTTTGTGCTTCTTTAGCAATCGGAATTCGAGGCTTTCGTAATACAGGAGGTGCACCAACTTTATGCTCACCATGTAAACGATATTCCAATCCTGACATTGCATCTAGTTCTGCTTGGACTTCTTCGTCAGTTCCTGTAAGAAAATGTCGTACTGTTGTTTTACTCGACTCCTTCTTTTTTACTGGAGATTTTAGTAACATCTCTGAATTAGTCCAATATACATCAAACTTTTGTCCCAAGTATTCTCCGCTATTCTGGTATGCAGTATTAGCCGCTTCTGCTGTTGTATAAAATATTGTTATAATCTGTTTTCTTGGTCGTAGTGTTATTTTTGAAATGTTGCCATATTTCACGAAATATTCTTTTGCTGTAACTTTTGTCAGCAATGATTTCGGAACATTTATGCATGTTATCGAGTATTCAATGTTCTCCTTAGCACCTTGCAATCTTGAATGCTTCTTGGATAACTCAATACCAGTTGTTTCTCTAAGAGCTTGCGTGAATACACTTACTGGTGGTTTAAATGTATTCCTGAATATTTTAGGTTTGTATTGTTTCTCAGATTTCCAATCCTCATGATCAAATGCCCCTTCATTCTGATTAGGCACAAGAGGTATAATTGCTGGTTTGGCAAAAGTAAATGTACTTTTTCCATCGTTTGGAACGGAACATTCTGTAATTTTACCAAAATCTACCACCCTTTCGGGACTTGATACAATATTTGGTTGTGCAAATGTGAAACTTTCAGAGGTTATTTTCTCTGCAGGGGCATTATCTACTTGCATATCACCTTCATCTGCCATTGTTTCTCAATATTTATGTAAAACAAATGTTATTTTTCTCTCTCGATATTTGTTCACAATATCATACTTAAGTTTCTACGATACACTACGATTCTTCACAAAATTTGCATCATCAGAAACTGTAGCTTGCTGTAACTGCAGGAACAGCGTAAAAAACAAACCTAACATGGACATCAATAGGCATATGTCCACCGTATCTGCTTCCTCTCATTATATATAGATCAGCTGCAATCAGCTGTGTCCAGCTGTGTACATGTTAGAATGAGACAAAGTATGTTCAGTTCCTGGACACATTTTCGACCATTTCTGCTCATCCCAAAGATTTCGTGTTCATTCCATTTTTCAGTGTTCTATGTTGATATCATGATATGCGTCCCATTCCAAAACCCCCCATAACCTGATCCTGATTGTATGTGAAGTGAGTGATAAGATTTGTATTGTGCATAATAAAGGCGACAATTCACGGTTTATTTTTTAAAAATACATTATTTATCTGTGAATCGACATAGAATATCATTGTTTAATCAATCATGCTATATTTAATTGTAACAGAAAAGGACTCGCGGTGTATAATTAATTAATTTAATTATTAATATATAGCCATAATTATAAATTTACAATTTATTTCACTTTTCAATACTCTATAAAATATCTAGAGGGATGAAATTAATTTTAATTAAAAATAATATTTTTTAAGACAGTTTTCAACAGTTCAAACTCTGTGCCTTATTTCAAATTACACAGCAACAATGGCGGAATCTTCGGGCAGCAGCTTTATTGGTCCTCTGTGACTTAATGCGTCAGAACATACCTGATACCTGTTTTATTTTACCGAGGATTGAAGTAGATCGTCAGAATTTGCACGGATGGATTCTTAGAAAGAATAGCAGCTGGTAAAACAAACACTATTGGTCGTTGACTAGTTGGTATTTCTGGTAAACCAATAGCGTGCATGTTACTGTTGTTACCAACTATAACTTACTGTTGGACTTACGCAATTTCTAGAGTTCCATGGTTGATTTACCCATACGGTATGTGATTTTGCAATATATTTCCAGGATTGTTGTTGAACATGCATTATGTACAAAACAAATGTTATTCAGATTGATTAACAAAAACTGTATTTATAACATAAAAACCGGCCTGTAAATTGTCATATACATATATCTTGTACATATATCTAATATTTTTGTTATAGCGTGACAGGCTACATCTTACTATACCTTTGTAATAATCACTGGCACATCTCCTCATTGGAGGGGTCAGCGATAAGGATAGGAAGGCAGGATTTTAATAATTAATTGCTTTGGAATTTGGAATTTATATGAAATAATATTTAACGTACATATATTACAAGCATAACCTTCGTACGTAAGTGCATTTTGTGTATACAGTACGACAATATTCATTATTTAGAAATAGAATAATATTTACAAATGAGAATTGAAGAATATCCATTTCTTTATTGAAACAATTATGAAACTTGCAAATTCAAAAGATGAATTATTTATAATAGAGGTAAAAATGTATGTGCGTATGTATAAATATTTATTGTTCTAGGTCATGGAAGATTCCTCAGAAACAAGACTGCTAGAAAATTCATCTTTTTTAAACATAACAGACAATGAAGTAAAAATGAAAATGAGGCAATTATTGGGAAAAAAAATTTTTATTGGTCAATACATAGAAAGACGCTATGTGGAATCTCTTAAAACTTATAAGTATGTATCTTTTCAATTTCCTAATATAAGTTATGATATACTATTATTAATAATAAACTATATTTGTGATTAGAGATATAATTCTGGTGAGCATGGAAGAGGATGAATTAATAAAAGCTTTAAAGGAAATTCATAAAATTGTTCAATCTCATTATTTTACATCTAAATGGTTAGGCATAACAAGTAAGATTGTTATATTAAAATCTTATTGCACTTCACCATATATGCTTAAATGAAATAAATGCAACTATTTTTTGTAATTACAACAACCAGGTGAAACCAAGGATGACACAGTAGTAGGGTACTCACTTTGGGTCGACTTGGAACAAATACCTTTGGGTAAACACTGGTTCCAAATACGTTCGATTAAATTTAAGGATGATATGATATCCCTGAAAGTAAAGCATTTGAAATTATTTCAAGCAAATGAGAGCAAAGCTTTCCAGGATATGGAGTTTCCTGCATTTAATTTAAAGGGAGTAAGTACACGGCTAATTGTGTAAGATAATGTATCCATTTTCATACTCTATATTAATCATGTATCTTTTTGCAGATTTTAACATACAATAATATATGCGAAGCTATAAAATTCAATTCGATCGTGATAATGACAATAATAACATTTGTTATAAATGCCGTATGGTACCTTAGTGACTACAGTTTAAAACTGACTCGTGAATTATCATTTTTAATACGAGCGTTAACTCCAATTTTCTTAGGAATTATAGATTTCTTAAGTAAATGTGTCGGCGGCTTATACTTGTTAATTCTAATGTTGTTTAAGGGAAATTCTGGTCCGCCGTTGCCTCATAATGCATTAGCAGTTGCATTTAATCAACAACGTGTTCCCAATATGCAAAGAAAACCCATTCACTACAACTCATACAGAAGACAATATTAAATTTATGTTGCTATACTCATAGAGGCACTACCATGATAATAGTTATAATCATGTATAATTCCAAATTGTATTGATAGATTCATACTTTTATAATCAAACGCTATTGGAAAACTTGTAAATTCAGTAACTGTTACACTTATTGATATACTTATAATGCAATTATTTTAATCAATCACTAAATTTGTAGTTTTCCAAATTATTACAGTGGTTACAGTTTATTAATTATTGTTTTTAATTTGTATAGATTTTATGAGTTTAATGGTTCGAGTAACATATGATCTGAATTTCACAGATCGAATAATTCTCTTTTAATTTAGTTATTACTTGTTGCAGTTTATCATCTGCACTATTTCTGCCTTTGTTATGCAAAAATCGAAATTAGGGACCAGTATTCAAACATATTCATGGCCATTAGCTGAAGGGCATAATTATATAACTGGTTACTGATCTATTTATTTTTATTTATGGGAGCATCATATATACAGTATTTACATAGATTACGTTTAGTGTGTCCTAAAGTAGCATGATATATTTCAACACCTCTTTAGTATATTTACACGCTTGAATTTACTAAATGGTAAAAATTAACGCAATGCATCATCGTATTAAAAAAAAAAGAACAAAAATGGCAACTTTGATGGTCAGTCTTTTTATCTCATAATACGTTGGACAAAATCGTTTGCAATAGCCTAGTCACAACGCACTGTTAATATGTATAAAGCGATAACAGTGCTTGTCGGATTGAAACGAATAGCTATTGTGTAAAATTGGTATATAGATATATTTTCTATAAAATATAATGGAGCTAAAATAATTTGCATTTTGTAATGTTATAATACAAAACTTGTTATGGACTCATGAGATTGTTGTATTTTCTGTGTTATTGAAAACATTATTGATATACACATTATTTTTATTTTTATAATCTTAGCCTACATAGTTGTCAAAACGTGCACATGAAAGTGGAATAAATACGAAGCATTTAAATGCTTGTTGATTTTACATATATATATGGAAAATAAACTACAAATTATTACTCATGTATACAGCAACCACTTTTATTATATGCTTCAAGAATATTACTTACGGCAACTTAGGAATTATTACATATTTGTTTACATCCCTTTGAAAAGAAAAAGTAGATTCATTGTGTAACATTACATCCAAGTATTCATGGTATGTAATATAAGGAATGATAAATAATGTTCCTTAGTTCTATCAATATTATCCAAAAGCAAGAACAGTAACGGTAGTAGTAGATTCGTTCTTGTCTTTTGAATTTAGATTTTGCTTTGAATTCATGATTTTGTGATACCAATGACACCACAGGCCAATCGAGCGCCTGCATTTCCTGTAGTCTTGGACAGCTCGTGACCTCCCAAACCCAAGTCATCAGGATCAGCATGGACCTATAGGTAATATGTATTTAAAAATTAATAGATTTCCGAAGAACATCAATACTCTAATAATTGAAATATATTATATACTTTTATTATTATTCTTACCACAATAGTTCTACCAATGATATTATTGGATCCTCCTAGTTGGATTACTTTATCCGTGATATTAACTTTAGCCACTCCATTGTCTCCAGCCTCGATGTTTCCCAAATCACCAACATGACGAACTGCAGCATCTGGTGCACCATGTTCCTTACCCAAAGGATTGAAATGAGCTCCAGCACTTGTACAACCTTTAAATTGCAGTCAGGCATAAATAATGACCAGTTAGATATAGCAATTGATTATACAAATGTATGCTATTTTGAATAACTTTTTATCTCATATACAAGATGATTATGCAAGTATGTATTGCTGCCCCACATAAATAATATGACACTATCCGATTGAATAATAGAGATAAGATTAGTATGTATATGCACAGGTAAGTACCATTGGTGTTGTCACCAAACTCATGAACGTGAAAACCATGAAGACCCTTCGCAAGGCCAGATACTTCCCCGGTGATCTTGACAGGCTGAGATTCCCCCTTGAAAAGAAAAAAAAATATATGGTCACGTAACATGAATGTTCATAAGATGTGTTCTTCGTAAAATGTATTAATTAGTCAGCAATATTTGATTATTAATATTTACCGTTTGTTCAAAGAAAATTGTGCCTTTAACGGCTTCTCCTTGGAGAACGCAAACTGCTTTGGTAGTCATGATCAAGTTCCTCTGTTACCGTTTTGAACGATAGAAGACGCTAGAATGACCGACCGGCTTCCTTGAAACTTAATGCTTAACCGTTGATGATGAGAAACACTTTTATTTGTGCTGAATCACGAACGCTGAAGTGCCGTGTGAAACTATCGTGTTATAACTGCTATCTCTCAACCAATGAAGAGTTCGTTATAATAAGAAATCTTTGCAGAATTTTATATTTAACGCAATGTCAAAGCTGTTAGAAGACCTAATGGTTGCCAATGCAATTTTCAATTATTACTTCGAAGGACCTACTAAAGGTCGTTGCATATTATTTTTGACCCTTTTCGCGAGTTATATAATAAAGGTGCCTTTCCACTTTAGTTCAATGAGTCCAATTTGTCAGAAACTCGACAAGTTATTATTTCTTGTGAACATGCGGCATGAAGTTAATCTTTCGTAAGAAGCCGCACTTTTTTATCGGCACGTTCCGTACTTGATCACTAATCAGTATTAATTGCTAATACGGCGAGCATCGTTTCGTCTCACTCAATTGCAAACAAATAAAAGCAGGGATACGTTAATACTTCGTAGTGTTAGCAGCGAATTTCAGAACTTAGCCATAAATGAAGTATGCTATTGGATGTGAAAAAATACCAACTAGCCAATAACCCAATAGTAGAGTGTGTAGTTTTATCTGTACTGTTGTTTACCGTTCTTTATTGCGACAAGTTTATCGATGCACGAACGACACTTGTAATTGTTGCATTGAAGGAATCCGGCGGCACGTTGTGTATTGTACACGTGCTTTTATATTGCAGATTATAGTTAAAGTAGATGAGAAAATGTTAACTACGAAAACATTTTTTCGGAAGACCAAGAGAGGGAACATTTTTAAGGTATTCGTATTTTGCAATACCATGCATGTATTATTGGAATATTAATGAAATAATTAAAAAATTGATTTTCTGCTCAGATTGTAAGGGAGCATTATCTTAGGGATGACATTTGGTGCGGATCTGAAGTGTGTAATAAATGCTTACACAAAAATCGAGATGTTATTCTCAGCAATGAAAATCCTGGAGCAAAAAGCTCCTTATTTCCATTTCCCTATTATCTTGTGCTGGATACTAATATCGTGCTTGATCAGGTATAGATTTAACATCTTGCACAATGATATGCTGTTTCCTTATTGATTATAAGATATTAAGTAAATTATATTTATAGATAAACATTCTCGAAGAGGATACCCTTTGCAATGTAATTATTGTTCAAACTGTACTGGAAGAAGTACGACATAGAAGTTCCAATGTATATAAAAAGTTAAAAGATATTATAGGCGATCCTAAAAGAAAGTTTTATATATTTATCAATGAACATCATAAGTAAGTTATATTTATTTCATTTTGCTATTTTTTTTTCATCTTTGACTTGATAATCCTACTATCAATCTTATCAGAGAAACTTATATAGAACGTGAACCTGGTGAAAAAGTAAATGATCGCAATGATAGAGCTATTAGAGTAGCAACCAAATGGTATAACAAGCATTTAAGTCTTAGCCAAACGAGAAAAGAAGATAAACACAATATAAAAGTGATCTTATTAACTGATGATACAAACAACAAAGAACTTGCTATAAAAGATGGCTTGCATGCAGTAACTAGTAAGAGTTATTTGTATTTTGTATATATTTCTAATTACAAGAGGATCTTAGAATTCAGTTTGCAATATTCTAAATAATTCATACAATCTTTATAGTGCAAGAGTACGTCTCGTCTTTGGAGGATGGAACCTTATTACTGGATAAATTATGTAAACAGAGTTATGCTCTAGAAGGGGAAAACAAAGAGCCGTTATTTCCATTACATCGTACACCAGCTGAACTGCATGAGGGTATCAAGAATGGAAAGCTACTACAGGGAACATTTTTGGCATCCAGAGAGAATTTTCTTGAAGGAAGCGTTAATGTGGAGGGCATGGAGAAATTTGTAAGTACTATCTCAAAATGAATCTTTACTCATACGTTTAGTTAACATTTTTTTACTATTACAGGTCTTGGTGCAAGGTCGTGTAGGTTTAAACAGAGCAGTAGACGGTGATATAGTAGCTTTGGAATTATTATCAGAAGATCAGTGGTCAGCCCCGAGTGACATAGTTCTTCAAGATGAGGAGGAAGATCCGGGCGACATTCTTGAAGAAGAAAAAGAGTTAATTAAACAAAAGTCTGTACCATCTACTGAGAAAACTCCTACTGGTATTATTGTTGGGATTATTAGGAGAAAGTGGCGCCAATATTGTGGTATATTGCAACCAAGTTCTGTGAAAGGGGTACATATATTTATATAATTACAGTTTTTTATATTTCAAGAAAGACGTATAACTAACATTCGTTACGCTTGTTAGAATACTAGGCACCTATTCGTCCCAGCTGAGAGAAAAATTCCAAAAGTTAGAATAGAAACTAGACAATCTGAGACATTAAGCAAACAGAGGATAATTGTGGCAATAGATTCTTGGCCACGTAATTCTCGATATCCTCTTGGACATTTTGTACGCGCATTGGGTAATATAGGAGACAAAGAAACAGAAAACGAAGTCTTACTCTTGGAACATGATGTACCACACAGTAGGTTTTCGGATGCTGTGCTCAGTTTCCTTCCAAAACTACCTTGGGTCATTACTGAATCGGTGAGTATTTTGTATTGTCACCAATCATAAGATGCAGCAATGGCTACTTTCTATATATAGATCATTTTTTGTCATATTTGAATTATTATAATTGAACAGACCTTGTCATGGTTTTTCTAATGTGAAAAGTTCAATATGGGTCCCATCAACGTTTTCTGTAGTCGCACTGCTAGAACCATCATAAGGTGCCAGAGATGAGGGTGATGTTCTAAGGTCACCGAAAAGCGCCTGTAAAAAGTTAGTTTAAAAATAGAATAATATAATGACAAGTAGGGAAACGAACTAACTTGCAGAACATTCTGCATTTCGCTATGAAATTCATTTCCTAGTGCATTGTGCAATCCGTTATCGTTATTAATACTTGCCAAATGTACACCATTCGCATTGCTTCTAGTTATTGCATTAGAGCTACTGCTGGTAGAACCTATGTCATGAATCAAGTTACTGCTATTGTTAATTATTGTTGGATAAACAGTGCCAACTAAACCGTGGGATATATCATTAAGAGTTAAATGCATTAATGGTAGGTCGTCAATATTACTAGCAACAAGATATCTTCTTTCCAATATTTCTTCTCGTCTTTCATTTCTACAGAAAATAACAAATAAGTCATCTCCCCTAATACTTTAGAAACATTAATTAAAAATTACCTGCGCCGTCTTTGCATCGATAAACGCTCTACGTGTTTGTTTCTTGAAAGATTCGATGGAACAGGTATAGAGGAAGGTGGTGCTAATGGCAAAGACAATAACGATGGCGGCATTGGCGGTGGTGGCGGAATTTTTGAAGAGTTTTCATGTGAAACTTGAGTGAACGATGGAAAAGGAAGAGGAATCGCTACTTTGTCTTTGCACAGAGAATATTTGTCTTTGCTACTTTGCGGAGTGATAGAGAATTTGTCCCACTGTTCCAATTTTCGCGATACAAGATTTCCCAAATTCTCCAATGCGAGTTGCTTACACTTTTCGAACGAAATAAAATAGACCAATTTTTTATATTGTCAGTCAACACTTAAAACATGAAGAATACAACAACCTTTATGTCGGTTAACATTCCTTCCAGTAGATCTGATTTATTAGTGTTTCTTATACTCTCCCATCGTGAAAACATTACTTTGTCGTAAAGAGCAACGATACCTTCTATTTCACGAATTTCTATATAGTAATAATAATAATCATATTTCTTTTCAAGTTGTTAAATATAAAATTCACTGAACTTACCATCGTCCCTAATTCGTTTTAAGGTTTTCTTCACGGTTACTTTTTCCTTCTTCACCAATTTTTGCTGCACCTTCAATTTCTCTATATTAACAAGAGCACTTTTCACATCTTGCAACATATTTTCCAATTCTTGTGCGTCAGAATTCAAACGCTTTTCAATGATACTAAAACATTAATTAATATCTGTATAATAAAAAAGAATATTTCTACCGTGTAAATCTTAATATTACAGTGGTAGGATACTTGATACTCACTTTGGATATTCATACGTGAAATAATTCAAATCACTGATACTCTTAAGATAATTGATAAATTTTTGAAGTTGATTACAAAAAGGTGGAACATTCGTTAACGAGACTCTTTGATCCAGAGGATTAGCTTCTTCGAGACTAGAGAAACTTGTAACGGTACATATGCCTGTATCAGTGGCTCTAGATTTTTCCATGGTATTACTGATACTACTGCTAGTATTGGCCAAGCTCCACGTTATAGTACTCTATAATATTCTGTATGTAAAAAAAGATTTCATTCAGGATATCAGCATGGAAACTGAAAACCTACCTGCGAGCTACGTTTGATTATTCTAAGTCTGGATATTATGCGGTCGATAAGTCTTTCGGATGAACGTGTTTCGCTGTGATTAAAATGTTGATCCATATCGTTATCGGATAAGTGTGTATTTCAGTTTGCCACGCTCGCAAACGTAGGACTATGCATTATCAGTTATCATTTGAGCAACCTAAATGTCTATTTTCAAAGAGCAATTTAAACGAACAGTGAATTTCGCCATTGCTAACAAAACAAGAGAATTGTTTCCTCTTTAAGTTTTTATTGTCAGATGTTATTTCAGGGAGTGATTGTCAATACTAACGTGTTTCATTTTTCTGCAGGATGTCGCGCAACGAGTTGATCTTAGACATTTGGACATTTGTTCAGTCGATCCGCCAGGATGTACAGACATTGATGATGCTCTTCATTGTAGAGATTTGGAAAATGGAAACCTGGAAGTGGGTGTACATATAGCAGACGTTTCTCATTTTATTAGACCTGGAACTGCTTTGGACGACGAAGCTGCTTTAAGGGCGACTACAGTATACCTAGTGGATAAAAGAATTGATATGGTTCCAGGTGAGAAATACAGTTTTGCTAATCATTACTTGGATTGATTCAACTTATGTTGAATCAATGAAACAATTGTTTGGTTCAAAATACACATCTATTCCTATGAATTTTAGAGTTGCTCAGTTCAAATCTCTGTTCGTTAAGAGGTAATGAGGAGAGATTTGCATTCTCTTGCATTTGGGAAATGGATCATGATGCCAATGTTATTGACACGAAGTTTTGTAAATCCATTATCCATTCGCGACAAGCAATGACGTATGAAGAAGCGCAATTAAAAATTGATGATAAAACACAGAAGGATGCTATTGCATTCTCTTTACGTAGATTGAATGAATTGGCTAAAAAGTTAAAGAAAAGACGCATGGACAATGGGTATGTAATAGAAAGAATTAATTTAAATGCAAAGAAAATATAATTTTGCAAATTAATATTCATATATCGACAGGGCGTTGGTTTTGGCGTCACCGGAAATTCGTTTCCAAGTGGATAGCGAAACGCACGACCCGATTGACGTTGAGGCCAAGAAACTAAGAGAGACTAATGCCATGGTTGAGGAGTTTATGTTACTTGCTAATACAACAGTGGCTCAAAAAATAGTTGCAGAATTTCCAGAATGTGCGATGCTGAGAAGACATCCTGAACCACCGCAAACTAATTTCGAGCCGCTGATTAAAGCTGGTAAACATCAGGTAAGCATTTGGAATGTTTGTAGCTTGACTTTGTGTTTCGTTTATGTGCCAGAACTAATCGGTATTATGTATAACAGGGATTTATTATAAACACAAACTCTGGTAAGGAGTTGGCTCAGTCCCTGGAGGAAGCACAGAAAAAAGACAATCCTTACTTTAATACGATGTTGAGAATACTAGCGACACGTTGTATGTTACAAGCTGTTTATTTTGTAAGTGGTATGTTACACCCCAACGAATTTTACCATTACGGATTAGCCTGTCCAATTTATACGCACTTCACTTCACCAATCAGAAGGTTTGTCGACGAGAATAATAACTATAAAAGACTGATTTTTTAACTGTAATTTAATCTATGTACCATTGATCTTAGATATGCTGATGTAATAGTTCATCGACTTCTAGCAGTTAGTATTGGTGCAGATGCAACTTATCCTGATTTATTGGATAAAAAGAAAAATCATGCACTATGTCATAATTTAAATTATCGAAACCGAATGGCACAATATGCCGGTCGAGCATCGGTAGCCTTAAATACCCATGTACGTGTTGTCACTAATTTCATGATCTAATGCAAGGTTAAATTATGAAAAACATTTTTAAAAATTATATACTTACATTTACAGTTGTTTTTCCGTGAAAAAGTACAAAACGAGGAAGGCTATATTCTTTTTGTACGTAAAAATGCACTGCAGATACTTATACCAAAATACGGTTTGGAAGGGACATTGTACCTTAGTAAAAAGGGTGAAACACCGGCAGTAAATTTTATTTACGACGAAGAGGATCATTCACAAAAATGTGGAAATATCGTATTTCATTCATTCGATCCTGTTACAGTACAATTGAGTTTGGATAGATCAAACGTGCAGCATGAAAAGTTGGTGTTCAAGTTGGTGAAACCAGAGGTGAGCGCAATAGTTAGCTGATAGTGATAAATATTATGAATCTTAATATATTTAATTGTATACAGAACTAAATAGTATGTCGCAATAGATTCCAGGTTTTAGTATCCCAAATCAGGATAAAGAATCCGTCGCAGATCAGCAGAGCATACCGAAAGTACGAGGAAAGCGAAAATTGAAACAAAGCCAAACGCAGTCTCGATCTTCTAAGAAAAAAATGACAGAAGAGATGGAAATAGTTTAAGAAAGTTGAATGATTTTCTAATAATCTTTATTAACATTACTTGTCGTATGTCAACGATAGATCATTGTATGACATTTGTACAAAAGCCATCTTGGTACTAAATATATGGCACGATTTGTAATACCACGAATCCGTAAAATACCTTTGTTTATATGACGTGAGATATTTCTTTAATAAAGTAAAAACTATAAATATGTACTTAATTATAGTTTACGCTGAATTGAAGCGATAATTAATTATAATTTTTTCTTAACTTTTGAAACTATAACATCAGTAAATCTTCAATGCAACGATCACGTAAATGTGCCTGCACGGTGTACGTGAATGTAATTATATTGACGCATCTTAAAATTACAAAATGGCGATGTTTAACGTAAAAAAAATGGTTTTACATTTTCCAAATATTATATATCAGACTGTAACGTACAGTTGCGATTGTATAGCACTGGTAATTTCTATTGATAATTAAGATATTTAACGTAATTAATTTCAAGATCTACAGCGACACGCACTTTCTTCACTGAGGATCCGGCGCCATTTTCGCATATCCCAATTTTTGTAAAACCTGCTTTATTTCAGGATACACTCGAGGATCCTCGATAGTGCTTGGTATCTGAAGTAATGAATTCAAAACGTTCTACGACTGCCTTCTATATGGGAAAGATAATTGTATGTATTCGTACTGACCTTAACTGCCTTTGAACGAGCTAAGTTTGCTATGGATTTTCTACAAGTTTTTCCAGACCGTGTTCTGGGCAGAGCTTTTACGGCACCAGCAATTTTAAAAGATGCTATCGGTCCAATAAGATCCCGAACTCTCGCTACAATTTCATGAGTAATTTTCTGTTCGTTCTTAGTAGCATCTGTCGAATGGAAAAATGATTATAGTACCACTAATTAAATAAGAGTTAATTGTTCCGGCAACGAACCATCTTTTAAAACGTAAAGGCATAAAGGTATTTCTCCCTTTGTATGTTCCGGTACCCCCACAACGGCAGCATCGACAACATCAGGATGTCCTAATACAACATCTTCTAGAGCAGAAGTAGATAATCGATGTCCTGCTACGTTAATGACATCGTCATCTCGCGCAGTGACGTATACGTAACCAAATTCATCAATGTATCCAGCATCCATGGTATCGTAGTAACCCTGATTGAATAGAAATAATTAATGATCGTGTGGTGTAATAAGTCTGGGTACTTATTATGTTATAAGCGTTAGGAAGCAAAACGTACGGGATATTTAGAAAAGTAAATATTCTTGAATCTCTCAGGAGCTAAATATAGTGTAGACATTGTACCAGGTGGTAAAGGTAACTTTACAGCAATTCTACCAAGTTCGTGAACTGACGCTTTGCTGCCATCCTTGCGTAAAATTTCGACTGTGAATGAAAGGAATTTCAAAATTTTTATTTAAGGTATATCAGGGACACTTCATATTACCAAGGTAACCCGGAAATGGCATTCCTGTACTGTATTTCGGTGGATTGATACTGTGACCCAGTCCTAGGCAGTTAGCAGTTATCGCGTGGCCTGTTTCCGTTTGCCACCAATGATTCAAGATTGGAACATTGAAAACTTTCTCAGCCCATGCCTTTGCCTCGTAATCGCAATGTTCTCCAGCTACAAATATTGTTTTTAATCTGCAAAGGCAAGAGACGCTCGACTTAGAAAACTATAAATATTTAATTTTATAATCATCAGTTACTCACGATTTGGTAGAGTATTTTTTTCCAAGTACTGTTTCAGGATCAGCACGTCTTATAACTCTGAAGGCAGTTGGCACAGTGAAAAGTGCATTGACCCTATGCTGATCTATGATTCTAAATTAAAAGTGAATTGGATAAGTAAAAAAATGTCAAAAAATTCTATGAAGGATAAAATCAATATTCCATACCTAAAGTATTGTCCAGCATCTGGAGTTCTATCCGGCTTGCCCTCGTACATGACGCTGGTGATGCCATACAAAAGAGGACCGTAACAAATATAAGAGTGTCCTACTACCCATCCGAGATCCGAAGCCACCCACCATATTGAATTTTTATCCATTCCGTAGATAGTTTTCATCGTCCAACACAGTGTGGCAATATGACCACCTACCGGTCTTTGAATTCCTTTCGGTTGATCTAATAAGTAAAGTTGAACTTGAAATTCAAAGTTCACACATCCTTTCGTCTCTTTATCGTCGATACGTATCATTCGAGGAATTTCAAAATATTCAAGTATAATCTCATTACAATATAAAGTTTGAATTTTGTATTTTTGACCTCAGAATTGCATTCAGTGACTCGAATACCCCTTCAGTAGCAAGTTTCAAGCAAAAAGAATTAATTTTTTAATATTGCACCATCATTTTTCTTGCGCCATCTTAAATTTCATGCTCTTCGGATTCGTATTCGGCGACTCGAAAAATCCCCTATTTCCGGCTTTCATCTTTCTAGTCACTGTAGCCTCATCGCGATTACCTTTACTCTATGAAAACAGACATTTATAATAATTTATTTATTTACAGCGCCCTCTGTATTTACGAAATTATTATCATTCCTCTTCGTACAGTAACAGTAATATATTAGGAGTTGAATATTGATTAAAAATTAAAAAAAAAACGAATTAAAAAAACGTGCATCATGTATGATACGCTGCGCCTGAAAGGGTCAATGTGAAAGTTCACTGTATAAGAAATTACCCGTTGTTCCTGACGTGTATAAAATGTATAAGGGTTGATTGGCTTCAACAGGTACACACGGATGTGGCTCGGAACTATTCAAAACTTCATCCCAATCCATTTGATAATCCAACAATGGCGATTCCCATACATTCCTCCTTTGATAAACGATACAGGGTGGTTTCTTCACGGATATTAAGCCCATAGCTTCGTTTACAATTGTAGTGTACCTGCCATTAGGTACACGTAGAGCACGTTTACTGATTTATAATAAACAAACAAAATGGCGTTACCTACTTGACTACTCTAGACGGTTCAAGACCGCAGCTGGCAGCAATTATTACTTTTGGCTCGGCATGATTTATCCTGCTGGCTAATTCTCGCGCGGCAAATCCTATAATATACAACGATTTCTTGATGCGTCGCATTAATCCGATCACAGGATAACGATTGTGAAAAAACATCTTTTGACTACTGTGTCATTACCTCCAAATACAACGGAGTGTATAGCGCCCAGTCTTGCCGTCGCTAAAATTGCCATTATGGTTTCTGGTATTAACGGCATGTATACCAACACCCTGTCACCTTTTCTTACGCCCAATTTTGCTAATCCTCCGGCAAGCAACGATGTTTTTTCCAACAATTCATTGTAGCTGATACGGCGGATTGACAATGTAAGAGGACTGTCATGTATAAGGGCTGTTTTTTCTCCATAACCAGCATTCACGTGACGATCTATCGCATTGTGACAAGCGTTTGTCTCGCCACCTACGTACCTTTTAAATTATGCTCATTAATAAGTATACGTAGTATCTTTCTCGTTTCTGTTTAATTTGCTAAATAGAAATATCTTTGTTTTAAGGCGATACTGGGATTTACCATTTTGTGAAGGGTTCATTGGAATTATCTAGTACTTTTTCCCACGGTTTGCTCCATTCTACGCATTGCGCTACTTCGGCCCAGAATTCTTCCGGATTTTCTATCGACCGTCTGAAAGCTTCTTCGTAAGGAAGACTTCGATAGCGATTTTTATTTACAATGAAATCTGCAAACGGAAAAAAAATTATCTTGCAGTGTATATCATCAGGTTGATATAAATTTGAACGACCATGGTTCAATAAATTGTCACAATTATCAAAATTAATAATAATTTAATAAATTAATCAATCAATCATCGATTTATTCCTAACGTATTCATGACCATCGATGAATGCTGTGTATTTCTAACGTCTGTATAAATATTTTAAGAATTATTCATTTCTTTTTGCTAATACACAATAAAGTTAATGTTCATTTGATTCGAGAATTAGAATTCTGGTTCAAAAAAGGTATTCAAAAATTCAGAATTCGCTTGGCCGCGTCTTATGAATATTTACGAGAGTCGGATGATAAAAAAATGTTTTTGATCTGCGATGAATCCTTTATCGTCCTTCTTCTCTAATATCATAGTAATTTCTGCGAAAATCGCGTTCCTGCAATAACCCAGGATAGACAATATAGTCAATTTCTTATCATAACGCTCGATATGATACCACGAGGTCAAGGGGCGTAACTTGACTTTTACTATATGCTTCCAATTATTCAAACAAATTTGGAGAATCTTTTAAATCTCATTAGATTATCATACATAATACAGGCATATATGCTGCGAACGTTATAACATACGTATCTCGATAATTTTCCATACAACCTATGAAATTTCACTAGTAAATTTTCATAAAAAAAAAATGCATTCGCTGATAAATCTATTGACTTTAATGAAAAAACAAAGACTAACCATTACCCCCTTTTTGCTTTTTAATCGTAGAACGTACGATACTCGTTTCAAATTCAGTCTTTATCGAATCGTCCTCCTTGCCACCTAAAAAGTCACTTTTCACCTGATCGAACATCGTCAACGATCCTAATTCGAAGAATCGAAGGAGCGTTATAGAGCGTAATGCCGATAACGCCTTCGCGTCCACAAAGAGGGGTCCATCCACAACTGCAAAGTCCGTCTGGTTCTGATGGTTCACGATATTTTTCACGAGTACGCAGAAATCATCACTTTGGTAACACGGGGATTTGAGCGCCTAGTAAGAAGAGTCGTACTTTTCCTTGCGTCGAAGAAGAAAGAAAATAAAAACTCCTCTGGTACCACAGTACGTCGTCGCAATAGGAAAAAAAAAAAAAAAATCAGCAGGATTACCACCTGAGAGATTCTACACGAATGTCAAATTTTCGAAAACTTTACCGAACTCAAGAATCCTTTATTTCGATACTCGATCGATTGCTAGCTCAGAGTATCCTATACTTTTCAATGACTTTTGAATGAACCTCGAGAATTCATAGGTGCGCTATGTCCATTGTAAAACTGAGAATGAAACGTCGCTAGCGAGTGAAATTATATGTTTATGTAAAAGCGAGCAATCCCCACATCATGTGCTTCCTTCCTGAGAGACCTTTCAACCCTGAAGAACAATGGGCATCGATTTAATCGATGCTGGTCGTGTGGCACTCTGAGGTATCATTGGTTGAAATTATTGTGGATGTGAAAAAGAGTCAATAACTTTGTGTCGTCTGATATTAAAATTCTGTTCGTTTAAAAGACATTTTTTTTTTACAAATTACCAACTATGGACAATTTTATGTGATTACAGGTTGATAAGGTCACATGAACTGGATAAGGAGACTTATCCTTATCAGATTGATAAATCAAGGTGGTCGACTGTGAAAGACTGAATTTACAACTGCGTCATAATTATTGCAACTATCGAAGCGCCATTTTGATCACAAATCCTGTGACAGAAATTTTACCATGACATATAACTGTGCTTAATGAATCCTTTGATACTTTTTATTTGTTCTTTATTCGAAATAACGTTACTAGGATTTACGACTAGATATTACCCGGTGAAAGGATCCTTTTATTCGTACTGAAAGGTAACGAAAGTCGACAGCTAATAAAGTCTCCTGCTCTTAAGATGGCAGCAGCCATCCGTCTGTGCGTCTTCTTTGACATGTGAACGTTGCATAAATCAATTTACCTGCATGCTGCACAAAAATAGTACGAGACATAGAAAGGGTTTTGTCAAGGCAGGAAAGCGAAGTAGCTGCGGAGTGAAAGAAAATTAAATTTGACGAGAAAACTCAATTCTCCCGTGACTATCTGTCAATTCTTAAATATCCATGTACTCTTATAAAATCGTATTATAGTCGACCTATTAGTTCAGGACTATTGCCTAATGTTATACATTTTTGTTTTACACAGTCGCTTACGTGACTGGCTATGACTTTGCTCTGCTCTAATATCTTCACCATTTTGTTTCACGACATTCATAATTGCAATGTTGCTCAAAATTTAGCAATTCAAATGTTGGAACAAGCAAATTAACGTCAATGTAGGACCGTAATACATTCACAGCTTACGCACTGGTGGTCGCAAAATAAATTGAATACAATTTTTCCGAACCGGAAGTACTCCTTATATATATATATATATATACAGCTACTGTCTGATCTACATCCGTAACATGATTTTTCCATTCAATTGGTTCACTGGTTCCTTCGTAATTTTCAATTCAGATATATGTTCACGCCAACGCTCACGCATACATATAAAATTTTAGGGGATAGCATTTTTATAAGACACCCCTCACGATAATCCCTCAAATTTGTTTCTATATATTTTCCATACTTTGAAAAGTCCTATGAACTATTCAGCAGCGAGTATAATTCTTAAAATTTTCTTTATACCTAAAGCAACGCTCAAGCATACATATACAATTTTAGGGGATAGCATTTTTATAAGACACCCCTCACGATAATCCCTCAAATTTGTTTCTATATATTTTCCATACT